>CM046343.1:14195288-14795288 GCA_025403435.1 Artocarpus heterophyllus
TTAAATTTTATGAGAGAAAATACTATAAAAAAATGATTCAAACCGTAATTCAAGTATCGAAACAAACGGGCTCTTAAGCTTTTTTCTGTTATGTTACAGCCTCTTAGAAATTTGAAGCGTATTGATCTAAGTTACTCCCGACCATTGGTTAAAATTCCAGATTTCTCTCAAGCTTCAAGTCTTTTTAAGTGTCAATCTTGAAGGTTGTGAGAGTTTAGTTGAAATTCCACCACTAATTCTCCAACTTCGTTCTGGTGTCACTCACGCTTCATGATCTGCGAGTATCAATCCTATAGGTTGTGAGAGTTTCGTTGAAATATTTGCACAACTAATGCTTCAAGCTCGTTTTGTGATAAAAGATCGTGGATATCTTAACCTCTCCGACTGCACAAATTTGAAAAGTCCTCCGGAGATATCTGGGGTTATTGGATGTTTATACTTACGAGGCACCGGCATTAAAGAATTACCCCATCGATTAGTTCTAGTGAAAACCTATTTTATTCCGATCTTCATGACTGTAAGAACCTGAAAATTTTCCCAGAGCTTCCGAGGCATATAGAGTCATTGGATTTGTCTTCCACACCAATACGAGAAATAGCAACCGACTTTTGTAAATTGAAGTCTCTTAGAGATCTAAACCTCAGCGGTTGCGCAAACTTGAAGAACTTCCCAGAAATCTTGGAGCCTACGGAAAATTTAATCCAACTTTGGCTACATGAAACAGGGATCGAAGAACTATCGTCATCATTTGCAAATATGAATGCGCTTCGTGAGCTATCAACAGGCCGGTGCAGAAATCTGAAGCTCATACCAAAATGCCTCAGTACATTAAGATATTTAAAAGAAGTGGATTTGAGTTCCTGCAACATATCTGAGATTCCCCACTGGATCGGATCTTTATCATCAATGACTAGACTAGATCTGAAAGGAAACATATTAACTAGTATCCCTTCGAGCATAAAACAACTTCCTAATCTATTTTACCTCAATATAAGTTACAGCAACGACCTTCGATCTTTGCCAGAACTTCCACGGTCTATAACAGAGCTTAAGGCAGACGGTGGCTTGTCAATGGAGATGTTGTTAACTTCAGGGCCTAAGCTCAATCCAGGGTATTGGATCCATTATCCTGCAACAGATGTAAGATTTTCATTTTGTGAGTGCTTGAAATTGGTCCAGAGTGCATGTAACATCATAGAGATGGGTTTCTTGTGTAGAGTTATTTATACCGCAATGATTACCAGAGACGTAGCTAATCAGAAATATAAGGTATGTGCTTATTATATTTTCAAAAGTAAATTTTGTGCAATTTTTACAATTTGCTTGTTGATATAGTCCATATTACAGGTACGTTCTACAATCATGGTTTGCTATCCGGGAAATAGAATTCCAAAGTCGATAAGCCATCAATCCGAGGGGTCTTCAACAATAACTATCGAGCTTCCACCAAGTTTGCATAGCTCCAACTTCACTGGTTTTGTCGTATGCGTTGTTCTCTCATTTGAGGAGGTCCATTGGTATCAGATACAACAAGTGAATATTTGGTGCAGATTACACAACTACGGTTGTTTCAGTGTGTCTATAGGCAACAATCCGAGGGGGGATGAGGAAGAAATTCTTATATCTGATCATGTCTTCATGTGGTATATTGAGGACAATTTTCACTCCCTTGAGAAATATGATGCGGTGGAGATGTCATTTGACGTCTACTTTTGTAAACATTCTGATTCTGTGGAATATGAACTTCCTTTTGAATACAAAGTGAAAGGGTGTGGTGTGCACATGTTATATGTTGAAAAAGTACCCATGATCAAGGATTTCAATCATATGAGCTACGAGCAGAGCGTGGAATATACGTCAGAAACAGAGAAACACTGGATCAGCATCCTCCAAAATATTATTGTTGAGGACGACTCAGATGCTATAATTAACGAGCCCAAACCAACTGCAACTCAAGACATCAACTTTAATACCGAAGAATCATGTTTTGAGAGAGTTAAATGTTTTGATTTTTGCCGCTGCTCAAGCTTTCTTTCCAAAATTTTAGGTAAATTAACAATTATAAACTTCTCTAATTTTATAGCTCTATACTACAGGGTACAGATAGTTTCTTATGTTTTAGGAAACACTTGTGGTGATATTTCATATAAAGCGCTTAAACGAAAGAATAGAAATTAAAAGTTTATTAACTTGATATTAATGATTCTAATAGTTATATGTGTATTAACTTTTTCTTTTCTATGTATCACACAAGCAGACTCTATCTTTTTTCTTCTAAATCTTTTTTTCCCCTTAATCTCGTAGCTTTTAAATTCTTTTAGCTAGCATGATCAACTTGCTTCGTTTTGTCACAACAGTAACGTACTCAGAGAATAGTCAACTAAAAGGAACATGCTATAAAATGCACAATGAGAATTGTGTTGTGCTTCTGCGTTTTGCATGCAGTGCACTTTATAGTTTCCATTTTATATGAACTTTCTCCTATTTAATGTAATATCTGAATTCGATATTACAGAATGGATTCAAGGAAAGAGAGGAAATTGAATTCTGAATTGTGGAGATTTCAGAATCTTGTTAGTTAGCTGCCATGAACTTTAGCGAAGATGTTGGCTAGCGCTAGATTCTTCTTACGCAGGGGTTACTGTAATATATATATATATATATATATATATATATATATAATTGAGATATGTTTATGAAAGTCAATTATTTTATAGCAACACATCTGCTTTTTTTAAAAAAAAAATACACAGTGGTGCGACTGAAATTTGAAGTAGAAAAAATCAAAGTTTTAAAATCTCAGTGGGGGCTCTTGTTGTTCCATTTTTGCTACTGTCTTTCCAATTTTAAGTGTTTATGTATTGCCATTATTAAGCTTATTGGAATACACAACATGTTATTATGTGACCCAAAATCCTTTCGCCGAAAGGCAGTACCGTGGTGCTACAATTTAGAGAACCAGCGCCACGGTGTTACAATTCGGTGCACGAGCACCGCGGCACTTGAAAACTAGCGCTGCGGCGCTCCGATTTGACCTGAACATTTATTCCACGTTTTTACTCGTTTTTGGGTTATTTTTGGGCTAGGGTTTGAGTCTCCATATATATATATATATACACGTCATATTCTCCATAGTTTACAGTCACAAAATATCATAGAGATCATAGTGTTGAGAGTGATATAGAAAACTCAGTCTTGTGAGTTTGTGCGTGATTGAGTGAGTAAATTTCTATATTTGAGCGCTCTAAACACTGTTGTAATTTCCGTTTTATGATTAGTGGATTGCTTCTCATCTGCCCGTGGTTTTTTCACCATTCATTAGGGTTTTCCACGTAAAATCTTATGTGCAATTTTTTCTCTGTTTCTTGTTACTTGTTACTTTGATTTCTAATAAGTGGTATTAGAGCTTTGGCTTTGATTTGCAATGGCAACCATGAAATTTGATATTCTGCTACTGGATCGCACAATGAGATTTTCTTTATGGCAAGTGAAGATGCGAGCTGTTCTGGCGCAGATAAACCTTGATGATGTGCTATTGGGTTTCGATAAAATGCCCTCATCATGGACAAAGGAGGAAAAGGAGTGTAAGGATTGAAAGGCTCTGTCCTAAATACACCTTCATCTGTTAAGTCAGATTTTACAGGATGTACTAAAGAAGAAGACCGCTGCTGCTTTATGGCTCAAGTTGGAGCAATTATGCATGACTAAGAGTTTGACTAGTAAAATCATCTAAAGCAGCGTCTATACTCTCATCGAATGTTTGAAGGTACGTCTCTCGAGGATCACTTTACTGTGTTTAAGGAGATTGTGTCTAATTTGGAGGCTATGGAAGTTAAGTATGATGAAGAATACCTTGGGTTAATTTTATTATGTGCATTGCCTTCATCGTATGCTACATTTAGGGATACTATCTTGTATAGTCAGGACCCTAGATGAGGTTTATGAGGCTTTATTTTCTAAAGAAAAGATGAAGCAGTTAGTGATTAGATCTGAAACACAAGAAGAGGGTCTAGTTGTTAGAGGTAGAACCCAAGAGAGAAGTTATAGGACTGAGAATAGAGGTAGGTCTAAATCCAAAAATAAGGAGAAGTTCTGTAACTATTGCAAAAAGAAAAGGTACATTAAAACTAAATGTTATAAGTTGCAGAATAAAAACAAGAGGGCTGATAATCAGAAGGGAAAGAAATCAGATGCTGGTGAAGCTAGTGTCATTGAAGAAGTTTCTAATGGTGAACTTTTTGTAATTTCTAATGGCAATTCCAAACCCTATGAGGATTGAGTTCTTGATTCTGCATGTACGTTTCATATGTGTCCCAACCGGGACTGGTTTTCAACATATGAGACGGTTCCTAAGGGCTCTGTTTTGATGGGAAACAATGCCTCATGCAAGGTTGCTTGTATTGGTACTGTTAGAATTAAGATGCATGATGGTGTAGTGAGGACACTAGGCAATGTAAGGTATGTCCTCGATCTTAAGAGGAATTTAATTTCCTTAAGTACTCTTGATGCTAAAGGGTACAAGTACGCTGGTGAAAGTGGAGTTCTAAAAGTTAGTAAAGGTGCTCTTATGATGATGAAAGGGTAGAAAAACACTGCTAGTTTGTATGTTCTACAGGGTACTACAGTTGTTGGTGTTGCAAAAGTTTCTATATCCACTATGTCTGATAGTGATCTCACTAAGTTATGGCATATGCAACTGGGGCATATGAGTGAGCTTGGGATGACAGAGTTAACTAAGCGAGCGCTTCTTAACGGATAGTGCACAGGTAAGATGGAGTTCTGTGAGCACTGTGTGTTTGGAAAACAGAAGAGAGTTTGATTTGGCAAAGGTATTCACAACACAAAAGATATTTTGAGGTATGTCCATTTTGACCTTTGCGGATAGTCAACTGTTCCTTCTCATGGTGGAGCTAGCTATATGCTTACGATTATAGACGAAAATTTTGTTGGCTCCAAGGTTTCACAAAGCTATTTTGATGATAACAAATACAATTTTTATCATATGTGCAAAATATTCTTGTAAACAAATAATTATCCTGAGTGTCTCTAAGCTTACTTTTCAAGAAATCAAGTGAAGACAGTTCAAGAAAGCTTGTGGAAAAAGTCTTTTGAAAGGGAACTCACAAGGACTTGAAGATTACAAGTTTTTATTCTAAAGTCTAGAATTGTAAGTGAGCAATTCTCAAATTGAATGATCAAAAGAAAGCTCAAGAGCACACACTCACATTGCATACTTGCATTTAATGTTATTTTTGAATTCATATTGCATGTGAAAATTATGATTTAAACTGTTTTAGAAGTGCTTAAATATGTTGATATAAAACAGGTTTCAAAATCAGGTCATATAGGCATATTGGCCTAAGGCAGATCGGCCTACCGAAAATCCTACTTCGGCCTGCCAATCTGGGGATTTTTTAACCCCTCGCTGCAAAGGCTCTGCCGGCCTTCCAAAGTTATGGAGATCGGCCTGCCGAACTCCCTGCTTCGGCCTACCAATCTGAGGGTTTTCAAAACCCATTTCTGCAGAAGTTTTAGCGGCCTGCCGAACTCAACTTTCAGCTTGCCGATGGTTCAAAGTTTGGCCTAGCGAATTGTGAACCGGCCTGCCGATCTGATGACCGTTGAGAAATTGATTTTTAGCGCCAAATTCTTCAGCCTGCCGATCTTTACTTTCGGCCTGCCGAACTATCTGTAATGGCTAGTTTTCTGACCGTTGGAGCTCCATTTGCAACGGCTAGTTTGACTCAAAATTGATTTGTTCAGATGTTTCTAAGCACTAGGAAGCTATATATACCTATCTATTTAATGTGCAATAAATGATGAAGGAACACAAGTGAAATTTGACATTATTTTACATTGTTCTTCTCAAGCATTTATTACACACACTTTCTCTTGAGCCAAAATTGTTTCATACTCTAATTGAGAATTACTCACACCTCCAAACACATACCATAGTTGTATTTTCATCTCTTTCTGTTTTGGAGTGTATATCTTGTGAGTGTACCAAAATTACAACTACATTATATTCATTGTTGGTTTCCAAAGCCTTGTAAATTTGGAGAATTCTTGGCTAGACAATCTCTGGGAAAATTGTCACTTTGTAAAAAGGTGTGGTGAGCCTCGGGTTGAGCAAGTCACCGATTGTATAAAGGAGTGATCGTGTCGAAAAGACGGTCTATTAGTGCAAGAGATCAAGCAAAGGAGTTTAGCTTGGCAACAATGGACGTAGGCATATTGGCCGAACGACTAAAAATAACGTTTGTATTTTTTCTTCTTACTCTTCACTTTATTGCTGCTTAATTGTTGCTTGGTTGTGCTCGTATTATCTTGTTCTCATATTTACTTCTTAAGCATTTTACTTTAGAAAAGTTCCAATAATTGTAAAAGTTTCGAAAACCTAAGAGGGTAGTTATTCTTGGGATAACAATTGGTATCAGAGCCGGAAGCTCGTTTAAATTTTTCAAAAAGATTTTACAATCTTGAGCATGGCTACCCAAAGTGTAGAAGGTCAATCCACACATAGACCTCCGTTTTTCAATGGCTCCGACTATAATTATTGGAAAACTAGAATGTCCATTTATTTGCAATAAATTGATTTTGATCTTTGGGATGTGGTCAAAATTGGTCCTTTTTGACCTATGAAAGAGGTAGAAAATGGTCTAGTTCCTAAAGATCGTAAAGAGTATACCGACGAGGATAAAAAGAAAATATCTTTAAATGCTAAAGCAGTAAATACTTTTTATTGTGCTCTTGATAGAAATGAGTTCAATAGAATCACATCTTGCACCACGGCACAAGAAATTTGGTGTACTCTTGAAGTGGTTCATGAAGGAACGAACCAAGTCAAGGAGACTAAAATTAACTTTCTTCTTCATGATTATGAAATGTTTAAAATGAAGGATCATGAATCTATTAACAAAATGTACACTCGTTTTACCGATATCATTAACGGTTTGAAATCCCTTGGTAGGAACTTCTCCACAAGCGAATTGGTGAGAAAACTACCACCTTCTTGGCATGTAAAGAGGACTACACTAGAAGAAGCTAAGGACCTATCAACATGCCTATTGAAGAATTGATAGGATCACTCATGACACATGAGATTACAAGGAAACAAAACCAACGAGAAGAAGAAGACGACAAAAGAAAGAAAGGGATTGCACTAAAAGCCTCCATCACCGATGATGATGAAGAGGAGGAAGAGGAAGACGGCCTAAATTCAAAGGACCTTGAAGAATTGGCAATGATTGCCAAAAGATACAAAAAGTTCCGTCGTAAGGTCAATCGTGGAAAAGGTATGAAAAAGAAGATTGATCGAGGTGAGAAAACTAAAGATGATATTATTTGTTTTGATTGTAAGAAAACCGGTCATTGGTCTCGCATCTATTTACGCATTTTAAACTAACCTCAAGTATAAGGTTGTCTCAAGTAATATTTTCTCGGTGAATCCGAGGTCGACCCACAAGGAAGAATTTATTTAGTTCCAGTACATGTATTATATTAACTTTTTCTTTTTATTTAAACTGAAAAATTTGAGAATTAATATTTATTATTCACAAAATGTATTTGCAATATTTACACATTTTTTTACAACATTTTTCATCTTTAAATTTTGATAATTTGGAACTTTAATAACAAGAAATACAAATAATAATTTGAGCAGAGTAACAACAATAATAACGACAATTTATGGAAGTAAAACAACAATAATAACAGGGCTGAGGTTCAAAGGTTCTGTTCTGACAATTATTTTCAATATATTTTAGTTTATCTTTTTATTTATTAGTTGGTTTAAGTATACACTATGCCATCCTATGTCGACAATAAATCAAGATTTACCAAGCATTTACTGTGCCATTCCATGTCTATAATATAGCAAAAACTCAACTTAATAAATAAGCAGCATTTCAACATAACTTAACTAAAATAACAACCAAGATAGTAAGTTAAGCATTTACCGAGCCATTCTCTGTCTACGAGTAATCAAGGTCCTCCCAAGCATTATCCGTGCCAGTCTATGTCGTTGATAAATCAGAACCGTGATTTTGGCAGAGTTCTAGCTAAGAAAATATTAAAATTCTAGGTTTTCTAAGAGAATATTTTGGCATTACAACAGCTTAGAAAACTAAGAAAAACAAAAAATATTTAAGATAATTTTGCCAGAATTTCCCCCTCTCCCCTCAGCTAAAAAGAAATTTAGAAAGACATAATTAATAAAGTACTACTGATATTATTAAACATAATTTTTACAACATAAACTAGAAAATATTTTACAAGAAACTAGATTGAAAACTAAAATAAAAACTAGACTATAATTATTACAATAGCATTTTTATGCTGCGAGGAGGCTCTCTCAACTGAGGCAAAAGCCTCGGTATTTATAGCGAATTAGCTTTGCAAACGTCCACTTATAATTAATTTCATTTCCTGTTGAAAGTTGACGATTTTGAATTATTTTCCTTCTTCTTTCACGCTGATCCGCGTTCGTGAGAGTGCAAATCTGTCTTTGAGATTCTCTGGCTCGCGGTACACGACAACACTTAAAAGGGCTAATCATGGCCGTTAATCGCTCGATCCAACGGTTGTCAGACGCTCGCAAATTGGGCCAGGTGGGACGAAGATTTAAGGCCGTTGGATGAGTCAAAGAATTCAGATCTGACGGTTCAGAGAACGGATGCATGTGAACATGACCGCACTCGATCAGACAAGCCTACTGCACCCTCTGGGACATGCTCAGCTTTGTCGATGCGTGTAAAGCACGAGCCAATCATATCCCGACACGTGGATCGCACTTTGAGGTTCCGTTGACGCACCGAATGACGCGTTGACACGCGTCTCTTCCTTGGATGGCTGAGATTGATGTGGCAGGTGATCGAACAACTCTCATGATGCCACATGTCCCACTTAATTTAAATTCGAATTTTGTTTTATCTTTTTGATGCATTTGATGTCCGATTTTATCTGTTTTGGTGTCGTTTTGCTCAATTTTTCCTCCAGATTTCAAATCTAAAATCTCAAACACACTAATATTAATTATTTTACAAACATAATATTTATTAAAAATATTTATTTTAAAATAAAACACACAAAAATAGATAAAAACTCCTAAAATTTCCAGTCTCTAGCGGTTAAGCACAGATATAATTTTTATGACTTGGAAATATTTCTAAAAATTACTAAAAATATAATAAGACATATTTATAAACTTAAAACACACTACTAAACACACTAAAACTCAAAATAAAATAACCGCATTACTTTTACGATTTTGACTATTTACAGATTAGACACTTATTTAACACACTAAAATGACTCCAATAATTACTAAAAACATAAAAACACACTAAAAACGTATTTTTAAACATATTTTCACACCAAGACACAAAAATACTTATTAACACAAAATGCTATTAATTAGAGGATTTAATGAGAAATAAAAGCATAAACAAATGATTTAAGCCTTAGAAAATGTACACTTTTACAGTCTCATCACGCCCCCCAACCAGCTTATTGCTAGTCTCTAGCAACTAAAGCGATAAAACTTAAAACAAACAAGATTTTTTTTTTTTCAAAACTTGCAATTCTTCAATGATTTTCCTCAGGGTTTATCTCATATTCATGCCTCAAGGTAAAAATGCAAACACTAATTAAGTTATGATTCATGTCTAGAGTTTGTCAATTATTTAAGATGAATTTTCCCCTATGTGTGTGTGAATTTCTATTACTAATCAATGCATATTAACTAGATAAATTTATATTAATATATCTTAATTTATTTAAATAAATTCTTATAAATTTGTTTTTCATCCCTCTTTCCACTAATGTAGAATAACACCTTGTTAAAGACCTTTAGGACTTTATTCAGCTTGTAATGTAAGGCTTGGGTTAAAGGTATGATGGAAGATATATTTGAGGCTTAGTTCACCCATAAGACACTTACAAAAATCCCGAACCTGTAAAATGTACAATCCAATTCCTAAAGTTTACAATCCCGAACTCGAAATGAAATTTCCTTTGTCAACCACTTTTTATTTAACTTTCTTCTTTTTCTCTTTTTTTTTTGATTTTTTGATTTTTTTTTTGAATAACTGAAGAGTTATAATAAATAAACATATTTTACAGAGGTAGCAGATATTCCTAACTCATCTTAACCTCATAAACCTGAATTCACTTGAAAGAACATATGTCTTATGAGTGAAAGGTACAAGAAAAAGTTATGAATTTATTAAAAATGCTAGGCTAAATATATGGGTAACAAATAAAATAGAACATTAAGCACAACGAGGTGACTAGGGATATAGAATGTAAACAAGTTAGCTTCAAAGGCTCAAACGATCCAAAGATGGCCTAAATTATATCTATAACTTAGTGTTATCTAGGATTTCGTCTCAAGAGGGATTTAAATAAGTTATAAGATTTTATAAAAATAAACCAATTTATACTAACATAAACAGTCTCTAAATTAATATAACAAATCATAATGCAAGATTAAGTGTTCAAATTTTGGAAAAATTTCATCCTAAACATATGACAAACTAAAGAAACTAACATAAACTTAAATAATATTCAAAATTTACCTTAAGTCATGGAAATGCTATAATCTTGATATTGTCATTGGACAGGAGGCGAATCACCAAAATATTTTTAGATTTTTTTATATATATTTTTTATTATTATTTTTTATTATTTTAGTTTATTTTTATAAATGCAATGCAAACATACAGTTTTTTCAATCATGTAGAAACACGTTTCAAGAATGCTAGTCACTCCATTACTCAGCTATTTCTACCAAGGTGAAGATGCGTTTCAAGAATAATAAATACTCCTTAACTCAGCCATCTTCAAACTTTTATGCTACAAAGAAAAATACAGAGATGAGAATTTTACAAACACAAAGGACTTCATTTTTGGACCATTATCGAGACACGTTTCAGGTCAAAACCTTCACTCAGCCATCTCGACCTATGAACACATGAATCTTAAAGTCTTACAAACAACACACTTTTTTTTTTCGCTTGGTTTTTAAAACTAGTCCCAGATTCAATCACAAAAGAAAAACAACATTGACACAACCTTCTCCCCCCAACCTAGATTGAACACTGTTCCAAAGTTTAACAAGATTAAGTAAGAAGAGTAACAACATATACTTACCAGAGCGGTTATTCAAAGACAAACACATAAACAAAGATAAAAACAACAATGCTGTAAGTAAAACTAAAAAAGGTAGAGTTTAGAGAGAAAGATTCCAATCTCGTTTGCGTTTCCGCAGAACTTTGATGTTGCCGTGTCCGTTTCAGGATCAATGACGTGCATTTTTTCGAGCAATTCTTCTACAGTAGTGGCAGAGATAAAAATCTTTCTTCCTGACTCATCAAGAAACTTTTGTTCCACAGCATGATCTAAAAAACTAAGCAAACTGTCAAAGTAACCATTTATATTTAACAAACCAACAGGTTTAGAGTGTAATCCTAACAATTTCCAACTAGCAATGGTAAAAAGTTCCTCTAGAGTTCCCAAACCTTCAGGTAAGGCAATGAAAGCATCAGAAGCAAACTCCATGTCTCTTATTCGCTCAGGCATACCTGCAACTATTTTTTCAACACCAATGGTAGGACCACATAAACGACTTTGAGCAAGGACACCTGGAATAATACCTAAAGCTCCAGTACCTCCAGAACGTCTTCCAGCAGAGACAGTACCCATTAAACCTAGACTACCTCCTCCATAGACAAGGTTTATCTTTTTCGTAGCCAAGACATAGCCTAGATGAAATGCAGTTTCTATGTAATCAATGCCTTTCCCTGATTTAGAACCACAAAACACACAGATATTATTGAACTTTAAAGATGACTGGGACGAGGAATCCATGATAATTGACTAAGACTAAGACTCTTTTTTTTTTTTTTTACTGACTCTATCTTATAAATTCGCTTTGAGAAAAACTTAAGAACTGAAAAGATTTTATAGACATCTAAAGAGAACGTTGGATAAAATTAAATAAAGACAGCTGTGATGACAGACAAGGACAGATAAATGTGACACACCTGCAGACAACTTGTACCTGACAACACTATTAACTTTTTGACAAACTAGACTTTACTGTGCAACTTTTGACAAATGGGACTAAATTTTAAAATTCGAAGCAAAGCTTATCTGACACACAAGATACCTACCGAAGAAAATTATGCATCTGATAAAAGAAGAAAAATCAAGATATTATTATTATTAGATAAACAATACTATCACAATTATTAAAAAACATTTGTACAAATCACAAAAATAAAAATCTTTTTGTTGATGAAATTATATTCGAGAATGAGTTGAAGAAAACTTTTGTTCATCAAAATACGTTTCCAAAAATTCCGTTACTCAGCCGTTTTGATGATTTTTCATTAAAACCATGATCATACCTCGAATAAATTTTCAATCAAATTTTTTTTATATATTTTATTATTATTATTATTATTATTTTATAAACACACAGAGAAACAAAGAAAAATACCTTACAGACCTTGTTCTGAAGTAGAAGGATCTTGAGTCTATTTTCCATCTAACATTCTCACAAACTGAACAGTTGGGTCTTTTAGCGTCAGATTCCCAAGACGTTCTTTTTCTTCATGAAATTGAGGCCAGAGTTGTTTCATAGCCCCCCAGACGTATCCACTTGGATGGGACTCAAGAGAAACTCAGAGATCTTCTAAGTTTTCATTCCTAAGACCATTTTTATAGAACTAAATTTTATCTTCTCTATTTCTATATACGAAACCAGGTGAGGGACATTTTCCAGAACAAGTTTGACAAGAACATTTATGACATTTTGACTCCATACGACGAGCTCTTCTTTTTCTAGCACACAGACTTGTACCCATACCAGGCAAACCTACATTGTTTACATCACTTGAACGAGCAAGACCTTCTATGTACATCTTAATATTAGTAGGAAGCTTAAAACGTGAAAGTACCCAAAGACGAGTGACTCTAGTTTTGTACTTCTTTCTGATTTCTCTTTGAGAAAGTGAAGGGAAATATTTCTTTAAGTGCTTATATTTCAAATCCATGATTGAGAAATTGAGATTCTTGAGAGTGAATTGAAAGCTTTAAGAGAAAGTTCGAGAGAGAATTGTGAAGATTTTTGTGGAAGCAGAAGAAAAGGAGATTGAAGAGTGTTTGAAAGATTGAAAAACTTTGAAAGAGTTTTGAAGAATTTCTCAGAATTTTAGTGAGAAGACAGAGAGAATTCGAGAGAGAGAACAAGAAATTTAGAGAGAGAAAGAACAAAGATTTCTGAGCTTGGATGCACAGTAACAGATTTTATAGACAAGGGGTAGACTTCTGTTCAGACACGGGGGAGACTGTTCAGACGCATGTGAGAGTAATGGGTTGAACTAAAATGGGCCAAAGAAAAGTAACCTAACAAATTACTCATACATGAAAATATTTTTGTGTTTTTTTGAGTTTTTTTTTTAAATCTAAAATTGAGAAAAATTCATTGAAAATTATTTCATTAAAATGCGTTTCTAGTGACCGTTGATACAAAAATACCAACTAATCATGCTGATTATAACCTCCATAATTTCTACCATTTTAATGAATTTTTGAAATAATTTTTCTGATTTTGAGGAAAAACAAAGAAAATAAAAATACAACAAACAAATACAAAAAAAAACATAAAGGCAATACAAACATTAATCTATAACTATGATTTCAATTTCTGGTTCGGAGTTAGAATCGTCAATGTTGATGACTGTTGGAAGAGTTGTTCTAAACCTTCCCAAAAGATAGCACTCCTAAAAAGTTAAGTTGCCAGCAGTTGCAAAGAATCTTTGCTGAAATTCTTCTTCATCCATGAGATCATACATGAGGTCATCCATAGTGTCACCCATCACCACATCCTCAGGTTCTTCTTCAAAAACTTTATTTTCACATTCAGTCTCAAAATTCAAAATGTTTGCTTCAAGAGATTGGTCAGAAACATTCACAGGATGGTTATCAACCTTGGGTGGAACACTCAAATCAAAAGAATTAGCCAAAGCAGCCAAGGGTTCAACAAACGTTCCTGAAGTATTGCTCTCAACAAAATTCACTTCACACTTTCCAGAGGGTGATTGTGCCATGTTAAAAACGTTGACTTCTGAAGTCATATTCCTAAAAGAAAATTTTAGTATTCCGTTTCTACAATTAATCAAAGCATTAGAAGTTGCAAGAAATGGACGACCCAAAATGACATGAATTTAAACATTTGAATTTGTGACAGGTTGTGTATCCAAAACAATGAAATCCACTAGGTAGTAAAATTTATCAATTTGGACTAACACATCCTTGACAACACTTCTTGGAATTTTTACAAATCGATCAGCTAGTTGAAGTGTGACAGAAGTTGGCTTTAGTTCACCTAGACCTAATTGCTGATAAACAGAATAAGGTAAGAGGTTGACAATAGCACCAAGGTCTAACAAAGCATGTTCAATTTGAGTATTTTTGATGATGCAAGAAATTGTGGGACAACCAGGATCTTTGTATTTCAATGATGAATCATGTTGAATGATGGAACTAACATTCTCAGCTAAAAATACAGTTTTAGTCACATTATGCTTTCTTTTAATTATACAACAATCTTTCAAAAATTTCGCATAAGATGGGACTTGTTTGATTGCATCTAAAAGTGGAATGTTAATTTTGACTTGTTTGAACAGTTCAAAAATTTCAGCATTTTTGTCAAACTTCTCTTTTGAAAGCAAAGCTTGAGGAAATGGAGTCTTTGGAACAAATTTCTCTTTTGAAACACTCTTTTCTTTTTTAGAATTTTCCTCATCACTATTAATTTTATCACCACTTTTCAAAGTTGAATTAACGTTCTGATCTTTTAAAAGATTAGTTTTATCAACAATTTTTCCACTTCGAAGAGTTGTAACAAAATTAACAGTTTCTTGTTGTGCCTGTGAACTAGAAGAGGCAATTTCATTTGCAGATGGATAATGTACAGGTTGAGCAGGAAATTTGCCTTTTTCTTGAATGCGAAGAGAAGAAGTGAGTTTAGAAATGGATTCTTTAATTTCATGAATGTCTTGAGAAGTGCGAGTGTTATGAACTTCCTGTTTTTGAATGAATGATTTTTGAGCTTGAATGAAAGTTTGCAAAGTGTCTTCAAGAGTTTTGACTCGAGAATGGAGATTTTTAGAAAAATTTTGTGGAGGCCTTTGAAAAATTTGAGAATTTGATAGAAATGGTGGTCGACCTTGAGAGTTTTGTAGTGGAAATGGTGGTGGTGGTTGATATTGCTGTTGTGGTTGAACATTTCTCCAACTGAAATTGGGATGGTTTTTCCATTGTGAATTGTATGTGTCAGAATGTGGGGATGGAAATGGCTTTCTAGGTGGGTCCAATTGACTTGTGTAATTCACCTGTTCATGGGACTCTTCCTTAAAAATTGGGCATTCATAGGTTGAGTGTCCTAGAGTTTGGCAAACACTACACAAAATTTCAATTTTGGTTCTTGGACATTCCTTCGTTCCATGGCTTCAATCTTTTTAGTCAAACATGCAATTCTAACACTTAGATCATATTCTTGACTAAGTTGATGGACACCTCTTTGAGCATTAGCAAGATTAGATCTAATTGAGCCTTCAGAATTACTATGTTGCAAGTATTGAGAGTTATCAGCCAAATTATCAAGGAAATCTAACGCTTCATTAGGTTCTTTATCAAGGAATTCTCCATTACACATTGTTTCAACAAATTGACGGGTTTCAAGAGTTAAGCCTTCATAAAAAAAACTAATGTAACACCATTTTTCAAAACCATGATTTGGGCGAGAATTCAACAAATCTTTAAATCGTTCCCAGCTTTGGAAATAAACTTCTTTTGCATTTTGGGAAAAATTTTAAATTTGTTTTTTTCAAAGCATTAGTCTTATGTGTTGGAAAGAATTTTTTTAGAAACTCAGTTTGCATTTCTTGCCATGTACCTAATGACCTAGGTTTTAAAGAAGTAAGCCAAGTTTTAGCTTTGTCTTTTAAAGAAAAAGGAAAAAGCTTAAGCTTAACAATTTCATTTGAAACTTCTTGGTCACTGAAGGTAGCACAAACATCTTCAAACTCTCTAAGGTGCAGATATGTGTTTTCAGATTCTAAGCCATGAAAATTGGGAAGCAAGTTGATCATTCCAGGTTTAAACCTAAAGTGATGAGCATTGAGAGGAAAAACCAAACATGATGGAGTGGATTCACAGGGTGGTTGCAAATAATCTCTCATTGAGCGAACAACAGGATTGATGATTTGTTGATTATCAATATTTTCATTATGAACACTTTCATGATCAGCCATTTTTGATGAATTTGAAGGCACAACAAAGACGAAATGTGATTCTAAACTTTTCCTAACTAACCCATGACTATTAGACTCACGATACCAAACTTGCATACAAATTATTTAAATATTTACAAAATTTTATAGACAAATACTAAGCTTTTCTCCACTCAGGGAGAGTAGAGTAGTAAATGAAAAGTATCTGCCTTATTGATTTTGTGAAGTTGCGAATTATATTTCTCAAGAATGCCCCCAAGAAAGATTGGTGGTGCTAAGGCTCCTTAAGAACCAATCTCCTTGACAGAACAACGTTTCAGGAATGACTGGTGTTGGGAGAATCTCCAAAAGTGAACCGGTTATGGGAAAAAAAATTCCGAACCAGTACCAGTCCCCAAACAAAACTTTCTTAAAAAAAATACTTTTCACAAAAACACAATTTGTTTATTAAGTATTATGGAAAACCTAATCTAAAATTTTATGAAGTTTTATTTCTAAGGCAAAAACCTAAAACTAGCAAAATAAATATTTTATAGAAAAAATGAGAGAAAATAAAATTTTTATGATTTATGATTTTTTTATTTTATTATTTATATATATATATATTTTATTTTTTTTAATATTAAAATAGTGACATGAATAATAACTACCACAAATAGTAACTTATAGAAAATGCATGCAGATTTCTACGTGAACAGTACTTAATACCTACAAAACATAAGATATTAACAAAAGAAAAGAAATAAAACAAAAGAAAAGAAAAGTTAGTAATATATAAAAGAAAAATAAAAAGAAAGAGAAAATATATTACACAATATTATATTGTACTAAAAACAATACCTTCCCTGGCAATGGCGCCAAAAACTTGGTCTCGCGTCTATTTACGCATTTTAAACTAACCTCAAGTATTAGGTTGTCTCAAGTAATATTTTCTCGGTGAATCCGAGGTCGAACCCATAAGGAAGAATTTATTTAGTTTCAGTACATGTATTATATTAACTTTTTCTTTTCATTTAAACTAAAAAATTTGAGGATTAATATTTATTATTCACATAATGTATTTACAATATTTACACATTTTTTTACAACATTTTTCATCTTTAAATTTTGATAATTTGAAACTTTAATAACAAGAAATACAAATAATAATTTAAGTAGAGTAACAACAATAATAACGACAATTTATGGAAGTAAAACAACAATAATAACAGGGCTGAGGTTCAAAGGTTCTGTTCTGACAATTATTTTCAATATATTTTAGTTTATCTTTTTATTTATTAGTTGGTTTAAGTATACACTATGCCATCCTATGTCGACTATAAATCAAGATTTACCAAGCATTTACTGTGTCATTCCATGTCTATAATGCAGCAAAAACTCAACTTAATAAATAAGCAGCATTTCAACATAACTTAACTAAAATAACAACCAAGATAGTAAGTTAAGCATTTATCGAGCCATTCTCTGTCTACGAGTAATCAAGGTCCTCCCAAGCATTATCTGTGCCAGTCTATATCGTCGATAAATCAGAACCGTGATTTTGGCAGAGTTCTAGCTAAGAAAATATTGAAATTCTAGGTTTTCTAAGAGAATATTTTGGCATTGCAACAGCTTAGAAAACTAAGAAAAACCAAAAATATTTAAGATAATTTTGCCAAAATTTCTCCCTCTCCCCTCAGCTAAAAAGAAATTTAGAAAGACATAATTAATAAAGTCTACTGATATTATTAAACATAATTTTTACAACATAAACTAGAAAATATTTTACAAGAAACTAGACTGAAAACTAAAATAAAAACTAGACTATAATTATTACAACAGCATTTTTATGCTGCAAGGAGGCTCTCTCAACTGAGGCAAAAGCCTCGGTATTTATAGCGAATCAGCTTTGCAAACGTCCACTTATAATTAATGTCATTTCCTGTTGAAAGTTGACGATTTTGAATTATTTTCCTTCTTCTTTCACGCTGATCCACGTTCGTGAGAGTGCAAATTTGTCTTTGAGATTCTCTGCCTCGCGGTACACGGCAACACTTAAACGGGCTTATCGTGGCCGTTAATCGCTCGATCCAACGGCTGTCAGACGCTCGCAAATTGGGCCAGGTGGGACGAAGATTTAAGGCCGATGGATGAGTCAAAGAATTCAGATCTGACGGTTCAGAGAACGGATGCATGTGAACATGACCGCACTCGATCGGACAAGCCTGCTGCACCCTCTGGGACACGCTCAGCTTTGTCGGCGCGTGTAAAGCACGCGCCAATCATATCCCGACACGTGGATCGCACTTTGAGGTTCCGCTGACGCACCAAATGATGCGTTGACATGCGTCTCTTCCTCGGATGGCTGAGATTGATTTGGCAGGTGATCGAACGGCTCTCATGATGCCACGTGTCCCACTTAATTTAAATTCAAATTTTGTTTTATCTTTTTGATGCATTTGATGTCCGATTTTATCCGTTTTGGTGTCGTTTTGCTCCATTTTTCCTCCAGATTTCAAATCTAAAATCACAAACACACTAATATTAATTATTTTACAAACATAATATTTATAAAAATATTTATTTTAAAATAAAACACACAAAAATAGATAAAAACTCCTAAAATTTCCAGTCTCTAGTGGTTGAGCACAGATATAATTTTTATGACTTGGAAATATTTTTAAAAATTACTAAAAATGTAATAAGACATATTTATAATCTTAAAACACATTACCAAACACACTAAAACTCAAAATAAAATAACTGCATTACTTTTACGGTTTTGACTATTTACAGACTAGACACTTATTTAACACACTAAAATGACTCCAACAATTACTAAAAACATAAAAACACACTAAAAACGTATTTTTAAACATATTTTTACAACAAGACACAAAAATACTTATTAACACAAAATGCTATTAATTAGAGGATTTAATGAGAAATAAAAGCGTAAACAAATGATTTAAGCCTTAGAAAATGTACATTTTTACAGTCTCATCAGTCATATAAGACCAGATTGTCCTTTAAGATAGAAAATAGGCAAAAAGGAGTCAAAGAAGGCATTACAAGCTACATGGGATGAGCTAGAATCCGAGGACTCCAAAGATGACGCACCAAGAGAAGTCACCAACATGTGTTTCATGGCGATAGATGACGACAATGAGGTATGTAGTTCTTACTCATCCGATAGTGATATTGAAATTGAAATTGAAGAATTGAGAAATGCTTTCAATAATTTGCAAGATGATTATGAAAAGTTGGTTCTCAAAAACTCTTCTCTCAACAAGAAAATTTCTGTGCTTTTAGAAGAGATAAAGAGTTTGAAAGTTTAGAAAAACAAGCATGATTCCTTGGTTATTGAAAATGCATCGCTAAAGGAAAAGGTCGATGAGTTGACAAAGACTATTTTGAATTTCACGAATGGAAAGAAAAACTTTGAACTAATGCTTGGAGAACAAAGATGCGTTTTTAACAAAGGTGGTTTAGGATACAAACCACATATTGATCAAAAGTATTTTAAAAATTACTTTGTCAAGGCATCAACAAGTCCAAAATATGTGTGTACATATTGCAATAAAGATGGACACACATCCTTTGCTTGTCCAATTAAGAAAAATGCCAACTTTGGAATTAAATACAAGTGGGTTCCAAAAGGCAAGAGTACTAACAATGATGGACCCAAGGTCATGTGGGTACCGAGAATCAAAACTTGAATCTTTATTGTAGGTACCAAACAAGGAGAAAGCAAGATGGTTCCTAGATAGCGGTTGCTCAAAACATATGACGGGGGACTTATCACTCTTCTCCAATTTTGTTAAGAAGAAAGGTGGAAGTGTTACCTTTGGAGACAATGCAAAAGGAAGAATCCTTGGTATAGGTGATATTGGTAACAATTCCTCTACCTTAATTGAAAATGTATACTTGGTTGACAATTTGAAACACAATTTGCTTAGCATTAGTCAATTGTGTGATAAGGGGTATAAGATTATCTTTGAGTCTTCTAGATGTTTGATTGAGAATGTTTGCAATGGTGAAGTGGTGTTTATAGGTGACCGTCACAATAATGTTTGTACAATTGATATTGAAAAGCATTCAAATCAAAACCATTGTTTTTCGGTTTTAAATGATGAATCATGGCTATGGCATAGAAGACTGGGCCATGCAAGCATGCATTTGATTTCAAAAATCGCCAAAAATGATATTGTTAGAGGTTTACCAAAACTAAGTTTCGAAAAAGACAAAGTGTGTGATGCATGCCAATTCGAAAAGCAAGTCAAAATTTCTTTTAAATCCATTTCTGAAATTGCTACCACTAGACCCTTGCAACTTTTGCACATTGATCTTTTTGGCCCTTCTAGGACCACAAGTCTAGGTGGTAAAAGATATGCCTTTGTTATAGTTGATGATTTTTCAAGATTTACATGCGTTTTGTTTTTAACAAATAAAAATGATGCTTTACAAATGTTTTCATATTTTTGCAAAAGAGTTCAAAATGAACAAGGCTACATGATCACCTCCATTAGAAGTGATCATGGAGGCGAGTTCGATAGTGATGCCTTTGAGTTGTTTTGCAATGAGAAAGGCTATGAACATACTTTTTCGGCACTAGAACACTACAACAAAATGGAGTTGTTGAAAGGAAAAATATAGCTTTGCAAGAAATGGCTCGGACTATGCTAAATGAAAATAATTTACCAAAATATTTTTGGGCCTAGGCCATTAATACTTCTTGCTATGTGATTAATAGAGTTCTTATTAGACCAAAAACACACAAAACTCCATATGAGCTTTGGAAGGGTAGAAAACCCAATATCGGCTATTTTAAGGTTTTTTGTTGCAAATGTTTTATTTTAAACACCAAAGACAATTTGGGAAAGTTTGATTCAAAATCCGATGTTGGTATTTTTCTCAATTATTCTACCTCTAGCAAAGCTTATAGAGTGTTTAACAAAAGAACTCTTGTGGTTGAAGAATCCATACATGTTGTTTTTGATGAAACTAATGCTTCTACGGAAAGAATAGAAGATGATGATGATCTAGGTTTGGAGAATCAAATGAAGAATCTAGAAATAAAAAACAATGCAAAGGATACAAAGGATGACTTCAGTCAAGCTTCACCAAAGGATGATGAACAACTAGAAGAAACTCCTAAAGAAAAAGGTACTTTAGAATCTTTTCAAAAGGAATGGAGGTATCACCCTCAAACCGACATTATTGCTCATGATAGTCCAACTCATGGGGTGAGAACTAGAGCATCTTTTAAAAATATTTGCAACAATTTAGCTTTTCTTTCTCAAATTGAACCAAAAAGTTTTGAAGAAGCCAAAAATGATGAGGTTTGGATTTTAGCAATGCAAGAAGAGCTAAATCAATTTGAAAGAAATGATGTTTGGGAACTTGTTCCTAAGCCTAGTTCTTAATCTGTAATTGGAACTAAATGGGTATTTAGAAATAAAAAGGATGAGCAAGGTCATGTTGTGAGAAACAAGGCTAGACTAGTGGCCCAAGGTTTCAATCAACAAGAAGGCATTGATTTTGAAGAAACTTTTGCACCGGTTGCTCGTCTAGAATCCATTAGAATGTTACTTGCTTTTACATCCGTGCACATATTAAGGGGGAGCTATTGTAATTTTTCAAAATCAATCAAAAATTGTTTTGTCATCATCAAAAAGGGGGAGATTGTTGGCTCCAAGGTTTCACAAAGCTATTTTGATGATAACAAATATAATTTTTATTATATATGCAAAATATTCTTTTAAACAAATAATTATCCTGAGTGTCTCTAAGCTTACTTTTCAAGAAATCAAGTGAAGATAGTTCAAGAAAGCTTGTGGAAAAAGTCTTTTGAAAGGGAACTCACAAGGACTTGAAGATTACAAGTTTTTATTCTAAAGTCTAGAATTGTAAGTGAGCAATTCTCAAATTGAATGATCAAAAGAAAGCTCAAGAGCACACACTCACATTGCATACTTGCATTTAATGTTATTTTTTAATTCATATTGCATGTGAAAATTATGATTTAAACTGTTTTAGAAGTGCTTAAATATGTTGATATAAAACAGGTTTCAAAATCAGGTCACATAGGCATATTGGCCTAAGGCAGATCGGCCTGCCGACTAAATTTGGTCGGCCTGTCGAAGATAATCGGCCTGCCGAAAATCCTACTTCGGCCTGTCGATCTAGGGATTTTTTAACCCCTCGTTGCAAAGGCTCTGCCAGCCGGCCGAAGTTATGGAGATCGGCCTGCCGAACTCCCTGCTTCGGCCTACCAATCTGAGGGTTTTCAAAACCCGTTTCTGCAGAAGCTTTAGCGGCCTGCCAAACTCAACTGTCGGCTTGCTGATGGTTCAAAGTTCGGCTTGCCAAACTGTGAACCGGCCTGCCGATCTGATGACAGTTGAGAAATTGATTTTTAGCGCCTCATTCTTCAACCTGCCAATCTTTACTTCCGGACTGTCAAACTATCTGTAACTGCTAGTTTTCTGACCATTGGAGCTCCATTTGCAACGGCTAGTTTGACTCAAAATTGATTTGTTCAGATGTTTCTAAGCACTAGGAAGCTATATATACCTATCCATTCAATGTGCAACAAACGATGAAGGAACACAAGTGAAATTTGACATTATTCTACATTGTTCTTCTCAAGCATTCATTACACACACTTTCTCTTGAGCCAAAATTGTTTCATACTCTAATTGAGAATTACTCACACCTCCAAACACATACCATAGTTGTATTTTCATCTCTTTCTGTTTTGGAGTGTATATCTTGTGAGTGTACCAAAATTACAACTACATTATTTTCATTGTTGGTTTCCAAAGCCTTGTAAATTTGGGGAATTCTTGGTTAGACAATCTTCGGGAAAATTGTCACTTTGTAAGAAGGTGTGGTGAGCCTCAGGTTGAACAAGTCACCGATTGTATAAAGGAGTGATCGTGCTGAAAAGACGGTCTATTAGTGCAAGAGGTCAAGCAAAGGAGTTTGGCTTGGCGACAGTGGACGTAGGCATATTGGCCGAACCACTATAAATAGCGTTTGCATTTCTTCTCCTTACTCTTCACTTTACTGTTGCTTAATTGTTGCTTGGTTGTGCTCGTACTATCTCGTTCTCATATTTACTTCTTAAGCATTTTACTTTAAAAAAGTTCCAATAATTGTAAAAGTTTTGAAAACCCAATTCACCCCCCCCCCCCCCCCCCCCCCCCCCCCCCCCCCTCTTGGGTAGTTATTCTTGGGATAACAAATTTCAGAAAGGTTTGGACATTCTTTTTGAAGCAGAAGAATGATGTTTTTGCTACTTTCAAAGATTGGAAGACCATGGTAGAAAAGTAGGCCAGGAAGCCAGTTAAACGTCTCCGCACTGATAATGGCTTGGAGTTTTGTTCAGATGAATTTAATACCTTCTGTAAATCAGAGGAAATTCTAAAGGACTTAACAATTTGACGTACTTTGCGGAAAATGGTGTGGCCGAGAGGATGAACAAAACGTTGATGGAGAAAGTACTCTACATACGCTCTAATGTTGGGCTACCGAAGTCATTTTGGGCTAAAGCTGCTTCTACAGCTTGCTATTTGGTTAATCACTCTCCTTCTGTCGCTATTAACAAGAAGACACCACAAGAGATGTGGTTAGAAAAACTTACAAATTAATCTAATTTAAGAATTTTGGCTATGCCGCCTATGCTCCTATTGATAATGGAAAGTTAGAGCCTAGATCTATGAAGTGCATATTTCTCGGTTATAAGCTTGGTGTTAAAGGCTATAAGTTATGATGCCTGAAAACCAAGAAAGTTATTATTAGTAAAGATGTTGTATTTAATGAGACTTTCATGTTACGTGGGACATCAACTACAAGGTCTAGTGATGTTGATAGGGAGAGATCTGGTAGACAGGTGGAGTTTCAAATTGAGACAAGTTCATCATTCGATTTGACTTCTCAGTCAAGTTTAAAGAGTTAAGGCGATAGTGCTTCCTCATCGCCATCACAGCCATTACCATAGTACTCTATTGCTAAGGATAGGCCGATGAGAGATGTTAGGCCTCCACAGAGGCATGCTGAGGCCAACTTGGTGGCTTATGGTTTATCAGTGGCAGAACGTATTGAGTTTGGTAAGGAACCTTCTACCTATTAAGAGGCAGTTAATTTAATTGACTCTAGTAAGTGGATGATTGGTATGCAAGAGGAGTTGGAATCCCTACATAAGAATGGCACATAGGATTTGGTGAAGTTACCCAAAGGGAAGAAAGCTGTTCGCTGCAAATGGGTATTTAAAACAAAAGAAGGCACACTAGGAGTTGAAGATGCTAGGTACAAGGCTAGATTGATTGCAAAAGGATACAATCAGGTTTCAGGTGTTGACTTTATAGATGTTTTTTTCTCCTATGGTTAAGCATAGCTCAATTAGAGCCTTGCTTAGTATTATGGCCACTCATGATCTTGTGCTTGAGCAGTTAGATGTAAAGACTGCATTTTTACATGAAGAGCTCGAAGAAGACATCTACATGCAACAACCTGAGGTTTCATTGTTACAGGTAAAGAAGACTATGTTTGCTCGTTAAAAAAGTCTATTTACAGCTTGAAACAGTCTCCTAGGTAGTGATATAAGAGATTCGACTCATTTATGACAGCTCATAAGTTTAAGAGGAGTAGCTATGACAGCTGTGTCTACTTCAAGAAATGTGATGATGGGTCTTTTGTCTATTTGCTCTTATATGTTGATGATATGTTGATTACTACTAAGGATAAAGGAGAGATTAAGAAGTTAAAGGCTCAACTCAGTAGAGAGTTTGAGATGAAGGACTTGGGGGCTACCAAGAAGATTCTCGGCATGGAGATTTTGAGAAATAAAAAAGCATGTAAGCTATATCTGAGTCAGAAAGGATATATCAAAAAGTTTTGCCTAGGTGCAATATGCAAAAAGCAAAATTGGTGAGCACTCCATTAGCAGCACATTTTAAACTTTTAGCTGCGTTAGCTCCACAGTCAGACAATGAGATTGAGCACATGTCACGTGTTTCGTACTCTAGTGCAGTCGATTCTCTCATGTATGCTATGGTATGTTCTCGCTCAGATTTATCATATGCAGTTAGTGCAGTTAGTAGATACATGGCTAATCCAGGTACAGAGCACTAGAAAGCGATGTAATGGATTCTAAGATACTTGCGTGAAACTACTGATGTTTGTTTGCATTTTGGAAGGTCTAGAGATGGTGTTGTGGGATATATTGATTCTAATTTTGCTGGAGACTTGGATAAGAGGAGGTCACTTACTGGGTATGTGTTTACAATTCGTGGTTATGCTATTAGTTGAAAGGCTATCTTGCAGGCTACTATTGCTTTGTCTACTATTGAGGCTGTATATATGGCTATTACGGAGGCTTTCAAAGAAACTATTTAGTTGAAAGGCCAATTTGGAGAACTCAGTAAAGACTTGTAGACTGCTATAGTGATGTGTGACAATTAGAGTGCTATTTTTCTCACTAAAGATCAAATGTTTCATGAGAGGACGAAGCACATTGACGTTTGTTATCACTTTGTTCGTGATATTGTTGCTCGTGGTGATATCGTTGTGAGCAAAATCAGTATGCATAATCCTGCCGATATGATGACTAAGTCATTACCTATAGTTAAGTTTGAGCATTGCTTAAACTTGGTTGGAGTTCATGCTTTTTTTTGTTAGTTGCCCGTTGGGGCTTTGTGGAAGAGGTGTTGAATTTGATTAATTACATGTTGGAGTTCTTTATGGTGGATTTTGTGTCAAGGTGGAGGTTGTTATTATGTGACCTCAAATCCTTTGGTAGAAAGCCAGCGCCGCGGCGCTATAATTCGATGCATGAGCGCCGCGGCGCTCCGATTTAGTCTAAACATTTATTTCATGTTTTTATAGGTTTTTTGGGTTATTTTTGGGCTAGGGTTTGAGTCCCCATATATATACACATACACGTCATATTCTCCATAGTTTACATAGTCAAAAAATATTATAGAGATCATAGTATTGAGAGTGATACAGAGAACTCAGCCTTGTGAGTTTGTGAGTGATTGAGTAAGTAAATTTCTGTATTTGAGTACTCTAAACACCATTGTAATTCCGTTTTGTGATTAGTGAATTGCTTCTCCTCTGCCCATGGTTTTTTCACCATTCATTAGGTTTTTCTACGTAAATTTTTGTGTGCAATTTTCTCTCTGTTTCTTGATACTTATTGCTTTAATTTCTAACACAACATATCTTCAATTTTTTTAGCCTAGACTTAAGATCAAAGTTGTTTCATCAATATCATAGAATTGTTAACCGTTGACAACTAAATAGGAATTTGACTCTTGTATATCCAAAGGGTATTTCATTACAATTTTTAACTTTAAAATATCAACAATTCAAGACCTCCTTAAACTTTAAACTGCATAATGATTCCTTTGAACTACTTGTTTGTTAATTAATGTTACTATTGAAGTCAAAATTTCAGTCCTTGCCTAACAATACTGTACGGCATAGGATAACTCTCTACGGTACTAATATTACATTTTTATGTATGGGATGTGGCTTCAAAATGATACACTAACATCAATTTCTCCTTTTAAAAAAAATTAAAGCCTTTCCTAGTCAACAATTTAGTAGCTAAAAGCAGAATCTTCTTCTAATTTAGATAGAATTTCTGATTGCATTAACGTTAATTACATATTGTCTACGATGTTTATAATTGATTGACTTATCATGTCATCAAAATGATTTGTGGATTAAATGCATGCATCGGAAGCAAGGTGACAACATAAGGAGACTTGTGCAGCAATCGAATCCCGTTCGAGGAGGCGTTCATAGGGGAAAAACAGACTGATGTACGTGTTCAACAAAGAAATGAACTTTCGCAGCTTCGTAAATTAATAATTAATGTTGTTAACTGCAAATCTGGAACATGTTTTGTGTTTTTTTATTTTGCAAACAGTGAATCAGAAGCTGATGAAAACAGTTACGGGAAAAATGCTACGACCCCTCCGAACAGCAGAGAAGAAATTCAGGAGTGCTTGCTTTCTATTGCTTGAAGAGCTGATTGTTTTATCTCTAGAATTAATTGAGGTCATGTGGCTTTAGTAGTAATTTTTCCTTTACAATCTCATGAATTAGTCTCAGAACTGCAGATATTTAAGTACTGTACCAATTAATAGTACAGAAGGACATGAATAGATTTAGTAATATACAAGTATATGTTATTGGTTTTTTGTTTGTATATCACAGCTCTTCGTTTTTCAAGTACCTTGTCTCAGGTAAAGTTTAGATGTAAAAGTCTTACAGTAGCTTAGAATATTGTTATAAGTTAAAACCAAAATTTGTTAAAAGTGTCAGTCATAATTATAAGGGCTGGTACTATGATATATATACATAAGAGAAAAAGTCTGCCATCATATGACCATTTATGCTTGTGTATGTATATTGTTCCCTCACAACACTAATAAAAGAAAGAGAACTACAATTGGTGATAGGAGCGTAATTGGTTAGAGTTGGACGGTATTTGGGGTTGCCGTCTAACTTAATTGAGCTTGTTACGACGATAGTGAGAGGGCGGAAGTGCTGTGAGACAAACAAAAGTTAGAATCGAAACCATCTGGCACAAAGGCCGTCAGTTTCGTTTCATTAATCAACAAGCATTGGTGCTTTTTTTTAATGAATAACAACCATTTGTGCTTACAACATTGGCATTAGTAGCAGCACAAAACTGCTTGGGGGCTCCACTGGCATTGATAGTGGAGGCTCTGCTCTTGGAACTGGTCATTAGCTAATTTTGGCAATTTGTCTGTTAATTTGAAACGTGATAATTAGGGCGTTTTATTATCACCTCAACAATTACCACTTCCCTTCAACCGCATCCTCAAACTGCAACATCTTTTTCACTGGCACAGGCCCCTTTCATCTCTACAGCAGCTTCCTTATTCTTCGGTTCAAACAGCCATAAGCCAGCTGCTACCGTCACAGCAGTTACTTGGTTTGAACGGACAACTTCCAATTTCTCATCCACAGTTAACCTGGCTCCTTATTCTTTGGCGATTCTTGTATGTTACAACTCTGCGAGACTGCATGGCCTCTGCTACAGCACTTCAATCCCCTCCAAACATCAACTTACATCCTGCTCTGGCTGCACCTGTCTAACAAGAACAACAAGTTCAGCCTCTTCAGCAACCATCTCCTCAGTTAGCTCAGATGCTGTCACAATAGAAGCAAGCTCTTCGGGCGACCTATACTTTGATTCCGCAGGCATTTTCCCAGCTGCAACAGCCTTTACAACTGATGCAAAAAAAAAAAAAAAAAAAAAATCATGGCAGGGTTCCCAGGATACCAAAGAGCAGTAGTCATTTTTGGCTTGGACTATGTGATAAAATTTCTGTCATTCTCTCATTTGCTCGAATGCAGAGACAAATTTTATTTATTATGAATTCCACAAACATATTTCCATATTTATGTTTTTCCTTTTGTTTATCCTTTTTAGTATTTTTTTTCTCCCAAAGAAAAACCTACCAATGCAGGACAACAGATGGGTAAAAAAGAACAGAACAAGCGTATACTTTCAGTTGTCTGGCCATTTTAGTTAAATCTTTTTAATTTCATCCCTATCTCAAATAAACAAACCAAGAGAAAACTCTGAATTCTGCCTTGTGAGCTCATGTACTAAGCAGTAAAACATGGATTATTTAATTATTTAAAATTTACAGGATCCGAAGGACCTTGAAGAAGAATATAATTTGAGGTGGCTGCAATTCATGGGCAATACCCAAAATTTTTGAGCTTACGAGTACGAAATGTAACATGCAGCTTATTGTTTAGTTAGTCTCTCTCTCTTTTCTTTATTTCTTTTTTTTTTTTTTTTTGAGGTTTTACTGTCACGGATGCTAAACCCCTGTGCCAATTATTTGTACAGTAGGAGATGAATAGCCTAATAGTAACTGACACTTCATATGTTCTTAGAAATTTTCTTTTGTATGCATTATACAAATTTGGTAACAACGTCTTTTTTAGCTCTTCCTTTCCAAGGGGCTTAGAATGTTACTAATGAAGACAGAATATCGTTGAAAGTGCCCCTTCTAGTAAAAGGCCTCCAATCATATAACCATTTATACATATTATTCACTTTGAACACCAATAAAAAGGGACTAATACTATTGGTTCGAATTGTGCGGTTTAGCGGTCACCATTTAACTGAACTGAGCTCATTAATTTTGTAAAATATAAAACTACAATTATTATTATTATTATTATTGTTTTTTCAAGCTTGGGGACAAGAGGGGATTTGAACCATGCATCTTAGAACGTAGTTAAGCATAGAATTACCATAAGGTTACACTTGACGGGTTAGGTAGGTTAAGGGTTGTCCTCAATCTTCAATAAGCATGATTGATGGGTTAGGTAGGATTTCTTCACTGTTTCCACTCACTTTCCTCACCAAAAAATATTCCAAGCAAAAAATAATATAAAAGTACAAAGAAATTGACTTCCAAACGATAAGGTTGTCTCCTTACATCTTTATGCCTTCCAAGAAATTGCCTTAAAAAATACAAAGATAATGCCTAACCTTTTTTTTTGTCTTGGATTTTTTCTTTATAACAAAACTTTTTCAACCAAAAATTTGTTTAAACTACATTTACATGGACCGATCTTATCAATATTCATCATTTCTTTCATCTCTTATATTAAATCGGTTCAAGTTACAATAAAGAAAGCTTCTACTCATTTTATTCCAAATTAAGTAGTACTATGGCTGTTGCTGGCTCTTCTTCATCTTCTCCTTCTTTGTCCCTTACGTCTTGTTGAACTTGAACTTTTTTACATCTAGGAAAAAAGGGGATTCAATCTTATTATTTTATCTTTCGTTGACTAATAAAAGAATCACTAGTTCTATTGCTGAATTTGAGGACAGTTTCCATGACAAGTTGTTCCATTGAAATATTCCCAGCTGGCCAAGTCATTGTTTCCGAGCATTTTCCTCTCTTTTTATCTTTTTGAGCATATTTCTCGTTTCTTATATTTATGGGGTCCACCAAACTAACCATTCCAATTTATAGGGTGTTTAAGAGTAAAAACTCTCGGATGCTATACTTAGTTCAAACTGCGAGTTCCATGACAAACCCCCAATTAATTTGTAAATAAATACATATAATTAAATAAGAAAGAAAAGCATTTCTTGGAAGATTGCAACAAAATGACATTATTGTTCACAATCCCCAAAGAATATGCTAAGAATCAAGGAATAAGAAAAACAACAAAACTATATAATAAAACATTCACGCGGTGTAAAGTCAACATGATGAGATGTCATCCACTTTGATCGTTGATTACGATAAAATCATCTCACCGCACGTTCCTTCTACCTTTAAAGAAATTTCCTTCAAAATAAAAAGATTTTCTGTGGGAAAAATAAAAAGATTTGCTTACCACTTGGTATTGGAGTCAACTTCTTAAACAATATTACTTATGTTTGAAGAAGAGTAGAATTTGGGCGTAGCAAAGATGAGTGGTGAAAACGACAGCCAAAATTTTTGAGCTTACAAAGTACTAAATGTAACATGTAGCTTTTTGTAGTAATTTTCTGTAACGTCTCGAAATTTATTTAATGTTAATGTAATGTAAATGGTGGATTAGTGTGCCATAATTAACGTTTTAACATTTATTAGACTATTTGGTTGGATTTTTGAATTTTTGGTTGTTTTGTTAAATTAATGAATTCGAAGGATTTCTTATTGTTTTAAAATAATGCTTTGAGTTTTTAAACACAACAATTTGTAAAATGTTAAAAATACTCCGTTTTGCAAAACCGTGGGCGGCACATGGTTTTCGCACAGTAAAACCGCCCACCGATTTTCTCTATTTATTTCCTTCCTTCCTCTCTCTCTCCTCACTCTCCCGGTTTCATTCTCTCTCTCCTCTCTCTCTCTCTCGGCAGCTCACTCTCTCTCAATCTCTTTCAAAAATTTTTGAAACCACATTCGAATCCAAGCTTCGGAACAGCAAGGAGGAAGCTCGGGGACGTGATTCGGCAACCGAGAACGCGGATTGAAGCTTCGATTCGAGGTTAGATTCGAAATTTCTAAACTTTTTACAATATTTTCAATTTTGTGTGTTTTTGAAATCTAAGCTTGTTTTAGCTTAGAAAACCGTGGATTTGTGTTAAATGAGCTTAGAACAACTAGGATCTAAGCTTAGATTGAAGAAAAACGGATTGAATTCAAGATTTTTCATTTTTCTCCTCTTTTTCTCAGTTTTGGATTTTTGAGGATTTCGAGTTTAAATGTTGTTTAAATGATTCCAAACATGTTCTAGAATGTTTTTCTATCAACTATAGTTGTTTTTCATTCCTAGGATTTGAGAAAAACAGGTTAGAGACAAGATTTGGATTTTGGGGATCGAGAAACCCGTGGCTGGGATTTCTGGGTTTTCCCAGTTCAGCAGGCCGAAGTTCATGTTCGGCAGGCCGGAGTGATGATCGGCAGGCCGGTGTTCTTCCGACCGGCAGGCCGAATCTGGGGAAATGTTTGGCAGGCCGAACCTTGTTTCCGGCAGACCGAACTATGCAGTTCGGCAGGCCGAAGCAGGGCGTCCGGCAGGCCGACCGAGGCATGGAAAATTTTGTGATTTTTACCCGTTTTTACTATTTTGAACCCTGATTTAAATCCCAACCTTATAGGATGATTTTAAAGGTACAAATGGCACACTAGGACATCATGAAATGATTTAGTAACATAGAATGTCTCGAACTAGATATTGATTGACTTAGTTTGTATCTAGGATCGTTCGTGGTTCCGTGGAGCTAACGTATAGCGGACCGGGATTACGGTGTGGGGTACCGGCACGAGTACTGAGGTAGGACTTCTATCCTATTTCTTTGGTAGCCTGGTTTTGAAATGATTTGGCTTTGAAAATGATTTCTATCAAAATTTTTTCAACGGTTGTTTGAAAATGGTTTTATCGGTTATATTTTAATCTACCGTGATTATGAAATGAACTTCATAATAAATGTAACTGACAACACTCGGTAATTGGGTTTTGAATGATAATGATAATAAACACTAAGGCATGATGCCATATCAGAGATCGGGTCGTGTAGCGATCGACCTTGGGGGCAGGTCCCGAAACCCAGCTGGGCCACTACGGTGGTGATTTCATGGTTTGCCTAGGTAAAAAGTAAATTGGTGTTTTGATTTGATGAGTAGACTGTTCTGTGTCAGGACGGTTCTACTCAAATTGTTTATCTATTTATTTATTTGAGTTTCCTTTGAATAACTTCTAATAATGCTGTGTTCCTTTGCGTTAAACTATTTTTATAAAACATAGTCCTACTGAGCCTTTCGCTCACGTTTTATTGTTTTAAATTTCCCCCCCTTCTAGGTGGTTTCCCATTTAGGTTTGGAGAAGATTCTTCGGACCGAACTCAGGAGCAATAGGAGAGTTTATTTATATTCTGTATTATTAATCAAGGCATGTAAGACTTAACTTTATTTGTACTTGGACTGTAATTGTATTTATGATATTGTCAGCTCCATGTGTGTGCACAAGTTGTGGGTTGTGGAACCCATATTCGCGGTTTTTATTTAATTATTATTATTTGCTTAATATTTATAAATTCTTTTATAAAATGTGGTGGAAAATCTTCTTAATTTTTATTTAATTTGATTCTTAAACTCTCGATTTTTAATTAAATTCTCTTTTAATTAATCTAAGTATTCCGCCACGTCACCTCCCGTACTCCGGGGCGTGACATTTTCCCTTTACAATCTCATTAGTTAGTCACTCTCCCTCATTTTTTCTTTTTCGCTGTGTGAGGTTCTACAGTGTCACTGATATTTAACGCCTGTGCCAAATTAATAGTAAATAGTAGAGCAGGAGATGAATAGCCTTAGTAAATACAAGTCTATGTTGTTAGCTTCAAGTTTATTTAGTCGTTTGTTTCTCAGCTACCTTGTTCTCATCATCGAAGGTTTGGTTGTAATGTTACGAGTTGGATGGTTTTTGGGGTCGCCATCTAACTGAACCAATTAAGCTTTTTAGTTTTGCCAAATGTGAATCTGCAATTTGAGTAAAGAAAATTGCATGATTTGGATGTACTTATTCGACCAACGAAAAAGAGTGGAACTTACATTTCACCGACTTTTTAAAAAAACCATTCTCTCCCTCAACTTCCTCGCTATTTCCTCTCAAGAAAATTTCATTACATTGGTCATTGACTTCCAAACGATATGGTCGTCTATCAACGTCTTCTTTCTACCTTCCAGATGTCATTTACTTGCCTCACATTAATGTCTAATGTTTATAATCTCTCTCCTTCATCTCTTCATATATATATAGATATAAGTTAAGGATACCTTTACTCATTTCATTCCAAAAGACAATTTCCCCTTACTATGGCTGTTGCTTCTTAAGTACGATGTCTTCGTCAGTTTCAGAGGTGAGGATACTCGTAAAAATTTCACCCATCTTTACGATGCCCTATGTCGGAATCAAATTGAGACCTACATAGACGAGGAAAGTCTTGAGAAAGGAGAGAGAATTTTAGAGCTGTTGACAGCAATTCAACAATCGCGCCTTTCATTGATCGTCTTCTCAATGAACTATGCTTCTTCAAGATGGTGTTTAGATGAATTGGTGCAGATACTCAGATGCAAGGAGGAGAGAGGTCGGATTGTTTTACCTATCTTTTATCACGTGGATCCATCCGATATAAGGAACCAGAGGGGAAGTTATGGTGACGCTTTTGTTGCGCATCAACATCGTTTTAAGCATGACATGAACAAAGTGGAAGAGTGGAGGAAGGCTTTGAGAGAAGCAGTTGATCTATCTGGCTTTCATTCTGAAGGTCACGAGTAAGTGGTAGCCCTTATTTATTTTTCTTGCCCTTGTATTATGATCTTGCCCAATCAAGTAAGATGCTATATATACATATATACACACACACACGCACATATATTAGCCGAGATCTACAAAGAATTTTCTTGGTTGCTCATCATGAGAAATTAATTATTTTTCTAAATAAATGGAAATTAATTATTTCTAAAAATTCCTAAAAATTTGAAGGATATTTTAGTTTTTATTTTTTTGAATGATCAAAATCACCATTTGACTTGGAAAGGATAAATAATTGATCAAAATCAACATTTGACCGGAAATTAAAGTTAAGGATTTAGTTACATTAATTTGAAATATGAAGGTAATAAATCTCATATAGTTCAAAATATTATGCATGTATTTTGGATAGCTTACGATTTAGGGTATAAAAATGAACACCGTTCTCCCCCAAATAAAAAAAAATACTTAAAAATAACACTAGCTATAGATGCTTGCTTGGTTAGAATTTGGAATTTTCTTTTTGATTCATCTATGACTAAAACATTTTTTTTTCAAAAAAAAAAAAAAAGATAATAACACTCCTAAATTTCCTCTTCTCTTGTGAACAATTGAACATTCAGAAAACCATGTATAAGATATCACCTAATTAAGAAGAAGAGCTTTACGAGTTTTCTTTTTGAATTCCAAATACACAAGGAAGAAAGACAACAGCTTAATCAGCTGCAAAGATAAGAGTCATCAGACAAATGGTTTGAAAGCAGTGATTATTTCATTTGCATCATTTATGTGCAGGCTGTTAGTCAAGATATACATCGATATTGCTCCACCTTATATTTTAAGAATATTTTCATAAAAAATAATATACTAAGATTATCTACACATCTTTCCCAAAAAAGAAAAAAAAAAAAAAACAGAGAGAGAAAAGAATTCTAAACGCTAAAGTTTCTCGCGTCATCCATATATAATTCATAATACTTATTAGCACCAGATTTTTCTTATTGGATTTCATAATAATCTCTCATATATATTATGTGTTTTTTTAGGGAACACATATATTATGTTGTGAAAGAGAAGCTAATTTTTTTCTACAAAAAAAAAAGAGAAAAGCTAATTAAGATCAAATTAAAGCAGATAATAGCAAAGAAAAACCTAGAATTTTACGAGGTTCGGCTAATTAAAATGACTACACTTTTTTCTTTTGTCTTTTTGTTTTTCAAGAGGGAGATTAAATCTCTAGCCAACGGCATTCACACGCACCTGGCATATTGACTTTTGCGTCACCCATGAACATGTTATCATGAATCTGCCTATAAAGAAAGCACAACTATCTTCTTAACAGTCATGGACGAACATGTATAGGGTTTCAGGGAACTCTATTTAAACTAATTGTTTGGACTGTAAGCACTAACAAACATTATTATTTGAGAAAATACTGTAATAAAATTGATTTGAATAACAAACTGCGGTTTCAACAGTGGTTCCCAAACACCCTAGTAAACTTACAAAATTCCTTCTTCTAAACTACTGCAAATGCAGTCTGTTTGACAAATAGACTTATTTGGGATTGTTTGATGTATAAAGGATTTGCTCTAGAAAATTTTAGTAGTGAAGGACAAAATGAGAATTTTTATTTTGTTTAGAGACTAAAATGAGATTTAGGAAAATAAAAAGTACTTGAAATTTTGTTAGTAGAAGATGCAAAGTATTCACCGGAGGACCCAGAAGAGGATGGAAGTGTAATCCTAATAACAATAACAACAACAACAACAACAACAACAACAATAATAATAATAGTAATAATAATAAGGGTTATTTACTTTTTTTATGCCTTGTATTTTAGGTTTATCAAATAATATATTTTTGGTTTTTGATCTTATCGAATTTATACCTTCATATTAAATTTAATACATAAATTTATACATTTGCTTAATCAATCTTCAATTTTGACTTAAAAAATTATGCAAAATACCCTCAAATTAAATAGAAAACCGTAAAAACTTAAAAAAAGTTTATGCAATAATCTTAAGGTGGGAATGGGAATCTTACAGATTCTCATGTTTGGTATAAGAATTTTGAGTTTTTGACTTCTAGGAAACTCATTCCCATTAGATTCAAATTATCCTATTTTAGGATAATCTAGATCCCACCCAACATAATGATATTTATATTCCTGGGAATCTCAAAACTATATACATCTCACCTTTTTTTTTCATGATGATGATGATAAATAAATAATATAGTATAATATAAAAACTATTAAATATTTTTAATATTATTAGAACTTAATATTATTATTTAATGTTAATATTATATAAAATAACAATATGCCATAAAGAATTATATTTTTATTATTATTTATATTCATATCCATATATTATATATTATTAACCATAATATATATTATATATAATATTTTAGAATAATTATATTATTATTAAATTATTATAGTAATAATATTATTATAAATTAATAATTTTATACAATATAAATATAAAAATTATATCAATATAAAATAATAATATGATAATAAGGACAATAATAACATTAACAACAATAATAAAAATATATAATATATTACATATACAACATCTAAATATAATATATATTATTATTAATTAATATTAAAATATAATATATATATATAAATACTATAATAGTAAAATAAAATAATTTTGTACTATTATTATAAATTAATATTAATATATGCTATAGATATAAATATTATATCAATATAAAATTATAATTTAATAATAAGGATAATAATATCATTAATAATAATAAAAACATAATAATATAATATCAATATGAATAGTATAATATTAATATTCATAGTAATATCAATATTAAATTATATAAATACTATTATATTAATTATAAATATAAAATATAACTAAATATGTTTAATATTTTTATAACAATATTTTTATTCAATGTTAATATTAATATAAGTAATAATATATTATTAAGCATTATATTTTTATCATTTTTTATATTCATATCAATATATTATATATTATATACAACATTTAAATTTTAATATATGTTAAATAATAATTCTATGATTATTATAAATTAATATTTTTATATAATATAAAGAAAGTATTATATTAATATAAAGCAATAATTATTTAATAATAACAATAACATTAATATTTATATTAATATTAATTTTAAATTATATATAATATTATTTATTATTCATATTTATATTATTATTATTTAATATTAGTACTAATATATTATATTGATACATTTAATGTTAATATTATAAATTATTTTGTCAATTATATAAGATTCCTATATACAACCAAACACAGTAATATATTATTCATAGAAATCTAATAGAAGATTGCTATGTACAACTAAACATGATAATCTTGGTTCCCGGGAATCATATTCCTTATAATCATTTTTTAAGAAATATGATTCATACTGATTACTGCACACCAAACGCCCCATAGATTTTGCCTTCAAAAAAGGTATTGAATATCTTCAAAAATAGGTGCTTTGTTTGTTTGTTTTTTTTTTTTTTTTGCTTTTTTCTTATTTTTTGAAAGTTTTAATTTTTTTTTATCTTTTACTTAAGAATAATTTGGTTATTTTAAAGGTTAAAATCATCTATTGACTGAGATAAAATATAGATTTGTGTATTAAATCTAACTTGAAGGTATATATTTGATGAGATCAAAAGTTAAAAATATAATTTTTAAATTAACCTAAAACAGAATGTATAGAATGTCTTTAATAATAATAAAAGAACCCAAAAATTAGCCATAGATGCTACTGGATTTCTTCGTTATAACTTGTATTTTTCTTTTTCGTTGCTGTAGCTACTAGCATCACTAATATGTAGCATTATTCCAGTTGCATTATTTCTGAGTAGACTCTTAGTCATGGTACATCGATATTGCTTTTGATCATATATTAAGAAATCTATTCCATAAAAAATAATATACTAATAATATCTACACATCTTTTCCCAAAAAATAAAAAATAAAAGAATTCTAAACGTTAAAGTTGCGCAGTCATCCATATATAATTCATCATAATTAGTACCATATTTTTCTTTTTTGGTGATAATCTCTTACATATATTATGTTGTGAAAGAGAAGCTAAGCTAGTTAAGCAACAAGTTAAAGCAAAAAATAGAGAAGAAAAACTGCAAAAATTTTGTGGTTGCAAGCGTAGCCAAGTGTTAATTTTATACCCACTACACCAGAAGATGAAAATTTCAAATCTCCACCCCCAAATTAAAAAAAAAACAAAAAAAAAAAAAAAAAAACAAAAATTTAGGAGGTTCAGCAAATGAAAAGGGCTAAACTTTTAAGGTGGGAGATCAAATCTCTAGCATAAGCTAGAAAGTGATGTTACTGCACCCTCCAATTTTCCAAATGATATTTTCACATTCGTAGTCTTTTTACCCATAATCTTAAGTAATTCTCACGTATGTAGCAATCACAAGCATAAAAAGTGCTTTAAAAGTTTGTATCTTGATATATGCAGCTCGACTAAATTACAAGATTTATAGTATTTGAACTAGTGAAGAAACAGCCTAAGCTAGCTAGTTGCTATTTTAGTGAATCTGCCTACTTTGTTTGCTATTTTTACCACCGCTTCACTAACTAGTATTTTCTTTTTATTCATAACAGTTCTGAATCCAATTTTGTCAAGAGAATTGTCGAAGAAGTTCTAAAGAGATTATACAATTTTCCGTCAAGAAATGCTGATAATGATTTTCAAGGTTTAGTTGGAATAAGAAAACCTCTTCAAAAAATAGAATCATTGCTTTCTGTCGGCTCCTTAGATGTTCGCATTATAGGCATTTGGGGCATGGGCGGTATAGGAAAAACAACCCTCGCTCAAGCCTTGTACAAGCGACTGTCTTCTCAGTTCCAAAGTTGCTTTTTTACAAACGTGAAGGATGAGGTGAGTAAACACGGACTGGACAGCTTGATGGAAAAAATGTTTTGCAAATTACTGAAGCGTGAAAGTGTAGACATGGATAGTTACTTCAAAGATGATCAGCTTCGTCGTAGAAAGGTTCTTGTTGTTCTTGATAATGTCGATGAGCTTGAACAACTAGAATGTTTAGTTGGAGAACACGATGTTTACCAACAAGAAATGGATCGATTTGGTGTTGGAAGTAGAATAATTATAACGAGCAGAGACAAAAAATTGCTTATGAGTAGAGCTAATGAGATACATGAAGTTGACGCATTGGATTCTAATGAAGCTCGTAGACTCTTTTATATGAAAGCTTTTAAAAGAGACTCTGCCATAAGTACAACTTACAAAGATCTAGCTGAAAGAGGGCTAGATTATGCTAAAGGCAATCCATTAGCTCTTAAAGTTTTGGGCTCTCATCTTCAGTCAAGGAGCATAAAAGAATGGGAAAGTGAAATGAGCAAACTGAAAAAGGGTCCTGATGAAACAGTTCAGAAAGTGCTGGAAATAAGTTACCATGCTCTAGGTCGTATAGAGAAGTCTATATTCCTTGATATTGCATGTTTTTTCAAAGGGAAGGATAGAAATTTCATAGAGGGAATATTATATAAAGAGTCTCACAAAGGGATCAATGTTCTCATTGAAAAGTCACTCATAACCATTGACAAACGAGAGACAATTGGCATGCATGATTTAATACAAGAGATGGGATGGGAAATTGTTCGTGAAGAATCTCGTAATAAGCTTGCCAAACGTAGTCGGTTATGGGACACTCAAGATGTCTTTCCTGTCTTGGAAAACAATAAAGTAAGTTGTCAAGTACATTTACACTTCTTTTTTTTTAACAAAGTTCCAAAGCTTAATTTTCTAAAATCAAAACATGATTAATTCGCGATATGAATCATTGCAATTAAGTATGTATTAGATATATGTTAGTTTTTAGGGATTTCTTTTTTGCTATCTTGATTGCTCATCTAAATAAATTTTCTTTACTGTGTCAGGGTACAAAACATATTGAAGGAATATTCTTAGATATGTCTAAGATTGATGAAGACCTACGCTTGGAACCTACAGCTTTTGAAACGATGTCTAATTTGAGATTGCTCAAAATTTACTATCCTTATCATAACAATAAGAAGAAGTTCAAAGTATATCTTCATCAAGGTCTTCGTTATCTTCCTAATTCACTTAGATATCTCAACTGGTCCAACTACCCATTGAAAACTTTGCCTACAAAATTTAGAATGGAATCTCTTGTTGAACTTGAAATGCCGTTCAGTCAGCTTAAGCAGCTATGGGATGGAGTTCAGGTATTCTCTATTTTTATAATTATTGTTGTTATTGTTGTTAATATGATTACCAGTAGCAGTATAAATTACAAAAATTGCCCTTGACTTTATGCCGAGCATCAAATATAGGATTAAAAAAACCTAGGAGTATCAAAGTTATTTCAATTGATCATATCATTAAAAAATTTTTTTTGATGAGGCACATTTAGAAATATAGGATTAAAAAGTAAATAATACTAAAATGCACAATTTATTTTAAACAATGCATATGTTTACGTCAAATATTATATATACGCATAGTTTTGAAAAAAAAAAATTTTGACGAGGGCAAATGAAATATAAAACTAATTTGAGCATTCACATGAAAGTTAAAATATAAAGGGAATGCTTTTTTTTTTTAAAAGTTACTTTATCGTAGCAATTACAAAAAAGAAGTATTTATAAAGATCACATTTGACAAAATAATGTTTTAGAGGATAATTAGAAAAAAAATACTTCAAAAATTTTAGGGAAAAAAAAGTAAAAAAAAAAGAGGAAACATTAGCCAAAACGAATAAAAAAGTCCATAAATTTGCAGATATATGAGATAATTCTATTTGAATAAAAAATTAAAAAAAGTAAATTTATCAATATAGTTTTTTTAGTAAAAGCGTGTGTTTCGTTCCAATATTATAATTCAAATAGAAAGCTAATTAGGGAGTACATATGAAAAAGAAAATAATATTTATATAAGGACACATTTTGGGAAAAAAAATATTGCAGTAGTGAAGTTACAAAAATAAAAGTATTTACAATGGTCTAAGAAATATATTTTTTAGTGCTTTAAGCAAAACATATAAAACTTTAGGGGTGAGGAAAGCGACAACAGAAAAAAAAAGAAGAAAAAAAATGAAAACGTAAAATGTTAAAATAGGTTGACCATTTTGAAGATCTTTATAAATAGGTAGATAGATGGATAGATAGATAGATAGATTATTATTCTTATATTACTTTTTTTTTAATTATATATGCATATCTCTCTATAGGTGTAAAAAAGCATATTTGACAAGATATTTAAGCGTTTTTTTTTTTTGTTACAGCCTCTTGGAAATCTAAACAATGTTGATATCCATTTCTCTGAGCAACTGGTTAAAATCCCACAACTAGTTAAAAAAAAAAAAAATAAAAAGATAAAATAGCTTGGCCATTTTTTGAATAATTCCACAACATAACTCTCAATAGATATAGATTATTTTTCTTATATTGTTTTATTTTAATTTAAAGATCTCTCTATTTATTTTCGCATTATTATTTTTATTATTATTGTATTCTAACAGTGTATGGGAAATTAGTTAAGCTATTATCTCTTTTTAATTGTTACAGCCTCTTGGAAATCTAAAACGCATTGATTTCAGTTTCTCTCTGCAACTGGTTAAAATCCCAGATCTCTCTCACGCACCAAGACTTGCGGGTGTCAATCTTGAAGGCTGTAAAAGTTTAGTTGAGATTCCACCACTAAATTTTCAGAACTTTGATGAAGGAGTTTTTGGATATCTTGACCTCTTTGGCTGCACTAATCTGAAAATTCTTCCGGAGGTATCTGGGAATGTCAGTAGCTTAAGATTAGGCTGTAGTGGAATTAAAGAATTACCCTCATCAATTACGTCCCTTGAAAACCTTATTGATTTAGATGTTAGTTTCTGTGAAAACCTGGAAAAGCTGCCGGAGCTTCCAAGGAATATAGAAACATTAGATTTGTCAGGGACATCAATACGAGAGATTCCTGCGGCATCAATTGATTGTCTCCATCGTGTCGAGGAGATTGATATGCGTGATTGCAAAAGGCTTAAGAGTTTACCATCCAACATTTGTAAGCTGAAAGCTCTTAGGGAACTTGACCTCGGTGGTTGCTCAAACTTGAAATATTTAACTTTATTTTTTCGAATTGGAACAGGGATCCGAGAATTTCCCTCACCAATTGAAAATATGATGGGTCTTGAGACCATCCCAGAGTGCCACAGCAAATTAATATGTCTTAGTGTTTTGGGATATCTTGACAAAAAAGCCAAAAAAAATTTTGAATTTAACAAATGGCCTCTTATTTTTTGGCATTAAAAAACACATTTTTTTAAACAATAAAACTGCTTTAGTTTTTTTGTAGAAAGATAAGAAAAAGACTAGTAGCAAGGAAATGAACCTCAACAAAGTGAAAAGAAAAAAAACTAAAACAGTTTTTATGCCTAAAAAACTTATTTTTTAATGTCAAAACACTACAAAAAATAAAAAGATATTTTGCTAATAAGGCTTTTTCTTAAAGCCAGATTTCAAATTCTCCCGCGAAAACTTTCGCTCTTTAAAAAAATTGGATATGGAATACTGTCGTATATTTGAAGAGCTGTAACGCCCCGAAAATTTAATTAATGTTAATGTAATATAAATGATGAATTAGTGTGCCATAATTAATGTTTCAACATTAATTAGATTATTTAGTTGGATTTTGAGTTTTTGGTTGTTTTGTTAATTTAATGAATTCAAATGATTTCTTATTTGTTTTAAAATGATGTTTTGGGTTTTAAAACATAACAATTTGTAAAATGTTAAAAATATTCCGTTTTACAAAATCATGGGTGGCACTGGTTTTCGCACAGTAAAACCGCCCACAAATTTCCTCTATTTATTTCCTTTTTTCCCTTCTCTCTTTTCACCCTCTCGGCTCCCACTCTCTCTCCTCTCTCTCTTGCCCGTGCATTCCCTCTCTCTTCTTCCCTCTCGGTTTGCCTCATTCTCTCTCAATTCTCTTTCAAAATTTTTGAATCAAAATTCTAATCCAAGCTTCGGGATAGCAAGGAGGAGGCTCGGGGACGTGATTTAGCAACCAAGAACGCGGATTGAAGCTTCGATTCGAGGTTGGTTTTGAAATTTCTAAACTTTATACAAAATTTTTAATTTTGTGCATTTTTGAAATCTAGGTTTGTTTAAGCCTAGAAAACCCTTGATTTGAGTTAAATGAACTTAGAACAACTAGAATCTAAGCTTAGATTGAAGAAAAATGGATTGGATTCAAGATTTTTCATTTTTCTCCCTATTTTCTCATTTTCAGATTTTTGAGATTTTTGAGTTTTTGAGATTTTTGAGTTTAAATCTTGTTTAAATGAGTCTAAATGTGTTCTAGTATGTTTTCCTATCAACTATGATTGTTTTCCATGCCTGGGATTTGAGAAAAACAGGTTAGAATCAAGATTTGAATTTTGGGGATCGAGAAACCCGTAGCTGAGATTTCTGGGTTTTCCCAGTTCGGCAGGCCGGAATAGGGATCGGTAGGCCGGTGTTCTTCCGATCGACAGGCCGAACCTGGGGAAATGTTTGGCCGACCGAACTTTGCTTCCGGCAGGCTGAACTGTACAGTTCGGCCGGCCGAAGCAGGGAGTCCGACAGGCCGGCCGAGGCATGGAAATTTTGTGATTTTTCACCCGTTTTTCACTATTTTGAACCCTGATTTAAATTCAAACCTTATAAAATGATTTTAAGGATACAAATGGCACACTAGGACATCATGAAATGGTTTAGTAACATAGAATGTCTTGAACTAGATATTGATCGACTTAGTGTGTATCTAGGATCGTTCGTGGTTCCGCGAAGCTAACGTATAGCGGACCGGGATTACGGTGTGGGGCACCGGCACGAGTATCGAGGTAGGACTTCTACCCCATTTCCTTGGTAGCCTAGTTTCAAAATGATTTGGCTTTGAAAAGGATTTCTATTAAAATGTTTTCAACGGTTGTTTGAAAATGAATTTAATCGGTTATATCTTAATATACCGTGACCTGAAATGAATTTCATAATGAATGTAAATGACAACACTCAGAAATTGGGTTTTGAATGATGATGATAATAAACACATAGGCATGATGCCATATCAGAGATCGGGTCGTGTAGCGATCGACCTTAGGGGCAGGTCCCGAAACCCAGCTGGGCCACTACGGTGGTGATATTATATGGTTTGCCTAGAAAAGGAAAACGATATTATTGGTTGTACGAGTAAACTGTTCTGGGTAAGAATGGTTTCACTCAAATTTATTTATTTATTTATTTATTCGTTTAAAGTTTCTTTTAAATAATTCCTGAATAATGAAATGTTTCTTTAAATTAAATTATTTTATAAAATATAGTCCTACTGAGCCTTTCGCTCACAGTTTATTATTTTCAAATTTTCCCCCTCTAGGTGGATTTCCATTTAGGTTCGGAGAGGATTCTTCGGACAGAACTCAGGAGCAGTAGGAGGATTTGTAGGTTAAATTGTATTAATTATTCAAGGCATGTAATATTTAAACTTTATTTGTATTTGGACTGTGATTGTATTTATGATTTTGTCAATACTATGTGTGTGCACAAGTTGTGGGTCGGTGGACCCATACTCGCGGTTCTTTATTAATTTTATTTATTTGCTTAATATTTATAAATTCTTTTATAAAAATGTGGTTGAAATCCTCTTATTTCTCATTTAATTTGATCCTTAAACCATTGGTTTTAATTAAATTCTTATTTAATTAATTTAAATAAACCACCACGTCACCTCCCGTACTCCGGGGGGTGACAGAATGGTATCAGAGCCCAAGGTTATGAACCTTAGGAATTGTGCACAGATAAGTATGACAATGAAATACCTCTAACAGTCTAAATTTTGTTTTCAGAAGTGAGAGAATGGCACCTAGACGTCGTTCGACAGCAGATGCCAAGTTCGGAAATGATGAGGGCATGATGAGGTCTATGTTTACGGCTTTCCGGCAGATGGCAGCCAAGGCTAGACCGGGAGATTCTGATGTTGGCAGTCGGCATGCGTATTTTAAGGAATTTTGGCGTGCGTCTATTTCGACTTTTGATGGCAATGGGGATCCGCAGTTAGCAGAGTATTGGCTGGATTCAATCTTGAAGCATTTGGATACCCTTGGTGTGCCTGAGGAGTATCGTGTGGAGTTTGCTGCTTATAAGCTCAAGGGTGGCGCTAACACTTGTTAGAAACAAGCTAAGCGTTTGGAGCGCGGTGGCGATATCAGTTGGGACAGGTTCGAGGAGCTGTTCTATGATTGATATTTTCTGCAGGGGTATAGAGATCAGAAGGCAGCTGAGTTCTACAGGTTGCAGCAGGGGGATTTATCAGTCCAGGAATATGAGGCAAGATTTAATGAGTTGGGTAGGTTTGCTTCATCAACAGTGGCATCGGAGCGTGAAAAGTGCATTAAGTTTTAGGAAGGGCTCAAGGCTCCTATTCGGTGGCAGTTGGTTGCTCTACGGCTTAGGAGTTTCAGAGAGCTTGTGTCGTCGGCGATCTCCGTGGAGAATGATTATGTGCAGTATTGTGAGGACCGAGCCAAGGCTTCAGGAGGACCACAGAGGAGCGGTAGGAAAAGCACCAGTAGCCGTCCGACTCCAGGGAAGAGCAAGCAAGGTGGCGCGAACAACGGTAGCAGCAGTTCATCTAGCAGCGGGCGTAGCAATCCCTACAGCTTTCATTGTCATTTCTGTCAGCAGCCCGGACACATCAAGAGGACTTGCCTGATCAGGAGTGCTCGTCTTGGATCTCAGACCGGGGAGGATGCCAGTCGTCAGTCTCAGCCTCAGACCCTACCTCCGCCTCCGCAGTACCCGCAGTTGCAGTATCCTCAGTTCTCCTCTCAATAATTCTCATATCCGGTACGAGGACAGCAACCGCAGCATTTCCAGCGCAGCGTCGCTCAGTATCGAGCGCCGAGTATAGCTAGTGTGCAGTCGTCTCCATCCCAGCAGCATCGACAAAATAATCCAGGACCCAGCAATGTTGGTAGAGGAAAAGGGAAGGCGCCAGTGCAGGTTCATGCAATGGCATCTGGAGGATCAGATTCTCATACTAGCAACGCAGTGGTGGATGGTACAATTTTGGTTTCTCAGTCCTTAACTCGTGTTTTATTTGATACCGGTGCCTCTCATTCTTTCATTTTGAGTTCTTTTGTACATGCTTTGGGATTATAGATAGAAGAGTTTAATGAACCCCTAGTCATAAATTCTCCCTTGGGGCGGGTGTGTGTAAATTGTATGTGTAAATCTTGTAAAATAAAGATTGGGGATGAGATTTTAAAAAGTGATTTGATTATACTCCCCATGAGTTCCTATGATGTGATTCTAGGGATGGACTGGTTGTCCAGATACAGTGCAGTTGTAGACTGCCAGCTTAGAAAAGTGACCCTAGTGTCTGATAGGGGGACGATAATCACTTACCAGGGTGGTGGTGATTGGTTAATGAGTGAGCGTCTCATGAAGTCGTGTCTAGGAGGGCGAAGGAATCTAGGTTGTTATGCTTTTCTTGCCAATCTAGATTGCGAGCCCTATGCTTTGAGAGGCAGTGTAGCGATTTCGGTGGTTGATGAGTTCGAGGATGTCTTCCCCGATGAGTTGCCAGGATTACCACTGTATCGGGAGATTGAGTTTGGTATCAAGTTGTTTCCGGGGACAGCACCGATTTCTATGGCACCTTATCGGATGGCGTCGGCAGAGATGAAAGAATTGAGGAAGCAACTTCAAGAGCTTGCTGATAAAGGGTATATTCAGAATAGCACATCTCCGTGGGGAGCATCGGTTTTGTTTGCTAAGAAGCATGATGGGACTCTCAGGTTATGTGTGGATTATCGGCAGCGAAATCGTGTTACAGTGAAGAACAAGTATCCCTTGCCAAGGATTGATGAGTTGTTTGATTAGTTGGGAGGTTCGCGGTACTTCTCAAAGATTGATTTGCGGTCGGGTTATCATCAGCTCAGGATTAAGGAAGAGGATATTCCCAAGACAGCTTTTAGGACTCGGTATGGTCATTTTGAGTTCCTGGTTATGTCGTTTGGGTTGACGAATGCTCCGGCAGCTTTCATGGATTTGATGAACAGGACATTTAGGCCGTATCTGGATCAGTTCGTGATCGTGTTCATCGATGATATTCTTGTGTATTCTAAGACTTGGGAGGAGCATGAGCAGCATCTTCGGATCGTGCTTCAGACTCTGCGGGAGCACCAGTTGTATGCTAAGAGGGAAAAATGCAAGTTTTGGTTGACTGAGGTCAAGTTTCTGGGTCATGTCATCTCGGAGCATGGTATTTCTGTGGATCCGTCTAAGATTGAAGCTATATTAGAGTGGGAACGACCAAGGAATGTAGCGGAGATTCGCAGCTTCTTAGGTCTTGTAGGTTATTACAGGAAATTTGTAAAGGATTTTTCAAAGATTGCAGCTCCGTTGACGAGATTGATCAAGAAAAATGTCAGGTTTGAGTAGAATGAAGATTATGAGCTTGCTTTTCAGGAATTGAAGAACCGGTTGACTTCAGCTCCAGTGTTAGTTATTCCTAGCAATGAGCGAGTATGGGCTACGGTATCGAGAAGACTATGATCGAATTTCGGTATATCATGTGGAAGCGACCCCAGCTCTTGTTCAGATGGTGAAGCAAAATCAATGGCAGGATCAGCATTTGCAGGGGATTTGGTCGCGGATTCAGAACGGGGAGCAGTTTGAAGAATGGAGCGTGCATGTAGACGGATCGCTGTACTTCCGGAAGCGTCTTGCAGTTCCAGCTATCGCCGAGGTGACAAAAGCCGTTCTAGATGAAGCTCATAGGTCTCAGTTTGCTATTCATCCGAGGAGCACAAAGATGTATCGCCATTTGAAGAGGCATTATTGGTGGAGAGGCATGACGAAAGATGTTCGAGAGTATGTGGCCAAGTGTTCGACGTGTCTTCAGGTGAAAGCTGAGCATCAGAAGCCTGCAGGTTAGCTTCAGCCACTTCCTATTCCAGGGTGGAAGTGGGAGCATGTGATGATGGATTTTCTCACAGGTTTGTCGAGGACGGAGCAGTGGCATGATGCAGTTTGGGTCGTGGTCGACAGGTTGACGAAATCGGCGCATTTCATTCCGTTTAGGTCGACGTGTTCGAGGAAGATTCTCGGGGATTTGTATCTATAGAACATTGTGAGGTTGCATGGAGTTCCGTTGTCCATCACCTCTGATCGAGACACCAGGTTTAATGCCAAGTACTGGAGGAGTTTTCAGGAGGCTTTAGGTACGGATTTGAACTTCAGTACGGCGTTTCATCCTTAGACTAATGGGTAGTCTGAGCGGGTTATTCAGATTCTCGAGGATATGTTGCGTGCCTGTGCGTTAGATTTCGGCGGGAATTGGAAAAGATATTTGCATCTGGCGGAGTTCGCGTACAACAACAGTTATCAGGCAAGTATTGGTATGGCACCGTTTGAGGCATTGTATGGGCGACCGTGTTGGTCACCAGTGTGTTGGGCTGAGCCGGAAGACAGGATTGTTCTTGGGCCAGATGAGATCTGTGATAGCAACGAGAAAGTCGCGGTGATTCGAGATCGATTAAGGGCAGCTCAGAGTCAGCATAAGAGTTATGTGGATAGGAGACGTAGACCCTTAGAGTTTGCGGTTGGAGATTTCGTTCTCTTGAGGGTATCGCCTCGTAAGGGAACTATGCGGTTCGGAGTGAGTTGAAAGCTTGCACCGAGGTATATTGGGCCGTTCGAGATCACTCAGCGTGTTGGTGTGGTCGCTTATCGGCTCGATCTTCCGTCCGAACTCTCTCATGTTCACGATGTGTTTCATGTGTCGATGCTTAGGAAGTGTCCGCCTGAGCAGGGTAAGATAGTTTCGTTTCACGATATTCAGGTTCGGGAAGATACGACGTACGAGGAGGTGCCGATTCAAATCATCGATCGTAAGATGATCAGTTTGCGTCATTGTAAGATACCGTTAGTTAAGGTCATGTGGCAACATCACGGGGTTGATGAAGCCACTTGGGAACTAGAGTCGAGTATGCGGAAATCGTATCCGCATTTGTTTTGTTTCTGAAATGAGATGTAAATTTTGAGGGCGAAATTTCTTTTAGGGATGGAGAATTGTAACGCCCCAAAAATTTAATTAATGTTAGTGTAATATAAATGATGAATTAGTGTGCCATAATTAATGTTTCAACATTAATTTGATTATTTGGTTGGATTTTGAGTTTTTGGTTGTTTTGTTAATTTAATGAATTCAAATGATTTCTTATTTGTTTTAAAATGATGTTTTGGGTTTTAAAACATAACAATTTGTAAAATGTTAAAAATATTCCGTTTTACAAAATCGTGGGTGGCATTGGTTTTTGCACAGTAAAACCGTCCACAAATTTCCTCTATTTATTTCCTTTTTTCCCTTCTCTCTCTTCACTCTCTCAGCTCCCACTCTCTCTCCTCTCTCTCTTGCCCATGCATTCCCTCTCTCTTCTTCCCTCTCAGTTTGCCTCATTCTCTCTCAATTCTCTTTCAAAATTTTTGAATCAAAATTCTAATCCAAGCTTCGGGATAGCAAGGAGGAGGCTCGGGGACGTGATTTGGCAACCAAGAACGCGGATTGAAGCTTCGATTCGAGGTTGGTTTTGAAATTTCTAAACTTTATACAAATTTTTCAATTTTGTGCATTTTTTAAATCTAGGTTTGTTTAAGCCTAGAAAACCCTTGATTTGAGTTAAATGAACTTAGAACAACTAGAATCTAAGCTTAGATTGAAGAAAAACAGATTGGATTCAAGATTTTTCATTTTTCTCCCTATTTTCTCATTTTTGGATTTTTGAGTTTAAATCTTGTTTAAATGAGTCCAAATGTGTTCTAGTATGTTTTCCTATCAACTATGATTGTTTTCCATGCCTGGGATTTGAGAAAAACAGGTTAGAATCAAGATTTGAATTTTGGGGATCGAGAAACCCGTGGCTGGGATTTCTAGGATTTCCTAGTTTGGCAGGCCAAACTGCGTGTTCGGTAGGCCAGAATAGGGATCGGCAGGCCGGTGTTCTTCTGATTGGCAGGCCGAACCTGGGGAAATGTTCGGCCGACCGAACTTTGCTTCCGACAGGCCGAACTGTGCAGTTCGGCGGGCCGAAGCCGGGAGTCCGGCAGGCTGGTTGAGGCATGGAAATTTTGTGATTTTTCACTGTTTTGAACCCTGATTTAAATTCAAACCTTATAAAATGATTTTAAGGATACAAATGGCACACTAGGACATCATGAAATGGTTTAGTAACATAGAATGTCTTGAACTAGATATTGATCGACTTAGTGTGTATCTAGGATCGTTCGTGGTTCCACGGAGCTAACGTATAGTGGATCGGGATTACGGTGTGGGGCACCGGCATGAGTATCGAGGTAAGACTTCTACCCTATTTCCTTGGTAGCCTAGTTTCAAAATGATTTGGCTTTGAAAAGGATTTCTATTAAAATGTTTTCAACGGTTGTTTGAAAATGGATTTAATCGGTTATATTTTAATATACCGTGACCTGAAATGAATTTCATAATGAATGTAAATGACAACACTCGGTAATTGGGTTTTGAATGATGATGATAATAAACACATAGGCATGATGCCATATCAGAGATCGGGTCGTGTAGCGATCGACCTTGGGGGCAGGTTTCGAAACCCAGCTAGGCCACTACGGTGGTGATATTATATGGTTGGCCTAGAAAAGGAAAACGATATTATTGGTTGTACGAGTAATCTGTTCTGGGTAAGAATGGTTTCACTCAAATTTATTTATTTATTCGTTTAAAGTTTCTTTTAAATAATTCCTAAATAATGAAATATTTCTTTAAATTAAATTATTTTATAAAATATAGTCCTACTGAGCTTTTCGCTCACAGTTTATTATTTTCAAATTTTCCCCCTCTAGGTGGATTTCCATTTAGGTTCGGAGAGGATTCTTCAGACAGAACCCAGGAGCAGTAGGAGGATTTGTAGGTTAAATTGCATGAATTATTCAAGGCATGTAATATTTAAACTTTATTTGTACTTGGATTGTGATTGTATTTATGATATTATCAGTACTATGTGTGTGCACAAGTTGTGGGTCAGTGGACCCCTACTCGCGGTTCTTTATTAATTTTATTTATTTGCTTAATATTTATAAATTCTTTTATAAAATGTGGTTGAAATGCTCTTATTTCTCATTTAATTTGATCCTTAAACCATTGGTTTTAATTAAATTCTTATTTAATTAATTTAAATAAACCGCCACGTCACCTCCCGTACTCCGAGACGTGACAAGAGCCTTATTGGATTGGTGATTTATCCTCTTTGACTGATATTAATCTGAAAGGAAACATGTTTACCAGTATACCATCAAGTATAAAGAAACTATCTAAGCTTATGAATCTTGATATAAGCCATTGTCAAAACCTTCTATCTTTGCCAGAACTTCCATTGTCCGTACAAACACTTTGGGCAGTCGGATGCACGTCAATGGAGATGGTACTAACTAACAGTTTATGGTCTATACTCACTCTAAAGAATAGTTTGGTCAACTTTCGGTATATGGAGATTGAATTTTTGTTCTGCGAGTGCTTGAAGTTGGATCAGAATTCATGTAATAAAGTGGCGATGGATTTCTTGTGTAAACTTATTGGTATTGCAGTGATTTGCAAACCAGAAGATGAGCAAGAGGTATAAAAATATACAACTTTTAATGTATATTGTTGAAGTAAATTTTGTGGTTTTTTTTTTAAACGGTAAGATCTGCTTCATGTTACAGGAATTCAAGCACTATTCAACAAAAGCTTACTACCCGGGAAAGAAAATTCCAAAGTGGATGCGCCATCAATCCGAGGGGTCGTCAACAATAACTATAAAGCTTCAACCAAATTGGCATAGCTCCAACTTCTTTGGTTTTGTCATGTGCGTTGTTCTTTCATTTGAGGAGCTCTACTGGCGTAAGAGAGATTACAGGAATTTCCATATATGCTGTAAATTACAGATGAAAACAAAATACGGTCGAAGCTACAACTGTGGTTATTCTACATGTACGTTGTGCACACAAGGCTTTGGTCCTGCAGACGAGCAAGAAGATAGGGAAATACTTAAATCGGATCACGTGTTCTTGTGGTATGACATGTACCATGGCTATGACTATGTTGATGTAGTAGAAATGTCATTCGTCTTCGCCTGTGAAGATGCTGAAGATACAGATGATGAATATTGTTCTTTTAAATACCAAGTGAAAAGGTGTGGGCTCCACTTGTTATATATTGAAGAAGAAGTGATCAATGAATTCGACATGAGCATCCAGCAATACGTGGAATACATGGTAGAAGCAGAGGAACGTGGTATCAGCATTCTCCAATGTATGAACAACTCCGAGGAATGTGATCAACCAAAGCGTAAAATGCCCAGACTTGGAGATTCAATTAGGTACCTTTATTTGCTCTCGTCCCATGTTTTGCCTTTCATTCCATTAGCAGACATGTTAAACTCTTTAAGGTTTGGAACATTTTCTATTGGTTCGAGTGTGACAAAGGATTTCTGTTATTAGACTTTGGTAGTATCCAAACACTATATTTGTCAATCCTTACTTTCGTTAAAATTTGATGTTGCCAAATATCTATTGGTTGGAGTAGGACCCATTTTTTTTGATCTTCAGACATGCTTGCTAATTTGATACCTCTTTTATAAGTTGCCAATACATCTCCATGAATTTGACATTTGTCTTTTCCAAGGGTGGCCCAGCATTTGGAGGCGAGTTGCATCCAAGATCTAGTGACAAGACATCACCGGTTAATTTGGTAAGCAGCATGGCGCTTCACATGATTTTCTCTTTATTATTTTTTTCTTCCCCCCATAGGGTTAATTGTTTATGTGCAAAACTTTTGGTGAACGTCATGTTACATTAAATTTAATATTTTACTATAGTTTTCTACTAATATTGCTCCCCTTATTATATTAGGAAAAAAAAAGAAAAAAAAAAGAGTTTTCCTTAATAAATACATACACATAATATGCTCGCTCTTGGCCTGTAAATTTTCTCTATACAGGTGCTAGAAGAACAGACTTGTTTTATTTTATTTTATTTTATTGCTATGCAAGTGTTGGAGATCGTATTAGGATCTACTAGTACTTCCTTCTCTCTAACTCTTCACCAAATGTTACTTTGATGCTGTCTTCTCTGGTTCCATAGTAGTTTTTGTTTGGTGAATGTTAGCCTATGCATTTGAGCTAATATTGGCAATAAAAATCGGATATGCTTCTTCTTCTTATTGAGAGAGCTAATCAGATAGAATCTCTTGGACCCTTTATTGACGCAAGTTTCTGACAGTTTTTATAGCAAATTCATTTTGCTTATCTTGCTTTAAAATTTTGTAGAGCATCGATGATGGTCGTCCAGAATGTCCCCTACCTGCGGTATCATCAACTTCATCATTGAACAGGTTTTCTGCGGTTTTTCTGATGCTTGCTCTTCTTCTCTCTTTTGTAATATAAAAATAAAATTAATGGTCTATTTGTGGATCTATTACAGAGTTTTAGCCAGTCCACGCCGCAATTAGCTCCAGTTAGTCAACAAATATCTCCATTGCATATTTCTATTCAATCACCTCAACAATTACCACCTTTCCTTCAACTGCATCCTCAAACACTGGCATCTTATTCACAGTCACATCCCCCTCTTTCATCTTCACAGCAGCTCAGTCAACTTCGTTATTCTTACGGTCAACCAGCCATAAGCCAACCACTACCGTCACAACAATTAGTATGTTCGAACAGGAAACTACCCATTTCTCAGCCTCAGGTCCAGCATAGCCTATCTTCTGCTACATCACTTCAATCCCCTCTGAACATCAACTTACAACCCCTGCCTGCTGCTCCTATCCAACAACAACTTCATCCTCAACAATCGACTTCTCAATTATCTCAGATGCTCTCACAACAGAAGCAAGCTCTTCAGGCAAGCTTTCAGTCGTCTTGGCAGGCATTCTCCCAGCTGCAACAACAGTTAGGACTGATGCAACCATCAAGTTCCCAGGATACCAACCAGCAACAGCGACAGGTATTTTAGGTCTGGACTGTATGATGAAATTGCAGCCATTATCTCATAGGCTTGAACCCAGAAACAAGTATATTTTGAAATTCCAGAAATGATCTTTCTTTAGAGGAGAAAACATAGACTTGCTGTTGTAAACTAGTATGCGTCTGTCTATGGTGTCTTTTCACTGGGAAAGCTTTAGCTGCCACTTGGTGTAGAAAGTTCACATATTTATGAGATTGAAGTTTTCTTTCCTTAAGAATCTTTTCATTTAATTAAAGGAGGCTTAGTGTTGTAATATGCATTGACTGCATGTTGAGCATTCCATTTGATATTATGGTCTTAGTGGGCTGGAACTGCCGCGCAGGCCTTCACCAGCTTACCCGCCGCTATAGCATCTGTAGATGTGCCTTCTTCATCCACACCTGTTACACCTGTCGTTCCTGTAAAGTGCCCTTGGACAGAACACTTCTCCCTAGATGGATACAAATACTATTACAACAACCTAACCGGCGAAGGCAACGTGAGAAACTTGAACATTTATTCTTGGGCGTTATTCTTGGCTTCTGTGAGTCTGTGACTAATTAGTTTAGCTTAAACAAACTTGTAGTGGGAGAAACCTGAGGAGTTGAAATTGTATGAGCAAAAACAGTAGCAGCAGCAGAAGGCAACAGTTTTGCAGAACCAGTATCAGTCACTACATCAATGTCCAACCGCCCAGCAAGTTTCACATACACCACAAATTCAGTTTCAAACTCAGTTCCAAATGCAGGCTCAACAGCAGTTTCAACAGGCTCCTTTATCTTCAACGGTTGGTGGTTGTTGTGTGTGTGTGTTTTTTTTTTCCATTTCATTAATGACTGTATACTTATATTCCAGTACCAGACTTCTAGAATTATGGGCCATCAAAATATTCAGAAAAAAAAATGATCTTTCTCATAAAATTATCTATTCTTTTAACAGTACTCTGCAATTTGAATAAACAAGATTTTGGTAATTGGATCTTTTTCATTAACTGCAGGGCTACGCACAGTTACATTACTAGCTCAGTGAGTGATGCTTCACACTTGCAAGGGGTTTCTTTAATAAATAGAAATATTAGGTATGACCTTTTTCTCTTTTAATAAATAGAAATATTTGTATTGTGCTTTTCAGAGGCAGCAGGCTGTTCAACAGTGGATGTGGAAGAATGACCAAGCAGGTTCTTACCATTTTCCTTTCTGGTTTGGTTATTCTGATGTTTGTTTTGAGCTTTTTTGGGAAGCCAGGATACAGGCCTCCTACCTTACTTGAATTTGTTTGGTTGATTTTAGGAATGGCCGGTTTCCAGGAGTGTATTTAAAAAAAATGATAGAATGATTTGCATTTTAAAACATGACCATTTTCAATTAAGGAGTTGAATTGTCACTTGAGAAAAAACTGGCCATTTGTCTTCAGGACCCTATTTGCGTTGTTTTTGTTTGGCCTTTTTAGTCTTGACGACAGGAACTCTGCAGGCCCACAATGGGACTCCACGGCAACTATTGTGGAAGGGCTCCGCCTAAACTTATCGTTGGCCCTTTTTCCCTGTGGTGATCAAACCAAGAATATTTTTATTGAGGATGACTTAGATGCTATAATTAATGAACCTTAATTAAGTAACACACAAGTCATCAACTTTGATACAGAAGAATCATGTATTGAGAGAGTTAAATGTTTCGATTCTGCGGCTGCTCAAACTTTCTCTGCAAAATTTTGGATAAATTTACAACTATATTCTTTAACATTACAGCACGATGTACCACCAGCAGTTTCTTATTTTTGGATGAACTTTTATATGACTTTTCCTTGCCAGAGTACTTCATCTTATGTGGGGATATTTGATAATAATGATTTTGATAGTTATATGCATGTGTGAATTGCTCTTTCCTATGCATCACAATTGCAGTTTATTTTTTTTTTCTTAATTCTTTTTTTTTGTTGATATTAAAGTTCTTGAATACCAACTTGTTATGTCTGTTACAGAATTAACGTACTCAAAGAATAGTCAACTAAAAGGAACAATGTATCCTTTAAAAAAAAAAAAGAACAATGTATAAAATTCTGATTTATCAGAAAATCTTTCTGCAATGAAGATTAATCGTCTTTTTGATATTTTGATTAGATAAAAGATACTGGGGAATTTTCCCTCCCTGGGGGTTAGAGTTCAATGTATGTTGCATTCTGGTTTTGGTGTTTTTTATGTTCTTACATAAACTTTAGCCTAATTAGTGTCATCTGTGCATTTGATATTACAGAATGGTTCCAAGCAAACAGAGGAAATTGAAATCTTATTTGTGGAAATTTCAGCATTTTCAAGAAATATTCTATGGTGAGGATTTCTTTTGTTTATGTTTTTATTTTTTGAGTAAAAAAATAAAAATTGAAATATCTGAGGGGCAATTTGCAGCTCCGTCACTCCTACTACATTTACACTATCAGGAACAGTTTTTACACTTATTGGAGTATTATATTTCTAATTTTTTAGTCAAGGAATCTAGATCAGAGTGGCTGAATCAGTATGATCATAGAGATGTAAACCTAATTGGATTAAAAAATATAGAAAATTTTGACTTTATGGAATGTTTCTTCCATTGAAGATATTGGATTAGCCAGGTTCCTTCCTCCTAGGTGTTTCCTCTTCATTTTCTTCTCATGAAACCAGCTCCATTGGTTGTAAAGGGTTTTGATTTCTATGCCGCTGCAAGTAAACTTTAAATGAACTCTTTTTTTAAAAAAAAAATCTTTAATTTTAATTTATGCTAATCACATGCCTGTATTTACTAGACTCAGTTCCCTTGCTGGTTATAACCTGAATTATGTTCTGTTTATCCCTTCAATATATCCTCTGTACTTGTTTTCTTATGTTATTATCTAGAAGATCAAAATTCCTAGCCTTGCCCAACCAACTTTAAAACAAATGTATAAAATAAAAAGTGATGGTCTCATTATGAATAAGTCTTGTTCCGGGATAAGAATTGAGCCTTTAGTAAAACAGTGTGGTTTTCATTGATGACGCTATTAAATTGCCTAAAAACACTTGCATATTATATGAAATATAACACCAAAAAAAACAGAACGAGAACCCATCTGATTGCAAAACTTGTTTGTGGTGTAGCTAGGCTCTGATTAATCAGAGTTAGAAATTCAAAATCAGGAAATCTATACATGAACATGTTGGTTGTATGTAGAGCCAAAACTGTCAACTTGAATTAAATTTGCAAAAGAAAGCTTATCAGTTTCTTCTGATGTCAAACTATTAGTTCTACAATTCAATCAAACCGTCCAATAATCGACTTTAAAATGTCGCTTGCGTTTTTGCTACTGATTGATCAAGTGTCTCCTGTTGAGGTCTTGAGACTAACCTTTGACAAGAACTGTCCTAGAACTTGTTTCTCTCTGCATTTCATAAATTTTATCATGAAGAGCATTTACTATGAATTCCGGAAATATTTATGTTTTTGTTTTTGTTTGTCCTTTTTAGTGTGTGTGTGTGTATATATATATATATAATATTTATTTTATTTTCTCAACGAAAAACCACTAATGCAGAAGAAAACAGATGGGTAAAAAAGGACAGGCGAAGCATACTTTCACTTGTCTGTTTATTTTAGTTAAACAAACCAACTAAGGGAAAACTCTGAATTTATGCATTTTGAGCTCATATACTATGTATAAAAACATGAATTATTTAAGTATTTAAAACTTACAAGATCAGGAGGAGCTTGAAGAAGAACAGAGTTTGTAGTGGCAACCATACATGGTCAAGACCCAAAATTTTTGAGCTTACAAGTACGAAATGTAGCATGTAGCTAATTATTTAATTAGTTAAATACCTAACTAAATAACACTTATATGACAATTGGAAGTTAAATAACACTTGTATATGTTCTTAGTAATTTTCTTTTGTAGACATTATTTTAACAAATTTGGTAATGAAAAGAGTTTTTTTTTAGCTCTTCGTTTTTTAAGTAGCTTAGATGTTACTAATGAAGACTGAATATAATTGAAAGTGCCGAAGGGCTGCCTCCAATCATATAACCATTTGTACATATCATTCACTTTGTAACACTAACAAGAAGATACTTAATACTATTGGTTCGAAATGTATATGGTTTTAGTGGTCACCATCCAACTGGATTGAGCTCGTTATTTTGTAAAATGTGAAACCACAATTATTATTATTTCTTTCGAGCTTAGGAGACAAGAGGGGATTTAAACTCTGTATCTTAGAATGAAGCTAAGTGTAGAATTACCGTAAGGTTAAGTTGCAACCCCCGTTATTAAGGGCAGCACTAAATCTTTCAAGAAGCATGCTTGACGTGTTAGGTAGGTTTTCCTCACTGTTTTCTCTCACTTTCCTCACCAAAAAATATTCCAAGCAAAAAATTATTATAAAAATACAAAAAAATTGACTTCCAATTCCAAACAATAAGGTTGTCCCCTTACATTTTATACCTTCCAAGAAATTGCCTTTGAAAGTACAAAGATAATGCCTAACCACTATTTTGTCCTGGAGTTCAATTGTCTAAACAATATATTTTTTTTGAAGGGATAAGAACCGGCATATAAATTTCTATAGAATTCCAAATATTATTATGCCTAACTACTATGCAGATTTTTTTAGGAGTTTAGTGATCTTATTTTTATTGTTTAGATATTAGTTTGGTGATTTAATTTTTAAATATAGGTAGGACCAAGATTATAGGAAATTATTTTTTTTTCCTGTTCTTAGTATTAAGGAGGCATAAGTCTACAAAACCTGGAATGTACTCATCACTTTTAATTGAATAAAAAGTTTCCATTTTAGAAATCTATTTTGTTTCTTCCATATGGTATCAGAGTGAAAATCTTTGGAGTAAACAGCCATGGCAAAAACGTCCAACACTGGTGAAAAGGGGTCTAGTTTTGCCACTGACATTTCTGACCCTATCTCAGCCACTTTCGGCATCAATGGAGGCGTTGACCACTGGGGTCTTCACATTACAAGTCATAAACTCAATGGGAGGAACTCTCTTCAATGGATTCAATCCGTAATGATGTATGTCTCTAGACTAAGGAAGGATGATCTCACTGGTGAGAAAGAGATCCCACAGAAGGAGGACGCTGAGTATGAACTATGGAGATTAGAGAATAATCTCGTAATGTCCTGGCTGATCAATTCAGTAGAGAATGAGATAAGACAAACTTTCTTGCTCTACTACACGGTGTAGGAAATCTAGGAGACAACAAAGCAAACCTATTTCGATAGTGAAAATAGAGCCAAACTCTTTGAGTTACAGAACACTCTTCATGATCTTAACCAAAGGAAGATGAATGTTACTCAATGCTTCAACCAACTCTCTCAGTATTGGCAACAACTGGACATGTTTGAAGAAATTAAATGGAACTGCATCAAGGACAATGCAAGCCACCTGAATATTGTCGATCGAGAACGGATTTTTGCCTTCTTAGCAGCTTCAGTAAAAGAATCGATGAAGTCAGGGGAAGAAGGTAATGCTGAGAGAAAATATAGCCCCCAACACATTTGAAGGATCAACCTTTTTCTCCCGAGGACCTAATACGCAGAATGCTCAAAATTTGGACAACAAGGGCTGGAAACCTAGACCCTAGTGCGACCATTGCCGCAAGCCAAGCCACCTCAAAGAAACGTGCTGGAAAATATAGAGAAAGCCTACACACTTAAAATCCAACAATAGCCATGATCAATTGTCCAAAACAGATCGAGAAGAGAAGAGCTTTGTTGCTGCTGGAGAAGACCAACCAACAACAGAGAACCTGTTCAGTAAAGAACAGCTTAATCTATTGCAAAAAGTGTTCATTAGAATTCCTCTCATCAACCAGTCATTGGCACTAGAACAATAGCCCAAAAAGGTAAATTCCTAAGTGCCCTAAATGTGAAAACCAAACAATTAAAACTCTGGATTATAGACTCAGGGGCATCAGATTGTATGATGCGAAACTTATTATTTGAGACCCACAATTCCTGCACAAAAGGATTCAAGGTTCTGATAGCAGATGGTCCAATTTCAATAGTGGCAAGTAAAGGTTCAATTATTGTTTCAAAGAAGCCGATGTTGGAAACAAAGTGCGCAGCGGAATTTTAAAAATTTTTCATTAGAGTATTTTCCAAAACACAAGTTTGACATGTTATATGTATAAATTAGACAGATCTTACTAACTTCAGTGTGTCGAAGAATCTCCGCAACCTGTGTAGAGAAGTAACGTTCTAGAAGAGCCTCAACCAACTGGTCTTCTTTGCTATTCTCTATCCACAACCGAAGTGAGTGTGGGCTCACACGTACAGCTCTTCCACCGGTGACTCTCCTTCCAACCAATAGAGAGAACCCAAAGCTAGTGTTCGTGATTTGTGAACAAAAGCTCTCAGGAAATTTTCAGATGCTCACTAGAAGAGTATCACTCTTAATCTCTCAGCTGATCTCTATTGATCTGAGTAAATCATAAGACTCACTCCCTTTTTATACCTATTGGTCCTGGGGTCAGTCCATATTAGATTAGGTCTCAAAAACTCGAAACAGAATCAAGTTCTGATCAATATCTGATAAGATCCGCGTGAAAACGTGTAACCTTATCTCCCGTTGATCGACAGGCCGAACATTCTGATCGGCAGGCCGAACACGTCATCCGGCAGGCCGAACTCTTGGGAAAAATCTCCACGAATCTTTTATTTTCCACCCGAGATTCTAAAGGATAAAGTCTCAGTTTTGATTCAAATAACCCAATAGAGAAGTTATCTGATCAAAACAAACTTTATCAAGATAATCTCTAAGAAAATAAATCAATTCACAATAATTCTACAAGTTTATCTTGTTCTAATTTGTCCAAAATTAAAACAACCGATAAACAGACAAGAATTATCTGATCGTAATAATTCAACAAGTTTATCTTGAACTAATTTCTTACAAAATTAATTCAACCGATAAACAGACATGAATTATTTGATTCTTACAAATTTTAAACCAATCTGATAAATCTGACATAAGTCACCAATTATTGGAAAAGCACGCCGTGTCGTTACAGGATTTTGTGAGCTAGCAAAGGGGACCAAAATGGACCTATAAAGTTCAAGCTCATGATAATTATGAAACCCAATATCCCATATATACATTTCACAATTATCAACTCCAACGCTACTCCACTAAAAGCTTGGAGCTACACTCTCGAACTTTATAGAATTATGAAGCTCGTGTAGCTAAGTCTCCATGACATATCATAGTGTATCGCATCCCCATATGATCATCCATAATCGGCTTAAGGACAAGTTCTGTCTTACCTTCCCGATTATTTTTATCTTACGTTCCATTGTCTCACTATTAGAAAACTTACTATCCAAAGATAGTATATCATTCGGTTACACCTATGTATCCAAATGGTTGAGCGCTCATGTTTTCCAATTACAGGACGACGCATATAAGAGGATATCATTACTCCTAAAGAGGAGCTATGAATTTCATATCTATGAATAACAAGTCTACGCTATCAAGAGTCATGCCACCAACGTATCGGTATGCATACTACTATTGAGATGTGGGTGTCACCCTTTGGCACATCAAAAGACACAAGTCGAGACAACGGGCCCACTATTCATCTCAGGATTAAGATACAATACAAATGACTGTCTAAAGTGAATCGATTTGCCAAGACAGAATTATTAATCCAAATCAATTCACTTTATGTCCCGATCCAACACGTCGTCACCTATGACAACACGCCAATGTTTCTATTCACGGAGTCCAACTCCGATGGTCAAGACAAACCATCTCCCAAAAGGGATATAGACAACATAACAATCTTTACATGAATAAAGCGCCCAACTTTATTCCCTCGATTTACGGATCATATGTTTTAGACCGTCACCTTAAGAATCGTGTCTTCCGCATAATCAGTCCATCATATGCCCAATTCTTAAGGTTTAGACTGACAGTCTCAGACTACTGTTTGCTTATCATACATTCAACAAATATGAACGTAAAGAGGACAAGATTTGGTATATATAAATAAATAAATTCTTTATTGATAAAAATATCTCCAAAAACGTATTACATTTTTACTCCTTAGGGCATACATGTCTAACAATCTCCCACTTGCATTAAGTGAGTAAATACAACAAATTTCGTATCCCCATAGCTTCCACATGCCTCTCGAAGACTCTCTCAGTAAGTGTCTTCGTAAATGGATTAGCTAAATTATCCTCTGACGTGATCTTGCATACCGTGACATGCCCGTCCTCAATGAATTCTTTTATCACATGATACTTCTGATCAATGTGTTTACTCTTCTTATGAAATCTAGGTTCCTTAGCATTAGCTACCACCGCACTGTTATCACAGTACAGTGATACCGCCTTATTCATACTAGGAACTACCTCAAGATCCCCAAGGAACTTGCAGAGCCACACTGCTTCTTTTGAAGCATCACTAGCCGCCACATACTCGGCCTCCATCGTTGAATCTGAAGTGCAATCTTGCTTCGCACTTCTCCAACTGATGGCACCGCCACCTAGAGTAAACACAAACCCCGAAGTCAATTTCCTAGAATCCATACAGGATTGAAAATCTGAGTCAGTGTATCCTAGAGGAGTTAAATCCTCACTCGAATATACAAGCATATACCCTCGAGTCCTTCTTAGGAACTTGAAAATTTGCTTTACTGCAACCCAATGGTTCGGTCCTGGATCCGCCTGAAATCGACTTACAATCCCGACCGCATAGCTATCATTTTGTTCTTCCTATCCCAAAAGATCTGGATACCGAGAACAAAATTAGCCTAACCTAAGTTGTTCATGTCAAACTGCTTGATCAACCATAATTTGACCGATGACAATGCCCCAACGTCATTGCCAATTAGCAGAATGTCATCTACATAGAGCAGTAGAAAAATCACCTTCCCATCCTTAATGTGTTTGTAAACACATAGTTCATCTATGTTTTGTGAGAACCCATAAGTCTTGATCACTTGATCAAATCTTATGTTCCAAGAATGAGAAGCCTGCTTAAGTCCATAAATAGACTTTAGCAGCTTACAAACCTTACCCTCTTGACCCGCGACCTTGAACCCGTCTGGTTGTTCCATATAGATAGACTCATCAAGATAGCCATTCAAAAAAGCCGTCTTGACATCCATCTGCCAAATCTCATAGTCGAGAGCGGCAGCTATGGACAGGAGAATCTGGATGGACTTAAGTATGGCTACATGCGAAAAGGTTTCCTCGTAATCGATGCCTTCCTTTTGTGTGTATCCCTTAGCTACCAGTCTAGCCTTAAAGGTTTCGACCTTTCCATCCACTCCTCCTTTCCTCTTGTAGATCCACTTACACCCTATGGGTTTTACCCCTTCGGGAAGATCCACAAGCTCCTAGACCTGATTAGTCTCCATAGACTTCATCTCAATATTCATGGCCTCCGCCCAGAGTCTTGAATCAACATCCTCCATAGCTTCTACGTAAGTATAAGGATCCCTGTCATGTTCATCTGGTTCAGCCAAGAAGACCTCCCCATTGAACATATACCTTTCAGGTTGACGCCCGATCCTCCCACTACGCCGAAGCCCCTGAGATTGTTGTTTAGGTTTGTTTGGTTTTCCTACACCGATCGGAATGGTTTTGTTTGGAACTTCCAGAGTGAACCAATCACCCCTTAACTCCTCAAGCACCACTTTGCTTCGAGGTTTAAAGTCGTCCATGTAACTCTCCTCAAGGAAAGTTGCATTAGTTGAAACCACGACTTTATTTTCCTTTGGGTTATAAAAATAACCCCCTTTAGTCCCTTTTGGATATCCTACAAACACGTAAACTTCCGAACGTGCTTCCAACTTATTCAGATCCTTAAACAGGACATGAGTCGGATATCCCCATATGTGAATATGGTTTAAGGATGTCTTCTGTCTTGTCCACAACTCGTGAGGAGTTTTAGGAACCGATTTTGAAGGCACATTGTTCAAAAGATAACATGTAGTTTGTAGTGCATATCCCCAAAAGGATAAAGGCAATGATGAATAACTCATCATGGACCTAATCATGTCCAACAAAGTCCTATTCCTTCTCTCTGCTATGCCATTCTGCTGCGGAGTGCCCGACGCAGTCAAATGGGATAGAATCCCATTCTCTAACAAGTGTCCTAAGAACTCATCAGAAAGGCATTCCCCACCTCGATCAAATCAAAGTGCTTTTATGAGTCTACTCAATTTCTTTTCCACTTCAGCCCAAAACTCCCAGAACTTGTAATAAGTTTTGCTTTTGTGGTGCATTAGGTACACATACTCATATCTTGAGTAATCATCAATAAAAGTGACAAAGTACTCATACTCTCCTCGTGCCCGGATGTTCATAGGTCCGCAGACATCACTTTGCATAAGTTCTAGAACCCCTTTGACCTTATTGTCCTTAGACCCAAATGGTCTTTTGGTCATTTTACCCTCCAAACAAGACTCACATTGAGGTATAGATTCCACCTTTAAGTGACTTAAAGGTCCATCCCTTACCAACCTTTGACTCCTATTCAGGTTAATATGGCCAAGGCGCAAATGCCAAAGATAAGTTTTATTAGAGTGAGAAGTTTTAAGTCTTTTTGAGTTATTATCATTTATCTCAGCATTAAGCAATAAGTCCATCTTAGGTTTGATAAAATATAGATTATTTTGCATCCATCCAGAATAGATAAAAGATTTGTTTTTATGAATCACCACTTTTTCATTAAAAGATACCACGTAAGAGTCTTTAAATAAAGAAGATATAAAAAGTAAATACCTTTTAAATTTAGGAACATAAAAACAATCTCGCAAAATTAAACTCTTATAATTATCAAAATAAAGATGGACATCTCCCACTGCTTCTGTTGAGACCAAGGATCCATCGCCCATCCGAAGCGTTAAGTCTTCACACAGTAGACTTCTTGTTTCTTTGAATCCCTACAGAGAAACACAAACATGATTAGTTGCACCGGAATCTATGACCTAGATGCCACTGGATTCCTCAACCAAACATGTTTCTAAATATAGAAGATCACACCTACCTCCCTTGGAAAGGAAGTCCTTGCAATGCTTCTTTATATGCCCGACCTTACCACAGAAGAAGCACTTAAGCTTCTTTGGGTTCTTCTTCTTCTTCTTCTTCTTCTTCTTGCTCTTGGTAGCAGGAGGAATAGAAGACTTCCCACTCTTGGCCCGTTGCTTCTTTCCATTCCCAGAATTAGGATTAGAACCATAAGCAGCTACCACGTTAGCCTCACCACCAGCAGGAGACTCCCTGATCAGCAGTTCAAACTCCTGTAACTGTTTCATCAGTTCTGTTAAGGTCATATCCCCTCTATTACTTAAATTAAAAGTAGCTCTAAACGGAATAAATTCCTTAGACAGAGTCTCAAAGACCATAGTCATCTGAGTTTCAGCATCGATGTCGGCTCCATTGGTTTGAGCCTCAACGAGGTAACCCATGACCAACATCATGTGCTCCTTTACAGATGTCCCCAGTCTCTGTCTACAGTTTAAGAGTTTTTGAAGCGTCCTTTGCCGCTATGTTATGGCCTGGCCTCCAAATATGTCCTCAAGATTATCCAAGATCTGCTTCGCAGTCTCATAATCCTGATATTGAGCCTGCAGCATGTTGTTCATGCTAGCCATAACATAGCAGCGGGGCTGATCATTAGCATCTTTCCAATGGTCGTATGCTTGGAATTGCTCATTACTTGAGTCTCCCGTAGGCTCGGGAGGACAAGGGGTGTTGGAAACAAAGTGCGCAACGGAATTTTAAAAATTTTTTTCATCAGTGTAATTTCCAAAACACAGGTTTGACATGTTATATGTATAAATTAGACAGATCTTACTAACCTCAATGAGCCGAAGAACCTCCGCAATCCATGTAGAGAAGTAACGTTTCAGAAGAGCCTCAACTAACTGGTCTTCTTTGCTATTCTCTATCCACAACCGGAGTGAGTGTGGGCTCACACGTACAGCTCTTCCGCTGGTTACTCTCCTTCCAACCAACAGAGAGAACCTAAAGCTAGTGCTCGTGATTTGTGAACAGAAGCACTTAGGGAGTTTTCAGATGCTCACTAGAAGAGTATCAATCTTAATCTCTCAAATTGATCTCTATTGATCTGAGTGAATCGTGTGACTCACTCCCTTTATATATCTATTGGTCCAGGGGTCAGTCCATATCAGATTAGGTCTCAAAAACTAGAAACAAAATCAAGTTCGGATCAATATCTGATAAGATCTGCGTGAAAACACGTAATCTTATCTCCATTGATCGACAGGCTGAACATTCTGATCGGCAAGCCGAACAGGCCAGTTCGGCAGGCCGAACAAGTCATCCGACAGGCCGAACTCCCGAGAAAAAATCTCCGTGAATCTTTTATTTTTCACCCAAGATTCTAGAGGATAAAGTCTCAGTTTTGATTCAAATAACCCAATAGAGAAGTTATCTGATCAAAACAAACTTTATTAAGATAATCTCTAAGAAAATAAATCAATTCACAATAATTCTACAAGTTTATCTTGTTCTAATTTGTCCAAAATTAAAACAACTGATAAACAGACAAGAATTATCTGATTGCAATAATTCAACAAGTTTATCTTGAACTAATTTCTTACAAAATTAATTCAACCGATAAACAGATATGAATTATTTGATTCTTACAAATTTTAAACCAATCTGATAAATCTGACATAAGTTACCAATTATTGAAAAAGCATGCCGTGTCGTTACAGGAATTTGTGAGCTAGCAAAGGGGACCAAGATGGACCTATAAAGTTCAAGCTCATGATAATCATGAAACCCAATATCCCAGATATACATTTCACAATTATCAACTCCAACGCGACTCCACTAAAAGCTTGGAGTTGCACTCTCGAACTTTATAGAATTACGAAGCTCGTGTAGCTAAGTCTCCGTGACATATTATAGTGTATCGTATCCCCATATGATAATCCATAATCGGCTTAAGGACAAGTTCTGTCTTACCTTCCCGATTATTTTTATCTTACGTTCCATTGTCTCACCATTAGAAAACTTACCATCCAAAGATAGTATACCATTCGGTTGCACCTATGTATCCAAATGGTTGAGCGCTCTAGTTTTTGAATTACAGGACAATGCATATAAGAGGATATCATTACTCCTAAAGAGAAGCTATGGATTCCATATCTATGAATAACAAGTCTACGCTATCAAGAGTCATGCCTCCAACGTACCGGCATGCATACCACTATAGAGATGTGGGAATCACCCATTGGTACATCAAAAGACACAAGTCGAGACAACGGGCCCACTATACTGTCTAAAGTGAATCGATTTGCCAAGACAGAATTATTAATCCAAATCAATTCACTTTATGTCCCAATCCAACACGTCGTCACCTATGACAACGTGCCAATGTTTCTATTCACGGAGTCCAACTCCGATGGCCAAGACAAACCATCTCCCAAAAGGGATATAGACAACATAACAATCTTTACATGAATAAAGCGCCCAACTTTATTCCCTCGATTGCGGATCATATGTTTTAGACCATCACCTTAAGAATCGTGTCTACCGCATAATCATCCCATCATATGCCCAATTCTTAAGGTTTAGATTGACAGTCTCAGACTATTGTTTGCTTATCATACATTCAACGAATATGAACGTAAAGAGGACAAGATTTGGTATATATAAATAAATAAATTCTTTATTAATAAAAATGTCTCCAAAAACGTATTACATTTTTACTCCTTAGGGCATACATGTCTAACAATCTCCCACTTGCACTAAGTGAGTAAATACTGCAAATTTCGCATCCCCATAGCTTCCACATGCCTCTTGAAGACTCTCCCAGTAAGTGTCTTCGTAAATGGATCAGCTAAATTATCCTCTGATGCAATCTTGCACACTGTGACATGCCCGCCCTCAACGAAGTCCTTTATCACATGATACTTACGATCAATATGCTTACTCTTCTTGTGAAATCTTGGTTCCTTAGCATTAGAACTGTTATCACAGTACAGTGATACCGCTTTATCCATATCAGGAACTACCTCAAGATCCCCAAGGAACTTGCGGAGCCACACTGCTTCTTTCGAAGCATCACTAGCCGCCACATACTCGGCCTCCATCGTTGAATCCGAAGTGCAATCTTGCTTCACACTTCTCCAACTGATGGCACTGCCACCCAGAGTAAACACAAATCCCGAAGTCGATTTCCTAGAATCCAGACAGGATTGAAAATCTGAATCAGTGTATCCTAGAGGAGTCAAGTCCTCACCCGAATACACAAGCATATACCCTCGAGTCCTTCTCAGGTACTTGAAAATATGCTTTATCACAACCCAATGGTTCGGTCCTGGATCTACCTGAAATCGACTTACAATCCCGACCGCATAGCTAATATCCAGTCGTGTGCAAAGCATGGCATACATGAGACTACCCACTGCCGAAGCATAAGGCACCTTCTTCATGTATTCTCTTTCTTCATAAGACTTTGGAGAGTCTTTCTTAGAAAGAGTAATTCCAGACCTAGATGGTTGCCCACCTTTCTTGGAATCCTGCATTGCAAACCTCCTGAGAATTTTATCTATGTAGCCAGCCTGTGACAAAGCTTACATTTTGTTCTTCCTATCCTGAATGATCTGGATACCGAGAACAAAATTAGCCTCACCCAAGTCCTTCATGTCAAACTACTTAGTCAACCATAATTTGACTGATGACAACACTCCAACGTCATTGCAAATCAGCAGAATGTCATCTACATAGAGCAGTAGAAAAACCACATTCCCATCCTTTATGTGTTTGTAAACAGATGGTTCATCCACATTTTGTGAGAACCCATAAGTCTTGATCACTTGATCAAATCTTATGTTCCAAGAACAGGATGCCTTCTTAAGTCTATAAATTGACTTTAGCAGCTTACAAACCTTACCCTTTTGACCCGCGACCTTGAACTCGTCTGGTTGTTTCATATAAATGGACTCATCAAGATAGCCATTCAGAAAAGCCGTCTTAACATCCATCTGTCAAATCTCGTAGTCGAGAGCGGCAGCTATGGATAAGAGAATCCAGATGGACTTAAGCATGGCTACAGGCAAAAAGGTTTCCTCATAATCAATTCCATCCTTTTGCGTATAACCCTTAGCTACCAGTCTAGCCTTAAAGGTTTCGACCTTTCCATCCACTCCTCTTTTCCTCTTGTAGATCCACTTACACCCTATGGGTTTTACCCCTTCAGGAAGATCCACAAGCTCCCAGACCTGATTAGTCTCCATAGACTTCATCTCTATATTCATGGCCTCTATCCAGAGTTTTGAATCAACATCCTCCATAGCTTCTGCGTAAGTATAAGGATCCCTGTCATGTTCATCCGGTTCAGCCAAAAAGACCTCCCCATTGAACTTATACCTCTCAGGTTGACGCTCGATCCTCCCACTACGCTGAAGCCCCTGAGATTGTTGTTCAGGTTTGTTTGGTTTTTCTACATCGATCAGAATGGTTTCATTCGGAACCTCCGGAGTGAACTGATCACCCCTTAACACCTCAAGCACCACTTTGCTTCGAGGTTTAGAGTCGTCCATGTAACTCTCCTCAAGGAAAGTTACATTTGTTGAAACCACGACTTTATTTTCCTTTGGGTTATAAAAATAACCCCCTTCAGTCCCTTTTGGATATCCTATAAACATGCAAACTTTCGAACGTGCTTCCAACTTATTCGGATCCTTAAACAGGACATGAGCTGGACATCCCCATATGCGAATATGGTTTAAGGATGTCTTCCGTCTTGTCCACAACTCATGAGGAGTTTTAGGGACCGATTTTGAAGGCACATTGTTCAAAAGATAACATGCGGTTTGTAGTGCATATCCCCAAAAGGATAAAGGTAATGATGAATAACTCATCATGGACCGAATCATGTCCAACAAAGTCCTATTCCTTCTCTCCGCTACGCCATTCTGCTGCAGAGTGCCCGACGCAGTCAAATGGGATAAAATCCCATTCTCTAACAAGTGTCCCAAGAACTCATCAGAAAGGTATTCCCCACCTCGATCAGATCGAAGTGCCTTTATGGGTCTACCCAATTGCTTTTCCACTTTAGCCCGAAACTCCCTGAACTTATCATAAGTTTCACTTTTGTGGTGCATTAGGTACACATACCCATATCTTGAGTAATCGTCAATAAAAGTGACGAAGTACTCATACCCTCCTCGTGCCCGGATGTTCATCGGTCCACAAACATCACTATGCACAAGTTCTAGAACCCCTTCGGCCCTATTGCCTTTAGACCCGAATGGTCTTTTGGTCATTTTACCCTCCAAACAAGATTCATATTGAGGTATAGATTCCACCTTTAAGTGACTTAAAGGTCCATCCCTTATCAACCTTTGAATCCTATTCAGGTTAATATGGCCAAGGCGCAAATGCCAAAGATAAGTGTTATTAGAGTGAGAAGTTTTAAGTCTTTTTGAGTCATTATCATTTATCTCAGCATTAAGCAATAAGTCCATCTTAAGTTTAATAAAATATAGATTATTTTGCATCCATCCAAAACAGATAAAAGATTTATTTTTACGAATCACTACTTTTTCATTAAAAGATACCACGTAGGAGTCTTTAAATAAAGAAGATACAGAAATTAAATTCCTTTTAAATTTAGGAACATAAAAACAATCTCGCAAAATTAAATTCCTATAATTATCAAAATAAAGATGGACATCTCCCACTGCTTCCGCTGAGACCAAGGATCCATCGCCCATCCGAAGCGTTAAGTCTTCACGAAGTAGACTTCTCGTTTCTTTGAATCCCTGCAGAGAAACACAAACATGATTAGTTGCACCGGAATCTATGACCCAGATGTCACTAGATTCCTCAACCAAACAAGTTTCTAAATATAGAAGATCACACCTACCTTCCTTGGAAAGGAAGTCCTTGCAATGCTTCTTTATATGCCCGACCTTACCACAGAAGAAGCACTTAAGCTTCTTTGGGTTCTTCTTCTTCTTCTTCTTCTTGCTCTTGGTAGCAGCAGGAATAGAAGACTTCCCACTCTTGGCCCGTTGCTTCTTTCCATTCCTAGAGTTAGGATTGGAACCAGAAGCAGCTACCATATTGGCCTCACCACCAGTAGGAGACTCCCTGATCAGCAGTTCAAACTCCTGTAACTGTTTTATCAGTTCTGTCAAGGTCATATCCCGTCTATTGCTTAAATTAAAAGTAGCTCTAAACGGAATAAATTCCTTAGACAGAGTCTCAAAGACCATAGTCATCTGAGTTTCAGCATCGATGTCGGCTCCATTGGTTTGAGCCTCAGCGAGGTAACCCATGACCAACATCATGTGCTCCTTTACAGATGTCCCCGGTCTCTGTCTACAGTTTAAGAGTTTCCGAAGCGCCCCTTACCGCTTTGTTATGGCCTGGCCTCCGAACATATCCTCAAGATTATCCAAGATCCTCTTCGTAGTCTCATAATCCAGATGTTGAGCCTGCAACACGTTGTTCATGCTAGCCATAACATAGCAGCAGGCCTGATCATTAGCATCTTTCCAGCCATCGTACGCGTGGAATTGCTCATTACTTGAGTCTCCCGTAGGCTCGGGAGGACAAGGAGTTGTCAGAACATATTTCAGTTTCTAAAAAAAAAAGGACGATGTCTAGGTTCCATTTCCAATCGTTATAGTTCTCACCGGTTAATTGGTTTTTGTCAAGTATCGATGATAAAGCGTTTTTAGACATTTTCAATCTACAATAAAGAATCATATACCAAACATAAGCAAACATATATAATAATTTAGTAAGATAACACAATCAGGTAAAATCATACAAATGTGTTTATGTGTCAAAACCTTAAAAATATCACAACCTTACAACGATAATTCCCAACTCAGAATTCAACAAGCTCCTAGGGGAGTCATGCCAAATTCAATCAGGAATGCGGATCCCCTCCTGATTAATATATGCCATCCAGGACCCGTATGATCCAGCATATACTAATAATCGTTTCTTCGGCCATTAATTTTATTAACAGAGCTCCTAGGGGAGGTTAATAATAAAATCAACGTGAGTGTATAACCACCGTTTCAATATTTTATCCATGATTTATAATCACCACCTAGGGGTGTGCAACCATAAATCATACTAAAATACCTTATCCTTTCAGAGATCCAATCTGGTACATGATAGAAATCCCTTCCTAGGGGTCGGGACCACCATGTTCTTCCTATGGACCAACGATGGAGGCCTTAGGTTCTCTCTTCGAAAACCTTCTCCCACTCAACCTTTTGAAGTCAAGGTTTTATTTTAAAATTATGCATGAACAATTTTAATATGAGCAGCACTCCCTATTCTATATGACATGTTATCAATATACATGGTAAATCATATTATAATGCAGACAAGCAAAGCAATCAAGCACAGCTACAAGCAAAATAATAATAACCGTAATATTATGGTCCCACCCTAGAGAATAGAAAACTAAGATTACAAGAGAATAATCGAGACATTTATCGATTCTTCATCCTTGAATCCTCAAGCTGCATCCTTCTTCATATAATTTCCATCTTCAAGTCTTCAATCCCGTATGAATCGAATACTTCATATTTCCGGTCATATCCAAGTTTAATGTTTCTCAGAATCGTCCCAAAAATAAAATTAAAACTGCACCAAAAAAATTGTACCTTTTCTGGACACTCGGCAGCTCTTGGTCGGCAGGCCGATCTGGGTGATCGGCCTGCCGATTATGTAAGTTCGGCCTGCCGAACATGAAGGTTCGGCCTGCCGGCAGAGCACCAAAAATTTCTGCCCCACTGTCGGCCTGCCGGACCACACGTCCGGCCTGCCGATCTGTGACCTTCGGCCTGTCGAACTGTGAGGTCCGGCATGCCGACCGAGCAGAAAATCCTCAATCCAGAAAATACAATTTTAATGCAATTCATCAATTTTATTTTCAACAATTCAAAAACATAAAATTAGAGACTCAGGAAATCCCTGGAGGCGCCATCATCAATCTTCTAGATCCGTCTTCTCCGAATAATTATTTAATTACAAAATTCTTACAAATTAAAAATTAAATAACAATTCCTAGACGGAGATGATAGTCTGCCATCTAATTACATGAAAAAAACTTAGATACACATTCTAACCTTTAAGGATCCATAACCGGTATTAATTAATTAATAAATAATTAAACAATGATTTAATCAACCATAATTAATTAATAAACATTCACCACATAATCCACGACAACATATATATTATATAGAAACCTAAAGTGCCATCTCTCTATAAAATTCAATTCAAGCATAGGAGAGATTAAGATCACAAAATTTATGCATATAACATGATCACAAACTAGCAAATTTATGTAAAAACCTGCTCTAATATTAATTGTTGGAAACAAAGTGCGCAGCAGAATTTTAAAAATTTTTTTCATCAGATTATTTTCCAAAACACAAGTTTGACATGTTATATGTATAAATTAGATAGATCTTACTAACCTCAGGGTGCCGAAGAACCTCCGCGATCCATGTAGAGAAGTAACGTTCTAGAAGAGCCTCAACCAACTGGTCTTCTTTGCTATTCTCTATCCACAACTTGAGTGAGTGTGGGCTCACACGTATAGCTCTTCCACCGGTGACTCTCCTTCCAACCAACAGAGAGAACCCAAAGCTAGTGCTCGTGATTTGTGAACAGAAGCTCTCAGGGAGTTTTCAGATGCTCACTAGAAGAGTATCACTCTTAATCTCTCAAATTGATCTCTATTGATCTGAGTGAATCATGTGACTCACTCCCTTTATATATCTATTGGTCCAGGGGTTAGTCCATATCAGATTAGGTCTCAAAAACTTGAAACAGAATCAAGTTCAGATCAATATCTGATAAGATCCGCATGAAAACGCGTAATCTTATCTTTGTTGGTCGGCAGGCCGAACAGGCCAGTTTGGTAGGCCGAACACGTCATCCGGCAGGCCGAACTCCCGAGAAAAATTCTTCGCAAATCTTTTATTTTCCACCCGAGATTCTAAAGGATAAAGTCTCAGTTTTGATTCAAATAACGCAATAGAGAAGTTATCTGATCAAAACAAACTTTATCAAGATAATCTCTAAGAAAATAAATCAATTCACAATAATTCTACAAGTTTATCTTGTTCTAATTTGTCCAAAATTAAAACAACCAATAAACAGAAAGGAGTTATCTGATCGCAATAATTCAACAAGTTTATCTTGAACTAATTTCTTACAAAATTAATTCAACCGATAAACAGACATGAATTATTTGATTCTTACAAATTTTAAACCAATCTGATAAATCCGACATAAGTCACCAATTATTGGAAAAGCACGCCGTGTCGTTACAGGAATTTGTGAGCAAGCAAAGGGGACCAAAATGGACCTATAAAGTTCAAGCTCATGATAATCATGAAACCCAATATCCCAGATATACATTTCACTATTATCAACTCCAACGCTACTCCACTAAAATCTTGGAGCTGCACTCTTGCACTTTATAGAATTACGAAGCTCGTGTAGCTAAGTCTCCACGACATATCATAGTGTATCGTATCCCCATATGATAATCCATAATCGGTTTAAGGACAAGTTCTGTCTTACCTTCCCGATTATTTTTATCTTACGTTCCATTGTCTCACCATTAGAAAACTTACCATCCAAAGATAGTATACCATTCGGTTACACCTATGTATCCATATGGTTGAGCGCTCCAGTTTTCCAATTACAGGACAACGCATGTAAGAGGATATCACTACTCCTAAAGAGGAGCTATGGATTCCATATCTATGAATAACAAGTCTACGCTATCAAGAGTCATGCCTCCAACGTACCGGCATGCATACCACTATAGAGATGTGGGAGTCACCCATTGGTACATCAAAAGACACAAGTCGAGACAACGGGCCTACTATTCATCTCAGGATTAAGAAACAATACAAATGACTGTCTAAAGTGAATCGATTTGCCAAGACAGAATTATTAATCCAAATCAATTCACTTTATGTCCTGATCCAACACGTCGTCACCTATGACAACGTGCCAATGTTTCTATTCACGGAGTCCAACTCCGATGGCCAAGACAAACCATCTCCCAAAAGGGATATAGACAACATAACAATCTTTACATGAATAAAGCACCCAACTTTATTCCCTCGATTGCGGATCATATGTTTTAGACCATCACCTTAAGAATCGTGTCTACCGCATAATCATCCCATCATATGCCCAATTCTTAAGGTTTAGATTGACAGTCTCAGACTACTGTTTGCTTATCATACATTCAACGAATATGAATGTAAAGAGGACAAGATTTGGTATATATAAATAAATAAATTCTTTATTGATAAAAATGTCTCCAAAAACGTATTACATTTTTACTCCTTAGGGCATACATGTCTAACAAGGGGTTGTCAGTACATATTTTAGTTTCTCAAAGGATAGGACGATGTCCAGGTTCCATTTCCATCGTTATAATTCTCACCGGTTAATTGGTTTTTGTCAAGTATCGCTGATAAAGCGTTTTTAGACATTTTCAATCTACAATAAAGAATCATATACCAAACATAAGCAAACATATATAATAATTTAGTAAGATAACACAATCATGTAAAATCATACAAATGTGTTTATGTGTCAAAACCTTGAAAATATCACAACCTTACAACAATAATTCCCAACTCAGAATTCAACAAGCTCGTAGGGGAGTCATGCCAAATTCAATCAGGAACACGGATCCTCTCCTGATGAATATATGCCATCCAGGACCCGTATGATCCAGCATATACTAATAGTCGTTTCTTTGGCCATTAACGTGAGTGTATAACCACTGTTTTAATATTTTATCCATGATTTATAATCACCACCTAGGGGTGTGCAACCATAAATCACACTAAAATACCTTATCCTTTCAGAGATCCAATCTGGTACATGATAGAAATCCCTTCCTAGGCGTCGGGACCACCATGTTCTTCCTATGGACCAACGATGGAGGCCTTAGGTCCTCTCTTCGAAAACCTTCTCCCACTCAATCTTTTGAAGTCAAGGTTTTATTTTAAAATCATGCATGAACAATTTTAATATGAGCAACACTCCATATCCTATATGACATGTTATCAATATACATAGTAAATCATATTATAATGCAGGCAAGCAAAGATACAAGCAAAATAATAAGAACCGTAATATTATGGTTCCACCCTAGAGAATAGAATACTAAGATTACAAGAGAATAATCGAGACATTTATCGATTCTTCATCCTTGAATCCTCAAGCTGTATCCTTCTTCATGTAATATCCATCTTCAAGTCTTCAATTCCATATGAATCGAATACTTCATATTTTCGGTCATATCCAAATTAATGTTTCTCAAAATCGTCCCAATAATAAAATTAAAACTGCACCGAAAAAATTGTACCTTTTCTGGACACTCGGCAGCTCTCAGTCGGCAGGCCGATCTGGGTGATTGGCCTGCCAAACATGAAGGTTCGGCCTGCTGGCCTAGCACCAAAATTTTTGCCCCACTATCGGCCTACCGGACCACACGTCTGGCCTGCCAATCTGTGACCTTCGGCCTGCCAAACTGTGAGGTCTGGCATGCCGACCGAGCAGAAAACCCTCAATCCAGAAAATACAATTTTAATGCAATTCATCAATTTTATTTTCAACAATTCAAAAACATAAAATTAGAGACTCAGGAAATACTTGGAGGCGCCATCATCAATCTTCAAGATTTGATTTCTCGTTCCGTCTTCTTCGAATAATTATTTAATTACAAAATTCTTACAAATTAAAAATTAAATAACAATTCCTAGACAGAGATGATAGTCCGCCATCTAATTACATGAAAAACCTAGATACACATTCTAACCTCTAAGGAACCATAACCAGTATTAATTAATTAATAAATAATTAAATAATGATTTAATTAACCATAATTAATTAATAAACATTCACCACATAATCCATGACAACATATATATTATATAGAAACCTAGAGCGCCATCTCTCTATAAGATTCAATTCAAGCATCGGAGAGATTAAGATCACAAAATTTATGCATATAACATGATCACAAACTTGCAAGTTTATGTAACAACCTCGGCTCTGATACCAATTGTTAGAAACAAAGTGCGCAGTGGAATTTTAAAAATTTTTCATCAGAGTATTTTCCAAAACATAAGTTTGACATGTTATATGTATAAATTAGACAGATCTTACTAACCTTAGTGTGACGAAGAACCTCCGCAACCTGTGTAGAGAAGTAACATTCCAGAAGAGCCTCAACCAACTAGTCTTCTTTGCTATTCTCTATCCACAACCGGAGTGAGTGTGGGCTCACATGTATAGCTCTTTCACTGGTGACTCTCCTTCCAACCAATAGAGAGAACCCAAAGCTAGTGTTCGTGATTTGTGAACAAAAGCTCTCAAGGAGTTTTCAGATGCTCACTAGAAGAGTATCACTCTTAATCTCTCGACTGATCTCTATTGATCTGAGTAAATCATAAGACTTACTCCCTTTTTATACCTATTGGTCCTGGGGTCAGTCCATATCAGATTAGGTCTCAAAAACTCAAAACAGAATCAAGTTCTGATCAATATCTGATAAGATCCGCGTGAAAATGCGTAATCTTATCTCCCGCTGGTCGGCAGGCCGAACATTCTGATCGGCAGGCTGAACAGGCCAGTTCGGCAGGCCGAACATGTCATCCGGCAGGCCGAACTCCCGAGAAAAAATCTCCGCGAATCTTTTATTTTCCACTCGAGATTCTAAAGGATAAAGTCTCAGTTTTGATTCAAATGACCCAATAGAGAAGTTATCTGATCAAAACAAACTTTATCAAGATAATCTCTAAGAAAATAAATCAATTCACAATAATTCTACAAGTTTATCTTGTTCTAATTTGTCCAAAATTAAAACAACCGATAAACAAACAAGAATTATCTGATTGCAATAATTCAACAAGTTTATCTTGAACTAATTTCTTACAAAATTAATTTAACCGATAAACAGACATGAATTATTTGATTCTTACAAATTTTAAACCAATCTGATAAATCCGACATAAGTCACCAATTATTGAAAACGCACTCCGTGTCGTTACAGGATTTTGTGAGCTAGCAAAGGGGACCAAAATGGACCTATAAAGTTCAAGCTCATGATAATTATGAAACCCAATATCCCAGATATACATTTCACAATTATCAACTCCAACACTACTCCACTAAAAACTTGGAGCTGCACTCTCGAACTTTATAGAATTACGAAGCTCGTGTAGTTAAGTCTCCATGACATATCATAGTGTATCGCATCCCCATATGATCATCCATAATTGGCTTAAGGACAAGTTCTGTCTTACCTTCCCGATTATTTTTATCTTATGTTCAATTGTCTCACCATTAGAAAACTTACCATCCAAAGATAGTGTGCCATTCGGTTACACCTATGTATCCAAATGGTTGAGCGCTCCAGTTTTCCAATTACAAGACAATGCATATAAGAGGATATCATTACTCCTAAAGAGGAGCTATGGATTCCATATCTATGAATAACAAGTCTACGCTATCAAGAGTCATGCCTCCAACGTACCGGCATGCATACCACTATAGAGATGTGGGAGTCACCCATTGGTACATCAAAAGACACAAGTCGAGACAACGGGCCTACTATTCATCTCAGGATTAAGAAACAATACAAATGACTGTCTAAAGTGAATCGATTTGCCAAGACAGAATTATTAATCCAAATCAATTCACTTTATGTCCCGATCCAACACGTCATCACCTATGACAACGTGCCAATGTTTCTATTCACGGAGTCCAACTCCGATGGCCAAGACAAACCATCTCCCAAAAGGGATATAGACAACATAACAATCTTTACATGAATAAAGCGCCCAACTTTATTCCCTCGATTGCGGATCATATGTTTTAGACCGTCACCTTAAGAATCGTGTCTTCTGCATAATCAGTCCATCATATGCCCAATTCTTAAGGTTTAGACTGACAGTCTCAGACTACTGTTTGCTTATCATACATTCAACAAATATGAACGTAAAGAGGATAAGATTTGGTATATATAAATAAATAAATTCTTTATTGATAAAAATATCTCCAAAAATGTATTACATTTTTACTCCTTAGGGCATACATGTCTAGCAGCTGACTTTACAAGTGGTGCTATTTGTGCCAAATCTATCCTATGACTTGCTGTCTATTAATAAACTCACAAAGGATATGAACTATATTACTAAATTCTATCCCACTCATTGTGAATTTAAGGATTTAAGTTCGCGGAAGAAAAATGACAATGCTGGAGTGTTTAAACGGATCTATTTGTTGGAAGTGGACAATTCGCTTGAAAGACAAACTCACACTGCAAGTTGTTATTTCCTTCCTACTTTAATTTCTCAATCCAATAGGGATTTAACTTTTGATCAAGTAATGTTGTGACATTATAAGCTAGGCCACCTAGTTTTCACTACTTGAAATGTACGTTTCCAAATTTATTCAATAATAAAAGCGTGAGTTCTTTTCACTATGAAGTTTGTCAATTGTCTAAACGTTGTCGAAGTCCTTATCCTACATAACCTTATATAGCATCACTTCCTTTTTCAGTCATATATAGTGATATCTAGGGACCATCCAGAATAAAAATATCTTTGGTTCTAGGTGGTTTATTTCATTTGTTGATGATCACTCTAGGACTACATGGTTGTTTCTAATGAAAGAAAAATCTGAGGTTGGAAAACTGTTCAAAAATTTTTACTCTATGATCAAAACACAATTCAAGCAAAAGTTCAAGTTTTTAGAACAGATAATGCTAGAGAATATTTTCACTCTATTATCTTAGATTATTTATCTGAAAATAGAATTGTTCAACATAGCTCATGCATAAAAACACCACAACAAAATGGCATTACTGAACAAAAAATAGATATCTTCTAGAAGTAGCTAGATCCCTTTACATCCAATGTTTCCAAATATTTTTGGGGGTAAATAGTTCTCACAACAACATATCTTAGTAACAGAATGCTATCTAGGATCCTACATTTTCAAACACCTATCAACTCACTCCTAAAAATATTTCCTCATACCAGAATTATTTCCACCATTCCACCCAAAATCTTTTGTTGTTCAACATTTGTTCATATTCATCAACATAGGAGCAAACTAGATCATAAAACCTTAAAATTTTTGTTATTGGGATATTCAACAACATAGAAAGGGTACAAATATAATTCTCTTATTATCACAAAATTTTATGTGTCAATGGATGTCACATTTTTTAAGCATCAACCATTCTTTCCCAAAACTCATCTTGAGGGGGAGAATGGCAGCATAATCAATTTGGGAAATCATGTTACCGAGTCCAGTATTGTCCCCATCATCAGAACCGAGTCCAATATTGTCCTCATCAAAACCACCACCAAAAAGCGTGTCTAATCCTAGGTCTTGTAGTTTGGGTTCCACAGTGCCAATGGAGTCCACGGTACTAGCCCCTTTCCTAGTTCAAACACTTTCTGAGTCACCACCTTCTCCGAGTAGATCACCTAAGTTTCCTGTCTATTCAAGGAAGTGAAAGCATTAGGTAGTTGAGCCCACAGTTTCTCTCCATCATTCTCAAGATTCTAATCCGAACCTAGTGATCACATAAATTCTACCAAGTAATATAGTCTCTAACTTTGGTAATGAGTATACTAATAGTGATCTTGAAGTTCCAATCACAGTTATGAAAAGGATTTTGTTCATGTAAAAAGCATCCTATATACGACTTCATTTCCTACAAGAAGTTATCTCCAAAATTTCAGTTGTTGTAACTAGTCTTTCAAGGGAATAAATTCCATGCAACATACAGGAAGCCATGGATAAACCCAAATGGAGACATGTAGTAAATGAAGAAATGAATGCTTTCAAGAAAAATAAGATGCAGGAAATTGTGGAGATGCCTGAAGACAAGGCAACTATATGGTGTAAATGGATCTTCAATATAAAATACAAGTCTGATGGCAATATAGAGTAGTATGAAGCTTGACTTGTTGCAAAAGGATTCATACAGACATTTGGAATTGATTATCAAGAAACCTTTGCACTGGTGGCAAAGTTGAATACAGTTCAGGTTTTCTTATCTCTAGCAGCAAACCTTAATTGGCCAGTGCACCAGCTTGATGTAAAAAACGCCTTTCTCAATGGAGACTTAGAAGAAGGGGTGTATATGGAAATTCCCCATGAATTCAAGAATGTTGAGAATGCCAACAAAGTGTACAGATTGCCCAAGTCATTTTATGGCCTCAAACAATCCTCACTAGCGTGGTTCGATTGATTCACTAAGGTGATCAGGAAACATGGCTTTAGTCAAGAACAGGCAGATCATACTCTCTTTTTCAAACCTTCACCTATGGGTAAGACTGCCATTCTTATTATTTATGTGGACCATATTATTCTCACAAGAGATGAATTCAGAGAGATGCAAATTAAAAATGTTTATGGCCCATGAATTTGAAATCAAGGATCTCAGTGTTCTTAAGTATTTCTTTGGGATGGAAGTGGATCGATAAAAGAAAGAGATTTTTGTATCTCAGCATAAGTATGTCCTTGACTTACTAGATGAGATAGGAATGCTAGGGTGCAAACCCTCAAACTTACCTAAGGATGCTAATTGTAAACTCAGGTTGAAGGAGGATAGTGCCCCAGTTGATAAGGGGAGATATCAAAGATTGGTAGGTAAACTTATCTATCTTTCACATACTCATTCAGATATAGCATTCCCAATTAGTGTTGTAAGCAATTTATGAACAAGCACACCGAAGAACACATGGGATATGTGTATCCCATCCTTAGATACCTAAAGAAAACTTTAGGCAAATATCTATACTTCGATAAATGTTCTAAGAGGAATATTGAAGTGTATTCCAATGTAGACTGGGCACACTCCATCTTAGAATGAAGATCCACATTAGGTTACTGCTCTTATGTGTGGGGTTATTTGGTTACATGGCTAAGTAAGAAATAGTCTGTGGTTGCTCGAAGCTGTGCTGAGGCTAAACTAAGGGCAATGGCTCACGGTATATGTGAAGGCTTATGGTTGAAGCGACTACTAGAAGAACTAAGAATTTCAATTGAGAAGGAGATGGAACTATTGTGTGACAATCAAGCAGCCATAAGGAGTGCAAAGATTCCAGTCCACCATGATCAAACCAAACATGTTGAGTTGAATTGTCACTTCATCAAGCAGAAAGTGGAAAACAGAAACATCAAGTTAAGTTGAATCGTCACTTCATTAAGGAAAAAGTGGAAAACAGAAACATCAAGTTAACTTATACTCCTATAAACATGCAGACAACAAATATTCTGACAAAGACCTTGCCTGGACCAACATTTAAAGACATGATGTCCAAGCTGGGCATGACTAATATCTATAGCATAGCTTGAGGGAGAGTGTAGAATTTTGAATATTATTATGCCTAACTACTATGTAGATTTCTAGGAGTTTAGTGATCTTATTTTTATTGTTTAGATATTAGTTTAGTGATTTAACTTTTAAAAATAGGTAGGACCTAGATTATAGGATATCAGGTTGTTTTTTCCATTTTTGATATTAAGGAGGCATAAGCCTATAAAACCTGGAATGTGCTCATCACTTTTAATTGAATAAAAAGTTTCCATTCTAGAAATCTATTTAGTTTCTGCCACAATTTTTTTATAACAAAACTTTTTCAACCAAAAAACTTGTTTAAACTACGTTTACAGAGACCGATCTTATCAATATTCATCATTTCTTTCATCTCTTATATTAAATTGGTTCAAATTACTGTAAGAAAACTTTACTTATTTTATTCCAAATTAACTAGTAGTATGGCTGTTGTTGTTTCCTCTTCATCTTTTCCTACTTTTGTCCCCACATAACATTTTTACATCGAGGAAAAAAATAATAGATTCAATCTTATTATTTTATCTTTCGTTGACCAATAAAAGAATTGCCGGTTCTATTGCTGAATTTTAGGACAGTTTCCATGACAAGTTGTTCCATTGAAATATTCCCACCCGGCCGAGTCATTGTTTTCGAGCATTTTCCTCTCTCTTGATCTTTTTGAGCATTTTCCTCATTTCTTCTATTTGTGGGGTCCACCAAACTAACCATTCTAATTTATAGGATGTTTGAGAATAAAAACTTTCATATGCTATACTTGAATTCAAACGATGAGTTCCATGAGAAACACCGAATTAAGTTGTAAATAAATACATATAATTAAATAAAAATGAAAAGCATTTCTTGGAAAATTACAAAAAGATGACAGAATTGTCCATAATCCCCATAGAATATGCTCAAAATCAAGGAATAAGACAAACAACAAAACTATCACTAGTAAAAATTGAGGATTATACAAAACTGTCGTATAAAACAATCACGACGGTTTAAAACCGTTGTATAAAACATTCATGACGGTCGAAAAACTTTCGTGAAACCATCCGTTGTGGTACTAAAGAGACTTTTCACGATGTTTTTTACCGTCGTGGAATGCCACTAATGGCGGGTATTAAGTGTGTCCTATAGGAAGCTACCGCGATGGTTTTGAGAAAAAATCGTCGTGGAATATGCAGATTACATGACAATTTTCAAAGAAAACTGTTGTATAATCTTGGTTATTTTCTACCTTCTACGATGGGTTTTGGTAAAAACCGTCCTGAAAGATTAGTCATCAGTAAAAAAAAAAAATTACTAGAATTTTAAATTTCCCATGGGATGGCTTATCCCATATGTTATCTATTAATACAACGTCCTGATTGCAAAATCATATATTTACAGTGAGCTATAAATTTTTTTTCAAAATCATATATCTACCCTACTACATATATCTAAGCAATCATGCCTAAATAATAATTCATACAAACATATACTAACAATGCCAAAACTAAAGCTAAAACCTAAATAATTCACAAAAATACATATACAAACACAAATAGATTGTAATTCACACAAACACATATACAAACATAAACTAAATAACAAATGTTAATATAAAGTATACGAAAATAACAAAAACTAAAACTAACAAAACTAAGTTACAGACTAACTAGCCAACTATATAACTAAAAATAATTAATTCACACAAACCTTAAACAATTGCTAGTGAGTTTTGAGCAACAAAAAACATAAATAATTGCTATGATGGTGTTAGAGGATTTTCATCAAAAATGTGGTGGGCATCACATATACAAACACATACACAAATACATAGAAAGTAATTAAAACTCAAACAAAAGCTAAAATTAGAACTAAACAACTAAAACAAATTAGTTAACACAAACCATAAAATAATTAAAACTAAAACAATATAACTAAAAGTTAAAAAAACTAAGCAATAAAAAAAGAAATGAAAAGTTATCAAATGGCAGTTGGAGGCGGGCAACGGCGGAGTGATGGAGGTAATGAGCTCAAAGAGAAGAACATTTTGAGAGTTCATCAAACATGTAGTAGGCATCACATATACAAACACATACACAAATGCATAGAAAGTAATTAAAGCTAAAACTAAAATTAGAACTAAACAACTAAAACTAATTAATTTACATAAACCATAAATAATTAAAACTAAAACTATATATCTATTTTTTTAAAAAAAAACTAAACAATAAAAAAGAAACAAAATGTTACTAAACGGTGGTCGGATGTGGGCAACGGCGAGGCCGTGGAGGTGATGAGCTCAAAAAGAAGACACTTGAAGAGAAGAACCTTCACAAACGAGGGATGGTGATGAGCTCGTAGGTTGTGGGGGCCTCAAGGTTAACAGAGGCACGTTGGGTCGAGGCAAAGACGACAATGGCAACAGTGGTAGTAGAGAGAGAGAGGATTTGAGGGTTAGAGAAAGAGGTAGGACTGGGTTTAGAGGGAAACCATTGTTTATTGAGTGTAGTGTACTTCCCACGTGTTTTTCCTTCTTAACACGACTGTTTTTAAGAAACCGTTGTTTATTAAGTGTAGTGTATTGTACAATTTCTAGTAATGTATGTAATACTGCACTCATGCGGTGAAAAGTCAACATGATAAGATGTCACCCACTTTGATCTTTGATTACGGTAAGATCGTCTCACCGCACGTTCCTTCTACCTTTAAAGAAATTTCCTTCAAAATAAAAAGAATTTTTTGTGAAAAAAAAAAAAGAAAATTGCTTAACCACTTGGTATTGGTGTCAACTTCTTAAACAATATTACTTAATTAAGCCTAAAATTTCTCTTTCATCTCTCATCATAAATATAGAGATCAGAAAGAAAGCCTTTACACATTCTACTCCAAAGAAAATTACCCCTGAAAGTATACGACTACATGGCTGTTGTTGCTTTCTCTTCTTCATTCGTCCTGAATTCATACAAGTATGATGTCTTCATAAGTTTCAGAGGTGAGGACACTTGTAAAAATATTACCAGTCATCTTTATGCTACATTACTTGAGAATGCAATCCAGATATATATAGATGAGAAAAGTCTTGGAAGAGGAGAGGAAATTTCTCCTGCGCTGTTGACCGCAATTGAGGAATCAAAACTGTCACTTTTTATATTCTCCAAGGATTATGCTGCTTCAAGATGTTGTTTAGATGAACTAGTGCACATACTCAAATGCAAGAAGGAAAGAGGGCAGATTGTTTTACCTATCTTCTATTATGGTGCTGCTTTTGTTCCACATCAACAACGTTATGACATAAACAAATTGCAAGGATGGAGGAATGCTTTGAAAGAAGCAACTGATCTATCAGGCTTTCATTTCCAAGACGAGTAAGTCGTAGTTTATAATTTCTCTCCTTTTTTATCCTACGCTAGCTAATCAAATGAAATAATGGTATTCATGCCTATTTACAATTTGGGTTACTTTCATTTTTGGTGGTCTCACTTTTGGCACACTTTTTACCCCGAAGTTTGTTCTAGTTCCAAAAATAAACTTACTGTTATTGAAGCATTAAATCCTTGAGTTTTGCAACAAAAAAATGTAATAAAAAATAAGATAAAGTTAAAATTTTAGAAGGAAAAATAATAGCAAAAGAGATATTCCCAAATTTACCATCTCTTCTCACTAAACCCAGCCGTCATCTTCCTTGGCGGCCAAACCTGCGTTGCTGCCCCCTCCTCCCATGTGTCACCCTTTTTTGTCAACTTGGACGGCTCCTAAAAGAATTAAGGCATTTACTGTTTAGTATGCAACTCTTTTTACCAATGAACTTGTTAATTGGTTTGGTATTTTTCTTATTAGTTAAAAGAGCCTTAGATTCCTTTGCGAGTATGCCTTCAAAAAAAAAAAAACTCTGTGAGTATCAACATAGACAAAGTGTAGTGCAATCTCCAATTTTGCATTTATCTTAAACTCTCACCCACGCTAATGAGGCACAAAATACAAAGAAGCAATTACCCCTCAATTTTTCTTTTTAAATATCTATTTGACTGATGAAATTATTGAAAAAGTTAAGAATACCCTCAATAATACGAAATTAAGTATTATTAAAACATTAACTATTTAAGAAATTTAACAAAAATATTGTAAAGATAAAAATAAAAAATAAAAAACAGAAAAGTCTCTCCCCCCTCAATTCGCCAATCTCCACTGCCAAGCCTACTCCCATCCAAGGTCGATATACTTCGACGTCTGGTATTTCTTTCTAAATCCTTAGATTTATTTTTCAGTTTTATGTATAAATTTATTTAATTTTTTAAAATTATTTTGCAAATCTTTGGATTCAATCTATTTTTCCTTTGTTTTCTAAATAGTTAATGTTTAAATAATGTATAAAATCTTTTAAAATATTTAAATGCTAATTAGTAAGGGCATTGTTGCTACTTTTTAAATAATTTGATTGGTCAAATGGATTTTTTAACTCTATTAAAAAACTATGGGGATATTTTTTTTATTAGTTAAAAATTGGGGTATATATATTCATGGTATTTTTTTGAAGGATTTCATGGCATTTTTTAAAAGAATATTTATGGTAATTTTAATTAAGGGATTTTTGCAACGTTGCCCCTCACGCATTTCCAATTTGCCCTTTAAACTATTAATTTGGACAAATTGCACCTTAAACTTGTAAATCTATGGCAAATTACCCTTGTATATAGCCATGTTATCTTTTTTTACCTTACTAAAAATGATATGTAACTCACAAATAAATTGTTGATTAATGATTTGATTGGTCATTATGTAAACCTAAATACTTTATAGTGGTTGATATTTTAAATTAAGTTTTTATTAAAATAGAAAATTTTAAATTAGCCTTTTTAAATATGAATTTGGCTTAACACTCATAATTTTCTTTTCATGCTCTTAATTGACTATCTATGTCAAAATCATATAAAAATTGGGAGATTTATAGATTCGCCACTTTTTTGGACTGTGGATTGAAATATGCCACATAAAAAAAAAACTCTTTGAAAAAAGCCACAAGCTACTTGTTTTTTTTTTTTTTTTATAATAATTTTACTCTTATATTGATTCTTGTAAGTGGCATATAGTGTAAAAGTTTTTTTGTAAATAGCAAAAGTCAATCCATTGTTCATGAATAAAGTGGTAATGGAAATAAATATCTCATAAAAATTTCAGTCAAAAACTAATATTGCTATGAGTAGTGTTATTTGCTATAGATTTATTAGTTTAGGGTGCAACTTGCTAAAAATTAAAAGTTCAGGAATAAATTGTAAATATTGTGCGGTAAATTTAGGAGGCAATAGTACTAAAAATAGTAAATTCAAAGGATACTTTTTAAAATTTCCCAAAGAAGAAAATGCTTAATTCTATGGTATATGTAACACGACTAAATTACAAGAATAGGATTTGAACTCAAGAATCAGTGCTTACTTTAATGAAACTGCCTATTAGTCTAACTACTTTTTTTTTTTTTTTTTTATAGATCTGAATTTAAATTTGTCAAGAAGAACGTCAAAGGAGTTCTAGTGTGCTTATATAGTATTCCGTCATGCAACATTGTTGATGGTTTTCAAGGTTTAGTTGGAATAAGCACATGTCTTGAGAAAATAAAAACATTGCTATGTGTTGGCTCCCCAGATGTTCGAATTGTAGGCATTTGGGGCATGGGTGGTATAGGAAAAACAAGCCTCGCTCAAGCCTTGTACAAGCGATTCCAGTCTGAATTTGAAAGTTGCTTTTTTACAAATGTGAAGGAAGATGTACGTAAAGACGGTCTGGACAGTTTGATGAAAAATATGTTTCTCAAATTATTGAAGTGTAAAAGTATAGATATGGATCATTCTTCAAAGACGTACAACTCTATCATAAAAAGGTTCTTGTGGTCCTTGATAATGTCATCAAGTTCAAACAACTAGAATGTTTGGTTGGTGAAAATGATGTTTCACTTGATGTTTTTCAAAGAGAAAAAGGTCGGTTTGGTGTTGGAAGTAGAATCATTATAATGCACAGAGATAAGAAATTGCTTCAAAGAAAAGCTTATGATAAGATCTATGAGGTTGATGCATTAGATTCTAATGAAGCACATGGTCTCTTTTATCTGAAAGCCTTTAAAAGAGATTCACTTGTAACAGATTATACAGATCTAGTAGAGAGAGTAGTTGACTATGCAAAAGGCAATCCATTAGCTCTTGAAGTTGTGGGTTCCTACCTTCATTCTAGGACCAAAGAAGAATGGGAAAGTGCATTGAGTGAACTGAAAAGAGCTCCTAATAAAAGTATTCAAGAAGTGTTGAGAATAAGTTACGATGCTCTAGATCGTTTAAAGTGCTCTAGATCGTTTAAAGAAGTCTATTTTTCTTGATATTGCATGTTTTTTAAAAGGGGAAGCTAGAGATTTTGTAGAGGGAATATTAGGTAGCGAATCTCACCTAGGGATTAATGCTCTCATCAAAAAGTCCCTCCCAACTATAAAAGATGGTAGGCTCCAGGTGTACGATTTGATACAAGAGATGGGGTGGGAAATTGTTCGCCAAGAATCTCGTAATGAGGATGGTGAAAATAAAAAGGTAAGTTGTTGGATACATTTAAAAGTCTTTTTTTTCCTTAAAATTAAAAAAAAAAACGATTAATTTTCTTAAATCGAAACATTATTAATTGGTGATAAGAATCATAGCCATTAAGTGTGTATTAGATGTATGCTAGTTTTTGGCGATTTCTTCTTTTTTTTTTTTTTCTATTTTGATTGCTCATATGTATAAATTTTCTTCATGGTTTAGGGTACCGAAAGTATTGAAGGAATATTCTTAGACATGTCTAAGATTGATGAAGATCTATGCTTAGCACCTACAACTTTTGAAGCAATGTCTAATTTCAGATTGCTCAAAATTTATAACTCTAAGTGCAAATTAGTATACCTTCATCAAGGTCTTTGTCATCTTCATAATTCACTTAGATATCTCAACTGGTGCAACTACCTCTTGAAAACTTTGACCATAAAATTTAGACCAGAATCGCTTATTGAACTTGAAATGCCATACAATTATGTTAAACAGCCAGGGGATAGAGTTCAGGTATTCTCTGTTTTTATAATTATAATTGTTGTTGTTGTTAATATGATTAAAATCAAGAGTATATATTGTGAAAATTTCCCCTGACTTTATGACAAATGTTGAATATAGGATTAAAAAGAAACTTAGGAGTATCAAAGATGTCATATTATTAACACAAAACTTATTTTCATGAGGCACATTTAGAGATGTTGGGTTATAAAAATAGATGATACCAAAATACATATTGTGGATGCTTACCGTGGTCCGGTGTCGGATCAACGCCACGTGTGGCTATGCACGGTGTCCAGCTCTTCCTGGCTTGCCTCTACCCGATCGGGTGTACCTGCAACATGAGGAAGGATGCTTCAGAGGTGAGAGAAAAGGTGTCAGTCAATAGACACGGGCTCTTCGATGCTCAAGGCAAGGGTTGCTCGGTAGAGGACAGGAGCTTATTAGGTGGGAACGAGTCTCTCTCTAGAATGCAATAAATGCATCCTATTTATAGCCTACTACTTGGACCAAGTGTCAGTGGGTTTTGCCCACAACCCGGGTGTCACATCAAGACGTGTCAGGCAGTAGGTGACCAGTGTCACGTCCCTCCATTGATAGATTGGCTTCCATCAGAAGCTGAGTCATTTGCCGCTTGTTGGCCTGTGGAGGCAAGTAGCTGCGCACTCTACAAACAAGAATAACCTAACCCGAGCTGGTGCATAACCTGAGGTGGCAACCTGTTAGGGGTGCGGCCCTGGGGGCACTGAGAAGCACCTCAGACAAAGCGTATGTTCTTGTCAGGGTCGGTAGTTTGCTCCCTGGTAGCTCTGCCGAGCTGTTTAGTCGACTACCAAAGTTTATCTCCTCGTTGGTGGCACCGAGCTCACCCTCAACATTAGCCCCCTAGTTCACCTGGTCGGTGTCTAGTCAGGTGGAGTACGTCTAGTGGGTGAGGTCGGCTGAAAGAAAGAAGACCAAACGGCACTCTGAAGTAGGGTGAGATGAAAGGTCGTGTAGATCAATCCGGGGACACGTATCGCTCTACGATTGACTGTGCCACCTGACAGGCATAATTATCGCAACTCTTTGTTTTTTGCACCTAGATTTTTCACCTAAAACAGCTATAAATAGGGCCTTTCTTTCCGTCAATTTCATACGACTGAAGTTAGATTTCACATCCGGAGAGTTCTTAGCTGCTGAGCTGTAATTATTGACCCGAAGACTTTACGTTTCCAAACTACCACAGCCCGATCAGGTAATTTCCCGAGGAGTACGAAAATGAGTGACATGTCAGATTCCTAAAACATCGACATTTCCTAGTTGAAAAGTAGCCTAGAGGGTAGTTCATCCACCGTTCAAGTTGACGTCTAGAATGTGTCCCCAAAGCGGGACGGGGCTAGCCGACTCTAGCAAATATTGAGGGTCGACTCCCAGACGATCCCCGAGCAGGAGTTTCTCAACTTGCTAGATAGGGATAGACCGATTAGGCCATGCATGGGCGAGGACCCTTACATTAGGGCGGGACTGTGGGTTCCTCCTAAGTTACTACCTGGGAGAGAGCCGAGCTTTTAGCAACCGATGATGTTCCGAGTGCATCCGGCTTAAATTCTGGGGCCCTGGTCCAGGTCGCGGGCATGACTACAGTGGACATCTTTGATAAGGAACGGTCATCCGAGGAGGTAGAGGAGGCAAAGTAGCCCGAAATAGAAGAGGACAAATGGGTTTGAATCACCCAGGTTCGGGGGGTGACCACGTATAGGGTGACCCGACCTGGACAGACCTCAGTAGCGGCCTACACCAGTGCTATAACGGAGTCTCGGTTGGAGGACCTATATGCCAAGTTCAACATCCCGGACAACGTGATCCTCGTCACGCCTAAGGAGAATGATTCGCCACTGGAGCCACTCGAGGGGTGCATAACGCTCTATGCTGAGTTTCTTAGGGCTGGGCTGTCCCTCCCATTCCATCCATTCCTCCGCCGGGCACTTAATGATTTTAACGTATGCCTGGCTCAATTAAACCCAAACAATTACAGGTCGCTGATTGTAATGTACGTGTTCTAGAGGTACCACATGGCAATTGAGATGCCGCTGGAAGCATTTAAACAAGTGTACAAAACGAAGAAGTTTCCTTGGTAGTCCAGATGGTATTATGTCATCAGCTTTAGAAAATACTTTATTTTGGGCAACCCCAACTCAGACAAACTCTGGAAGTACTAGTGGTTCTACGTTGGGGGCAATTATCTAGCCCGAGCCAGTGAGGCTGTCCCTGTTGACCAGCATGTGCCAAGGATGTTCGAACAAGGGCATGTGTGGTCTAAGAGGCCTTGGGCACTGAGTCATGTAATCAGGGCGGTTGAAGACCTGTTCGAGAAGCCAAAAGTGACCAGGCAGTAGTCCTTCTTGCTCAGGAAGGAAACCTTTTCCGGTTACGGCTTGTTTGGGGAACCCAGCAGAATAAATCCCCTGCCAACCCACCCTGCCTGGTTGACTGGGCAGGTGACAGTCGCCAAGTCTAGTGCCGTGGACATCCCGGGGCCAAGCACTTCTTGATTCGAGTGGCCGACGAGGGAGCCATCATCGTCCAGCTTCGAGGACTCGTCAAGTGGCTCCTTTGATGAGGGGCCACCCGTGGCAGACGAGGACCTCGAGGGTGTGATTCGGCTCATTAACTCGTCTTGCTAGCTCCCGGACGACGTGATCCTCGTCGCGCCTAAGGAGAATGATTCGCCACTAGAGCCACTCGAGGGGTGCATAACGCTCTATGCTAAGTTTCTTAGGGCTGGGTTGTCCCTCCCATTCCATCCATTCCTCCGCCGGGCACTTAATGATTTTAACGTATGCCTGGCTCAATTAAACCCAAACAATTACAGGTTGCTGATTATAACGTACGTGTTCTAGAGGTACCACCAGGCAACCGAGATGCCGCTGGAAGCATTTAAACAAGTGTACAAAATGAAGAAGCTTGCTTGGCAGTCTGGGTGGTATTATGTCACCGGCTTCAGGAAAGACTTTATTTTGGGCAACCCCAACTCAGATAAACTCTGGAAGTATGAGTGGTTCTACGTCGGGGGCAATTATCTAGCCCGAGCCGGTGAGGCCGTCCCTACCGACCAGCATGTGCCGAGGACGTTCGAACAAGGGCATGTGTGGTCTAAGAGGCCTTGGGCACCGAGTCATGTGATCAGGGTGGTCGAAGACCTGTTTGAGAAGCCAGAAGTGACCAGGCAGCAGTCCTTCTTGCTCAAGAAGGAAACCCTTTCCGGTTATGGCTGGTTTGGGGAACCCAGCAGAATAAATCCCCCGCCAACCCACCCTGCCTGGTTGGCTGGGCAGGTGACAGTCGCCAAGTCTAGTGCCGTGGACATCCTGGGGCCAAGCACTTCCTGATCCGAGTGGCCGACGAGGGAGCCATCATCGTCCAGCTTCGAGGACTCGTCGAGTGGCTCCTTTGATGCAGGGCCACCTATGGCAGACGAGGACCTCGAGGATGTGATTCGGCTCATTAACCTGTCTTGCCAGCTCCAGATCGGAGGTCAGCCCCGAGTTTTTTTTTTATATCCGTGCCGACCTGATTTTGACTTGGGAATTTTTGGCTTGGAGAAATGTCTTCACTGCCAAGCACAGCTGCTGAGAGGCGGGCTCTTATGGAGAGCCTTAGGAAAAAGAAGGGCAAGGCCGTGGAGGTCAGGAGGAAGCGTAAGCAGACTCCAAGGACGGAGCTTCCTCCCCGACCTGAGCAGGTACCCGTCATAGTCCAAGAGCCACCACCCTAGCCTCCGAGGACTAGGGCTTCATTGGAGGAGACACCCGCCGACGACACCACCGTGGTGTCTTCTCAGGACCCCCAGAAGAGACACCTGAACTACAGTAGAACCATCCTGGAGCTTCTTGGGGACGTGATGCCCTAGGAGGACTTTTTGGTGAACCTTCGAAGGGAGGATTTCTAGGGCCTACTTGATGCGGCCTTCCGCTCTGCTGTCACAAAAAGCGCTTGTCCAACCTAAGCCTCTTGACTAATTTTCCTCCCACCGAGCACTGAAGTTTTTATATCCGCAGACGAGTGCCATCTTGCACATGGCCTACTTAACTGGGATGAAGGACTTCAACAAGGAGGAAGAGAGGCATAAGAAGACCTTCCTCAGCAAGTTGGAGGTCAAAAGGAAGCTCGGTGCTAAGAATATCGAGCTAGACCAAATCAAGAAGTCCCTTTCTCGAGCCAAAGAGGAAGCCCAAAAAGCCAAGAAGGACGCCGCTCATGCCAAGGTGGAGGTCAAGGAGGCTTTGAGGGAGGCCAGGGAGGTGAAGGACGAGGCTATTGGGCTCAAGCAGAAGTTGGTGGCTCTGCTGGCTGAGCACCAGCAATTTTTAGAAGAGCTCCCGGTCGTCTCACACAAGCCGTGGAGGAATTCAAGGCGTCTCCAGAGTACTACTACTTCAGCATGACAGACCTCTAGAATCATCTTATCCGGCAACACCCTAAGGTTGAGGGCTTTGAGTGGTTGCTCATAGTCGAGCCAGAACAAGGTGCTACTCAGCAACAGCAAGGCAAAGAGGTTGTCGTAGTGGACGACGATGGCAACGGAGACGAGTAGAGCATTGTCGGTGGCGGAGGTGAGGAAGGCGCCATTGGAGACAGGGATGGCACTCAAGCTTAATCTATTTTTTGTTTTTTTAAATGTTCAGGCTCAGGAGGTGCCTGGTTAATTGTACCTCCCCACCACTATAAATGAAATATATTTTCCTTGTTCTTCGCTTCTCGGATTCTTACGTACTGTGTTTTCAAGTTTTTTCCAAGTGCGATTGTTCTCAGGAAAATGTATTCACATTTCAGGGTGAGAGGTTTCTCAGGAACGTAGTTTGGCCTTCGTCTCACCGAGTTAAAATAGACCTCGATCTCTGAATCGAATTAGGAATTTGGGCCAAGTTGGGTGCTCCTCGGGAGGGGCATTCTTAGACAATAGTTTTCTGAGCTTCTATTTTTCAATTAAGATTGAGGCCGAGTATATTATCTCGATAACTACCGAGTTCATCCGAGCAGGGATGGTATCCCTGTTTTCTCGGTTGGGCAGAGCACAACGGCGTGTGAATACCCTTACCCTGTCGCCCCCTAGACTTGTCTAAGTTTGAGGAACTCGTTAGGCACGCAGTTGTGCCGAGCGACTCACTCGGTGGTCTGTACGGTGACAGACTTAGAATCAGTGAGGTGCCGATCAGCCTCGCAGTCTGGTTAATTAGGATGACTTTACCTTATTGGGAGTTGTTGTCTAGTCCTCCGGGCTGGAGTTATGGTGTCCCCTTTTTGGGTCTGTTTATTTCCCTCAAACACATTGCTCAATGGAATAGTGTAGGAAATTTACATTTCATCGATGTCTAGTATTTACATCCCAACCCTATTCAATAGGCCTAGTTACAAAAGAATTGTGGCCAGAGGTCAAAAAAGGTTTCTGGCTTCAATCTTAATAAAAGAATCTTTTTAAGAGCTGGGCGTTCCAAGGATGACCGAGCTAGTTTCCCTCCATGTTAGATAACTTGTACGTGCCCGACCGAACAATGCCAACGACCCTATATGGTCCATCCCACTTTGGACCAAAAGACCCCAAACCTAGCTATTGAACCGTGACCTTCTTTAGCACCAAATCCTCGATTTTAAAGTTCCTCAATTGGACCCATTTGTTGTAATACCAAGCGACTACTTAATTCCAGGCTGCATTATGGATTGCTACCAGGTTTCTTTTTTCTTCAAGCAGGTCAAGCTCGGACATCATGACCTCAGCATTTTGAACCTCCTTATAATGTTCAATTCTGAAGCTAGATAGCCCCACCTCAGCCAGGATGATAGCCTCTACCCCGTACACAAGGGAGAACGGGGTCTCCCCGGTAGCTGTCTAGGCAGTTGTACGGTAAGCCCAGAGCACTTGTGGGAGCTCGTCGATCCATGCCCCCTTAAGGCCCTCGAGCTTTTTCTTCAAGTTGTCCTTGATTGTTTTATTGACTGCCTCCACTTGGTCGTTGCTCTGGGGGTAACTCAGAGAGGAGAAAACTTTCTTGATGTTGAGCTGCTCACATAGGGGGAGGAGACCGAAGGACTCGAACTGTTTGGCATTGTCGGTCACGACCGTGTGTGGAATTTTGAACCGACAAATGATGTTCTTCTACACAAAGTTGGTACATTTAGCTTCAGTCATGCTGGTACACGGCTCCACTTCAACCCATTTGGTCAGGTAATCTATAGCCACGATGCAATACTTGAATTGTGATTAGGTTTGAGGAAGGGGTCCGATCAGATTAATAGCCCACTTCACGAATGGCCATGTCGAGGTTACTAAAGTGAGGGGCTCGACGTGATATCTGGGCATCCTCGTGAATTGTTGACATTTGAGGCATTTTCGCACAAAATACCTACAGTCCTGCTCCATGGTCATCCAGTAGTAGCCCTGTCGAAGACACTTTTGGGCCAACGACCGCCCCCTAGAATGATTACTACATAAACCTTCATGGATCTTCTTCATTAGGTATTCAGCTTCCTTAGGGCTTACGCATTTTAAACACGGCATGGTATAGCGTCGTCGATATAATTTTTCTCTAATCATCGAATATCGGACCGAGCTGTTGCATATCCGACGTGCCTCTTCTTGGTCATCGGGCAATTCGACTGTGGTCAGGTATCGGATGATCGGGTCCATCCATGTGGTCTCGAGTTCCTCGACTACATTTGTCACTTCCTTATGGATGCTTGGCTCAGCTAGTCTTTCAATGGGGACTGAAGTTAGGTCGCTATCGTTGAAGCCCGAAGCTAGTAGAGCATGGGCATCGCCTTCGAGTTCTCCGACCTGGGGATTTGCTTGAAGGAGTAGGATTTAAATTGCCCGAGCAGTTGCTTGGCTTCTTGTAAATATGCAGCCATTGAGTTCGCTCGGCTTGGAATGCTCCGATGACTTGCTGAATGACCAGCATAGAGTTGTTGTGGATGATTATGCGGTTGACCCCAAGATCTCTGGCGATACGAAATCCGGCCAGAAGCACTTCGTACTCAGCCTCGTTGTTGGAGGCCTTGAAGTCGAATAAGAGCGCGTAGATCACCTTGTATTTTTCTGGGCTTAATAATATCAGTCTGTCACCTGATCCTTCTATATAGGAAGATCCATCGACATAAAGCCTCCATTCTGGTTCTAAGGTGGTGCAATCTTCATTGTAGCTGGGGCATCTGGCACTTTTACAGGTGCCTTATCGGCCAATGGTGTGGCTTGTTTGGCATCGATGAATTTAGTGATGAAGTCTACAAGAGCTTGGGCTTTCATGGCTGTCCTCGAGACAAAGTGAATGTCATACTGGTCGAGTTCTATTGACCATTTGGCCAGCCGGCCTGATATCTCTAGGCTCTAAAGAACTTGCCAGAGAGGGAACTTGGTCAGGACCTTTATTGTGTGGCCTTGAAAGTATGGCCGCAACTTGCAAGCGAAAGTGATTAAGGTAAAGGCCAACTTCTCGAGTGGGGGATACCGGTCTTCGATACTCTAGAATGCATGGCTGGTGTGATAGATTGGCTTTTGAGCTCCGTCTTTATCTCGGACTAGGACTGAGCTTTCGGCGTTCTTGGACACAGCTAGATATGCAGTTAAATCCTCATCGGGCCAAGGTTTGGACAAGAGCAGGGGTGTGGCCAAATACTTCTTTAGATTTTGAAAAGCTTCCTCACACTCCCTGCTCCACTCAAACCTCCCATTAAGCGCCTTAAAAAATGGATGGCACTTATCGGTATCCCGGGAGACAAATCTGAAGAGAGCTGTTTTCATGTCGGTGAGCTTTTGCATGTCCTTTATAGTCTGACGAGAATGCATGTCGATAACTGCTTGGGCCTTGGTCGGGTTTACCTCAATACCTCGTCGGTTGACCAAAAACTTGAGAAATTTGCCTGACCTCACCCCTAACGCACACTTCGTCGGGTAGAGTTTCATCCCATATTCTCAGAGAATATTAAAGCTTGCTTGGAAATCAACCATGTGGTCCTTCGCTCGGATGGACTTTACTAGCATGTCATCCACATAGGCCTCCATTGTTTTGCTGATTAGCCGAGCAAACATCTTGTTGACTAGGCACTGATAGGTAGCCCTGGCATTCTTTAGTTCGAAGGGCATCACCACATAGTAGTATAACCCCTGGTCGGTAACAAAAGCCGTCTTCGCTTGATCTTCCTCGGCCATCCTTATTTGATTATACCTAGAATAAGCGTCCATGAAGCTCAGTAGCTTGTGGCCGACAGTTGCGTCGACAAGCTGGTCTATCCAGGGAAGCAAAAAGCAATCTTTTAGGCAAGCCTTGTTCAGGTCGGTGTAATCGATGCAGACCCACCATTTGCCGTTTGCCTTTTTGACGAGGACGACATTTGCCAGCCACTCCAAATATTTGACCTCTCTGATGAAACCCGCCTTGAGGAGCTTTTGGACCTCTTCGTTTATAGCAGCGTACCTCTCTAGATTAAAAGCTCTCCTCTTCTATATCACTGGCTTGTGGTCGGGTCAGACGTTGAGCCGGTGACAGATCATGCTCGAGTCAATGCCGGGCATATCTTGGTGGGACTACACAAACACATCACGATACTCAATAAGAAATCCCTCCAGGTCTACCCAAATCTTAGGTCTTAACTGTCATCCGAGTTGGACGGTGCGTTCAGGCCTCACAGGGTCTAAAAGAAATGGCGCCAAGTCTTCGACCGGGGTGGCTCTCCCTTCTTCCTCACATAGATGGTTGAGATGCTTAGATGCTGAGCTATTGTGGCTCTTACAGCATTGGCGTAACAAGCTCAGGAGTCCTTCTGGGATGAGAGAATTACTCCAACTCCATCCTCCGTTGGAAATTTCATGGCCAGGTGATACGTGGAGACCACGGCCTTCAATGCGTTCAGCGTCGGGCGGCCGATTATGATGTTATACTGAGAGGGCTTGTCGATGACTAGAAAGTCAATGACATGAGTGATCCGAGCAGCTCCTTCTTCGAAAGTCACGGGCAGGCTGACCTTTCCTACTGCTCGGACGCATTCTCCCGTGAAGCCGTAGAGCAGGGTCTGGACTGGAACCAAGGTGGCATTGTTGATCCTTAGCTTATCAAAAGCTTGCTTGAAGAGGATATCGACTAAGCTGCCGTTATCAATCAGCACTCGCCGCACTATGTTGTTGGCAATATGCAGTTCGAACACGAGGGCGTCGTTGTGCAGATGAATTAGCTTGTCTACTTCCTCTTCGGTGAATGTAATTAGAGCATCTTGTTGGCTGCATATTTTGTTTACATGTTCAGACATGTTTATAAACTCGCCTCGCTCGATCAGCTGAGCTTCTCTGACATATGCGCGCTGCCCACTTGACGTGTCCCTAGTGACGGGCCCTCCAAAGATCGTGTGAACGATGTTTGGGGGTTTTGAGGTATTCCTAGCATCGGTTCGTGAGCTATTCGGCACGTCTCAGCTCGACGGATCGTTCCTCCCTGAGGTGAAGCCTAGGGTTATGACTCACTCAATAAATTCTCGTAAATGCCCTCCTTGGACCAGCCTTTTAATTTGGTCCTTCAGCTAAATGCATTCGTGAGTGTTGTGCCCCACGTCCTTGTGGAACTCGCAGTACCTCGCTTGATCCCGCTTCACCTTGCTGCCCCTAAGCTTGGGTGGTGGCACCAGTAGGTTCCTGCCACTTACTTGGGTGAGCACCTCGTCGATGGTCGCCACCAACGGCGTGTAGCTTTGGAACTTGCCGACCGGCGTCTTTGGCTTCTCGGGTTTCTTTTCCTTCTTTTGCTTCTTATTCTACTCGGCATTGTTTTGCTCTGGTGCCTTCTTTTGCTTCTTTTCCTTCTTGGTCCCGCTGGGGCCGGCCTCCTCCTTGCGGCTTTTCATGTACTCCGCAGCATCGGCGTACCTCTAGGCGTAGCTGAGCATCTATGAAAACGTGCTCGGCTGCTCGAAGGCCAACGACCAGGTGAGTTTTTCGTCTCGGAGGCCCCCTACAAAAATATGCTTGAGGGTCTCGTCTTCGACGTGTTTGACCTCCAAAGCTGCTCGGGTAAACCAGTTAATGTAGTCTCAGACGTTCCTGTCTCCTTGCTTGATAGCATATAGATATGTGATCTCTTTTCTCTGCGTTTTCGTCGTAGAAAAGGCGGCTAAGAAGGCGTCGACAAGCTGCCGAAAAGAAGAAATAGCGGCTGGTTCAAGTCTTTGAAACCATTGCCGAGCAGGTCCAGTTAGGGTCAATGAAAAGGCCTTGCACATTGCCGCGTCACTAGCATTCTGGAGGAGCATGTGTCCTCGGAATAGTTTGACATGCTCGTCTACATATGCAGTCCATCATAGGTCTTGATCTGTGGGACCTTGAATTTAGGCGGCATAGGAGCTCGCATTATAGTGTCTGAAAATGGTAGATCTAAGGCTCCCACTTTGTCCAAGCCGAAGAGGTTGTTTTAGATTTCATCGATTTGGTGCTGTAACTGTAACGCCCCGAAATTTATTTAATGTTAATGTAATGTGAATGATGAATTAGTGTGCCATAATTAATGTTTTAACATTAATTTGATTATTGGGTTGGATTTTGAATTTTGGTGGTTTTGTTAATTTGGTGAATTCAAATGATTTCTTATTGTTTTAAAAATGATGTTTTGAGTTTTAAAACACAACAATTTGTAAAATGTTAAAAATACTCCGTTTTACAAAACCGTGGGCGGCATATGGTTTTCGCACAGTAAAACCGCCCATCGTTTTTCTCTATTTATTCTCTCTCTTCCTCCTCTCTCCTCACTCTCCCTAATCTCTCTCTCTCTCCTCTCTCCCACCCGTGAGCTCTCTCACTCTCTCTCTCTCTCTCGGCTTCTCTCATTCTCTCCCAAATTCTCTCTCAAAATTTTAATCAAATTCGAATCCAAGCTTCGGGTTAGCAAGGAGGAAGCTCGGGGACGTGATTTAGCAACCGAGAACGCGGATTGACGCGTCGATTCGAGGTTAGTTTTGAAATTTCTAAACTTTTTCCAAAATTTTCAATTTTATGCATTTTTGAAATCTAGGTTTGCTTAAGCCTAGAAAAGCTTGGATTTGAGTTAAATGGACTTAGAAGAACTAGGATCTAAGCTTAGATTGAAGAAAAACAGATTGAATTCAAGATTTTTCATTTTTCTCCCTATTTTTACATTTTTAGATTTTTGAGATTTTTGAGTTTAAATCTTGTTTAAATGAGTCCAAACATGTTCTAGTATGTTTTTCTATCAACTATGATTATTTTCTATGCCTGGGATTTGAGAAAAACAGGTTAGAATCAAGATTTGGATTTTGGGGATCGAGAAACCCGTGGCTGGGATTTCTGGGTTTTCCCAGTTCGGCAGGCCGGAATAGGGATCGACAGGCCGGTGTTCTTCCGTCCGGCAGGCCGAACCTGGGGAAATGACCGGCCGACCGGACCTGGCTTTCGGCAGGCCGAACTGTACGAAGCAGGAAGTCCAACAGGCCGACCGAATCATGGAAAATTTTGTGATTTTTACCCGTTTTCACTGTTTTGAACCCTGATTTAAATTCCAACCTTATAGAATGATTTTAAAGGTACAAATGGCACACTAGGACATCATGAGATGGTTTAGTAACAGAGAATGTCTTAAACTAGATATTGATCGACTTAGTTTGTATCTAGGATCGTTTGTGGTTCCGCAGAGCTAACGTATAGCGGACTGAGATTACGGTGTGGGGCACCGGCACGAGTATTGAGGTAGGATTTCTACCCCATTTCTTTGGTAGCCTGGTTTTGAAATGATTTGGCTTTGAAAAGGATTTCTATTAAAATTTTTTCAACGGTTGTTTGAAAATGAATTTATCGGCTATATTTTAATATACCGTGAACTGAAATGAACTTCATAATAGATATAAATGACAACACTCGGTAACTGGGTTTTGAATGATGATGATAATAAACATTTAGGCATGATGCCATATCAGAGATAGGGTCGTGTAGCGATCGACCTTGGGGGCAGGTCCCAAAACCCAGCTGGGCCACTACGGTGGTGATACTATTATGGTTTGCCTAGGGAAAGGAAAAATGATATTATTGGTTATACGGATAAACTGTCCTAGGTAAGGATGGTTTTACTCAAATTTATTTATTTAAGGTTTCCTTTAAATAATTCCTGATAATGACCTGTTTCTTTACATTAAATTATTTTACAAAACATAGTCCTACTGAGCCTTTCGCTCATGTTTTATTTGTTTTAAAATTTTCCCTCTAGGTGGCTTTCCATTTAGGTTTGGAGAGGATTCTTCGGACCAAACTCAGGAGCAATAGAAGAATTAATTTATCTTTTGTATCATTTAATCAAGGCATGTGAGATCTTAACTTCATTTGTATCTGGACTGTAAATGTATTTATGATATTGTCAGTTCCATGTGTGTGCACAAGTTGTGGGTTTGTGGAACCCATACTCGCGGTTTTATTGTTTTAATATTTATTCATTTAATGTTTTAAATTGCCTAATGTATATGAACTCTTCATAAGGTGTTGTTTTTAATGAACCTCACATTTTATACTTAATTCAACCCCTAAACTCTTGATTTTTAACTAAATTCACTTTTAATTAATTTAAATAATCCACCACGTCACCTCCCGTACTTCGGGGCATGACAGAATGGTATCAGAGCTCAAGGTTATGAACCTTGGGAGCTGTGCACACATAGGTTTGACAATGAAATACCTCTGACAGTCTAAATTTTGTTTTCAAAAGTGAGAGAATGGCACCTAGACGTCGTTCGACTGCTGATGTTGAGTTCAAAAATGATAAGAGCATGATGAGGTCTATGTTTGCGGCTTTTCGACAGATGGCAGCCAGGGCTAGACCAGGAGATTCTGATGTTGGTAGTCGACATGCGTACTTTAAGGAATTTTGGCGGGCGTCAGTTCTGACTTTTGATGGCAATGGGGATCCGCAGTTAGCAGAGTATTGGTTGGATTCGATCTTGAAGCATTTGGATACTCTTGGTGTGCCTGAGGAGTATCGTGTGGAGTTTGCTGCATATAAGCTCGAGGGTGGCGCTAACACTTGGTGGAAGCAGGCTAAGCGTCTGGAGCGCGGTGGTGATATCAGTTGGGACAGGTTCGAGGAGCTGTTCTATGATCGATATTTTCCGCAGGGGTATAGAGATCAGAAGGCAGCTGAGTTCTACAGGTTGCAGTAGGGTGATCTGTCAGTTCGGGAGTATGAGGCAAAGTTTAATGAGTTGGCTAGGTTTGCTCCATCAGCGGTGGCATCGGAGCGTGAGAAATGTATTAAGTTTCAGGAAGGGCTCAAGGCTCCTATTCAGCGGCAGTTGGTTGCTTTGCGGCTTAGGAGTTTTAGAGAGCTTGTGTCATCAGTGATCTCCATGGAGAATGATTATGTGCGGTATTGTGAGGACCGAGCCAAGGCTTCAGGAGGACCACAGAGGAGTGGCAGGAAGAGCATCAGTAGTCATCCAACTCCGGGGCAAGGCAAGCAAGGTGGTGCGACCAGTGGTAGCAACAGTTCGTCTGGCAGCTGGCGCAACAATCCCTACAGCTTTCATTGTCATTTCTGTCAGCAGCCCGGACACATCAAGAGGAATTGCCTGATCAGGAGTGCTCGTCTTGGATCTCAGACCGGGGAGGATGCCGGTCGTCAGTCTCAGTCTCAGCCTCAGACCCTACCTCTGCCTCTGCAATACCCGCAGTTGCAGTATCTACAGTTCTCTCCTCAACAATTCTCATATCCGGCACAGGGGCAGCAGCCGCAGCATTTTCAGCGTAGTGTTCCTCAGTATAGAGTGCCGAGTACAGATAGTGTGCAGTCATCTCCATCTCAGCAGCATCGGCCAAGTAATCCAGGACCCATCAATGTCGGTAGAGGGAAAGGAAAGGCGCCAGTGCAGGTTCATGCAATGGCATCTAGAAGGTCAGATTCTTAGACTGGTAACGCGGTTGTCAATGGTACGATCTTGGTTTCTAGATCTCTAGCTCGCATTTTATTTGATACCGGTGCCTCTTATTCTCTCATTTCGAGTTCTTTTGTACATGCCTTGGGATTAGAGGTAGAAGAGTTTAATGAACCCCTAGTCATAACTTCTCCCTTGGGGCGGGTGTGTGTAAATTGTATGTGTAAATCCTGTAAAATAAAGATTGGGGATGAGATTTTGAAAAGTAATTTGATTATACTCCCCATGAGCTCCTATGATGTAATTCTAGGGATGGACTGGTTGTCCAGGTATAGTGCAGTCGTGGACTGCCAACTTAGAAAAGTGACCCTAGTGTCTGATAGGGGGACAGTGATCACTTACCAGGGTGGTGGTGATTGGTTAATGAGTGAGCGTCTCATGAAGTCGTGTCTAGGAGGGCGAAGGAATCTAGGTTGTTGTGCTTTTCTTGCCAATCTAGATTGCGAGCCCTATGTTTCGAGTGGCAGTGTAGCGATTTCGGTGGTTGATGAGTTCGAGGATGTCTTCCCCGACGAGTTGCCAAGATTACCACTGCATCGGGAGATTGAGTTTGGTATCGAGTTGTTTCCAGGGACATCACCGATTTCTATGGCACCTTATCGGATGGCGCCGGCAGAAATGAAAGAATTGAGGAAGCAACTTTAGGAGCTTGCTGATAAAGGGTATATTCAGAATAGCACATCTCCGTAGGGAGCACCGGTTTTGTTTGCTAAGAAGCACGATGGGACTCTCAGGTTATGTGTGGATTATTGACAGCTGAATCGTGTTACGGTAAAGAACAAGTATCCCTTGCCTAGGATTGATGAGTTGTTTGATTAGTTGGGAGGTTCGCGGTACTTCTCAAAGATTGATTTGCGGTCGGGTTATCATCAGCTCAGGATTAAGGAAGTGGATATTCCCAAGACAACTTTTAGGACTCGGTATGGGCACTTTGAGTTCTTGGTTATGTCGTTTGGATTGGCGAATGCTCCTGCAGCTTTCATGGATTTGATGAACAGGATATTGAGGCCGTATTTGGATCAGTTCGTGATTGTGTTCATCGATGATATTCTTGTGTATTCTAAGACTTAGGAGGAGCATGAGCAGCATCTTCGGATCGTGCTTCAGACTCTACGGGAGCACCAGTTGTATGCTAAGAGGGAAAAGTGTGAGTTTTGGTTGACTGAGGTCAAGTTTCTGGGTCATGTTATCTCGGAGCATGGTATTTCTGTGGATCCATCCAGTATTGAAGCTATATTGGTGTGGGAAATTTTGTTATTTTTACCCGTTTTCACTATTTTGAACCCTGATTTAAATTCCAACCTTATAGGATGATTTTAAAGGTACAAATGGCACACTAGGACATCATGAAATGGTTTAGTAACATAGAATGTCTCAAACTAGATATTGATCGACTTAGTTTGTATCTAGGATCGTTCGTGGTTCCGCGGAGCTAACGTATAGCGGACCGGGATTACGGTGTGGGGCATCGGCATGAGTATTGAGGTAGGACTTCTACCCCATTTCTTTGGTAGCCTAGTTTTGAAATGATTTGGCTTTGAAAAGAATTTCTATTAAAATGTTTTCAACGGTTGTTTGAAAATGAATTTATCGGCTATATTTTAATATACCGTGAACTAAAATGAACTTCATAATGGATATAAATGACAACACTCGGTAATTGGGTTTTGAATGATGATGATAATAAACATTTAGGCATGATGCCATATCAGAGATCGGGTCGTGTAGCGATCGACCTTGGGGGCAGGTCCCGAAACCCAGCTGGGCCACTACGGTGGTGATCCTATTATGGTTTGCCTAGGGAAAGGAAAAATGATATTATTGGTTATACAAAAAAACTGTTCTGGGTAAGGATTGTTTTACTCAAATTTATTTATTTATTTATTTAATGTTTCCTTTAAATAATTCCTGATAATGACCTGTTTCTTTACATTAAATTATTTTACAAAACATAGTCCTACTGAGCCTTTCGCTCAAGTTTTATTTGTTTTAAATTTTCCCCTCTAGGTGGTTTTCTATTTAGGTTTGGAGAGGATTCTTCAGACCGAACTTAGGAGCAATAGAAGAATTAATTTATCTTTTGTATCATTTAATCAAGGCATGTGAGATCTTAACTTCATTTGTATCTGGACTGTGAATGTATTTATGATATTGTCAATACCATGTGTGTGCACAAGTTGTGGGTTTGTGGAACCCATACTCGCGGTTTTATTGTTTTAATATTTATTTGTTTAATGTTTTAAATTGCCTAATGTATATGAACTCTTCATAAGGTATTGTTTTTAATGAACCTCACATTTATACTTAATTCAACCCCTAAACTCTTGATTTTTAACTAAATTCACTTTTAATTAATTTAAATAATACGCCACGTCATCTCCCGTACTCTGGGGCGTGATAGTAACGCTAGAAATTGGTGATTGTTCGTGTCTTCGGACAGTTCGACACTATAGGGTGCTTCGCCCTCCACGCGGTCGTTGGTCCCGGGCTGGCGATTTTGGCGCGCTTCTCCCTGGCGTCCTAGTCGGTCAAATACTGATGCTCGAAAACCTTGAGGTGACGAAACCTATGCTGCTCGAGGGCCGAGACAGCCTTCTTGGACTAGTCTGTTATTGGCCGAGGCGCCACATGTGGAGCCTCTTGAGCTCTCAAAATCAGCTTCTTCACGGTCAACTGCATCCCGTCCTACTCAACCTCCAGCTTGGTCAGTAGGGGTTGGAGGTAGTAAAGCAGGTGCGGCCTGACGCTGATCCTGTTGCATTAGAATCCGAACTGCATTCATAAGCTCTCGGATTGGGTCCTGAGCTACTGTATCCTCTGCTTGTTCGGCCCTAGCCGTGCTTCTTTGTCCCTTGGACCGAGACATTATGGCCTGGGGGCGGCCCCTAGGCCTACCTGGATTCTGTTGTTGATTTCTTCCGTCTCCCGACCCCTCCTGTTGGGCAGCATCATCTCTGGCATTCCCTCGAGTCACTATCTCGGTTCTCGGAGGTAATGTGGCTGGTGTCTGAATGAAGGCATAGACGCCTTCCTTCTAGCGCCAAAATGTTGATGCTTACCGTGGTCCAGCGTCAGATTAATATCACGTGCAGCTGCGCACGGTGTCCAGTGTTGGAAACAAAGTACGCAGCGGAATTTTAAAAATTTTTCATCAGAGTAATTTCCAAAACACAAGTTTGACATGTTATATGTATAAATTAAACAGATCTTACTAACCTCAGTGTGCCGAAGAACCTCCGCAACCTGTGTACAGAAGTAACGTTCCAGAAGAGCCTCAACCAACTGGTCTTCTTTGCTATTCTCTATCCACAACCGGAGTGAGTGTGGGCTCACACGTACAGCTCTTCCACCGGTGACTCTCCTTCCAACCAATAGAGAGAACCCAAAGCTAGTGTTCGTAATTTGTGAACAAAAGCTCTCAGGGAGTTTTCAGATGCTCACTAGAAGAGTATCACTCTTAATCTCTCAAATTGATCTGAGTAAATCATTAGACTCACTCCCTTTTTATACCTATTGGTCCTTGGGGTCAGTCCATATCAGATTAGGTCTCAAAAATCGAAACAGAATCAAGTTCGGATCAATATCTGATAAGATACGCGTGAAAAACGCGTAATCTTAACTGTCGCGGTCGGCATGCCGAACTGTGTAATAGGCAGGCCGAACTTTCTGATAGGCAGGCCGAACTGCCGAGAAAAAATCTCCGCGAATCTTTTATTTTCCACCCGAGATTCTAAAGGATAAAGTCTCAGTTTTGATTCAAATAGCCCAATAGAAAAGATATCTGATCAAAACAAACTTTATCAAGATAATCTCTAAGAAAATAAATCAATTCACAATAATTCTACAAGTTTATCTTGTTCTAATTGTCCAAAATTAAAACATCCGATAAACAGACAAGAATTATCCGAACGCCATAATTCAACAAGTTCATCTTGAACTAATTTCTTACATAATTAATTCAACCGATAAACAGACATGAATTATTTGATTCTTATAAATTTTAAACCAATCTGATAAATACGACATAAGTCACCAATTATTGGAAAAGCACGCCGTGTCGTTACAGGATTTTGTGAGCTAGCAAAGGGGACCAAAATGGACCTATAAAGTTCAAGCTCATGATAATTATGAAACCCAATATCCCAGATATACATTTCACAATTATCAACTCCAACGCTACTCCACTAAAAGCTTGGAGCTGCACTCTCGAACTTTATAGAATTACGAAGCTCGTGTAGCTAAGTCTCCATGACATATCATAGTGTATCGCATCCCCATATGATCATCCATAATCGGCTTAAGGACAAGTTCTGTCTTACCTTCCCGATTATTTTTATCTTACGTTCCATTGTCTCACCATTAGAAAACTTACCATCCAAAGATAGTATACCATTCGGTTACACCTATGTATCCAAATGGTTGAGCGCTCCAGTTTTTCAATTACAGGACAACGCATATAAGAGGATATCATTACTCCTAAAGAGGAGCTATGGATTCCATATCTATGAATAACAAGTCTACGCTACCAAGAGTCATGCCTCCAATGTACCGGCATGCATGCCACTATAGAGATGTGGGAGTCACCCATTGGTACATCAAAAGACACAAGTCGAGACAACGGGCCCATTATTCATCTCAGGATTAAGATACAATACAAATGATTGTCTAAAGTGAATCGATTTGCCAAGACAGAATTATTAATCCAAATCAATTCACTTTATGTCCCGATCCAACACATCGTCACCTATGACAACGCGCCAATGTTTCTATTCACGGAGTCCAACTCCGATGGCCAAGACAAACCATCTCCCAAAAGGGATATAGACAACATAACAATCTTTACATGAATAAAGTGCCCAACTTTATTCCATCGATTGCGGATCATATATTTTAGACCATCACCTTAAGAGTCGTGTCTACCGCATAATCATCCCATCATATGCCCAACTCTTAAGGTTTAGACTGACAGTCTCAGACTACTGTTTGCTTATCATACATTCAACAAATATGAACGTAAAGAGGACAATATTTGGTATATATAAACGAATAAATTCTTTATTGATAAAAATGTCTCCAAAAACGTATTACATTTTTTACTCCTTAGAGCATACATGTCTAACAATCTCCCACTTGCACTAAGTGAGTAAATACTGCAAATTTCGCATCCCCATAGCTTCCACATGCCTTTCGAAGACTCTCCCAGAAAGTGTCTTCGTAAATGGATCAGCTAAATTGTCCTCTGACGCGATCTTGCACACCGTGACATGCCCGCTCTCAACGAAGTCCTTTATCACATGATACTTCCGATCAATATGCTTACTCTTCTTGTGAAATCTTGGTTCCTTAGCATTAGCTACCGCCGCACTGTTATCACAGTACAGTGATACCGCTTTATCCATACCAGGAACTACCTCAAGATCCCCAAGGAACTTGCGGAGCCACACTGCTTCTTTCGAAGCATCACTAGCCGCCACATACTCGGCCTCCATCGTTGAATCCGAAGTGCAATCTTGCTTCGTACTTCTCCAACTGATGGCACCGCCACCCAGAGCAAACACAAACCCTGAAGTCGATTTCCTAGAATCCAAGCAGGATTGAAAATCTGAATCAGTGTATCCTAGAGGAGTTAAATCCTCACCCGAATACACAAGCATATACCCACGAGTCCTTCTCAGGTACTTGAAAATATGCTTTACCGCAACCCAATGGTTCGGTCCTGGATCCGCCTGAAATCGACTCACAATCTCGACCGCCGCATAGCTAATATCCGGTCGAGTGCAAAGCATGGCATACATGAGACTACCCACTGCTGAAGCATAAGGCACCTTCTTCATGTATTCTCTTTCTTCATAAGACTTTGGAGAGTCTTTCTTAGAAAGAGTAATTCCAGACCTAGATGGTTGCCCACCTTTCTTGGAATCCTGCATTGCAAACCTCCTGAGAATTTTATCTATGTAGCTGGCCTAGGACAAAGCTATCATTTTGTTCTTCCTATCCCGAAAGATCTGGATACCGAGAAAAAAATTAGCCTCACCCAAGTCCTTCATGTCAAACTGCTTGGTCAACCATAATTTGACCGATGACAATGCCCCAACGTCATTGCCAATTAGCAGAATGTCATCTACATAGAGTAGTAGAAAAACCACCTTCCCATTCTTAATGTGTTTGTAAACACATGGTTCATCCACATTTTGTGAGAACCCATAAGTCTTGATCACTTGATCAAATCTTATGTTCCAAGAACGAGAAGCCTGCTTAAGTCCATAAATTGACTTTAGCAGCTTACAAACCTTACCATCTTGACCCGCGACCTTGAACCCGTCTGGTTGTTCCATATAAATGGACTCATCAAGATAGCCATTCAGAAAAGCCGTCTTGACATCCATCTGCCAAATCTCGTAGTCGAGAGCGGCAGCTATGGACAAGAGAATCCGGATGGACTTAAGCATGGCTACAGGCGAAAAGGTTTCCTCATAATCGATTCCTTCCTTTTGCGTATAACCCTTAGCTACCAGTCTAGCCTTAAAGGTTTCGACCTTTCCATCCACTCCTCTTTTCCTCTTGTAGATCCACTTACTCCCTATGGGTTTTATCCCTTCGGGAAGATCCACAAGCTCCCAGACCCGATTAGTCTCCATAGACTTCATCTCAATGTTCATGGCCTCTGTCCAGAGTCTTGAATCAACATCCTCCATAGCTTCTGCGTAAGTATAAGGATCCCTGTCATGTTCATCCGGTTCAGCCAAAAAGACCTCCCCATTGAACATATACCTCTCAGGTTGACGCCCGATCCTCCCACTACGCCGAAGTCCCTGAGGTTGTTGTTCAGGTTTGTTTGGTTTTTCTACACCGATCAGAATGGTTTCGTTCGGAACCTCCGGAGTAAACGGATTACCCCTAAACTCCTCAAGCACCACTTTGCTTTGAGGTTTAAAGTCGTTCATGTAACTCTCCTCAAGGAAAGTTGCATTAGTTGAAACCACGACTTTATTTTCCTTTGGGTTATAAAAATAACCCCCTTTAGTCCCTTTTGGATATCCTACAAACACGCAAACTTCTGAACGTGCTTCCAACTTATTCGGATCCTTAAACAGGACATGAGCTGGACATCCCCATATGCGAATATGGTTTAAGGATGTCTTCCGTCTTGTCCACAACTCGTGAGGAGTTTTAGGGACCGATTTTGAAGGCACATTGTTCAAAAGATAACATGCGGTTTGTAGTGCATATCCCCAAAAGGATAAAGGCAATGATGAATAACTCATCATGGACCGAATCATGTCCAACAAAGTCCTATTCCTTCTCTCTGCTACGCCATTCTGCTGCGGAGTACCCGGCGCAGTCAAATGGGATAAAATCCCATTCTCTAACAAGTGTCCCAAGAACTCATCAGAAAGGTATTCCCCACCTCGATCAGATCGAAGTGCCTTTATGGGTCTACCCAATTGCTTTTCCACTTCAGCCCGAAACTCCCTGAACTTATCATAAGTTTCGCTTTTGTGGTGCATTAGGTACACATACCCATATCTTGAGTAATCGTCAATAAAAGTAACGAAGTACTCATACCCTCCTCGTGCCTGGATGTTCATCGGTCCGCAAACATCACTATGCACAAGTTCTAGAACCCCTTCGGCCCTATTGCCCTTAGACCTGTATGGTCTTTTGGTCATTTTACCCTCCAAACAAGACTCACATTGAGGTATAGATTCCACCTTTAAGTGACTTAAAGGTCCATCCCTTACCAACCTTTGAATCCTATTTAGGTTAATATGGCCAAGGCGCAAATGCCAAAGATAAGTCTTATTAGAGTGAGAAGTTTTAAGTCTTTTTGAGTCATTATCATTTATCTCAGCATTAAGCAATAGGTCCATCTTAGGTTTGATAAAATATAGATTATTTTGCATCCATCCAGAACAGATAAAAGATTTGTTTTTACGAATCACCACTTTTTCATTAAAAGATACCACGTAGGAGTCTTTAAATAAAGAAGATACAGAAATTAAATTCCTTTTAAATTTAGGAACATAAAAACAATCTCGCAAAATTAAACTCCTATAATTATCAAAATAAAGATGGACATCTCCCACTGCTTCCGCTGAGACCAAGGATCCATCGCCCATCCGAAGCGTTAAGTCTTCACGAAGTAGACTTCTCGTTTCTTTGAATCCCTGCAGAGAAACACAAACATGATTAGTTGCACCGGAATTTATGACCCAAATGTCACTGGATTCCTCAACCAAACAAGTTTCTAAATATAGAAGATCACACCTACCTCCCTTGGAAAGGAAGTCCTTGCAATGCTTCTTTATATGCCCGACCTTACCACAAAAGAAGCACTTAAGCTTCTTTGGGTTCTTCTTCTTCTTCTTCTTGCTCTTGGTAGCAATAGGAATAGAAGACTTCCCACTTTTGGCCCGTTGCTTCTTTCCATTCCCAGAGTTAGGATTGGAACCAGAAGCAGCTACCATATTGGCCTCTCCACCAGCAGGAGACTCCCTGATCAGCAGTTCAAACTCTTGTAACTGTTTCATCAGTTCTGTCAAGGTCATATCCCGTCTATTGCTTAGATTAAAAGTAGCTCTAAACGGAATAAATTCCTTAGACAGAGTCTCAAAGACCATAGTCATCTGAGTTTCAGCATCGATGTCGGCTCCATTGGTTTGAGCCTCAGCGAGGTAACCCATGACCAACATCATGTGCTCCTTTACAGATGTCCCCGGTCTCTGTCTATAGTTTCAGAGTTTCCAAAGCGCCCCTTGCCGCTTTGTTATGGCCTGACCTCCAAACATGTCCTCAAGATTATCCAAGATCTGCTTCGCAGTCTCATAATCCTAATGTTGAGCCTGCAGCACGTTATTCATGCTAGCCATAACATAGCAGCGGGCCTGATCATTAGCATCTTTCCAGCAGTCGTACGCTTGGAATTGCTCATTACTTGAGTCTCCCGTAGGCTCGGGAGGACAAGGAGTTGTCAGAACATATTTCAGTTTCTCAAAGGAAAGGACGATGTCCAGGTTCCGTTTCCAATCATTATAGTTCTCACCGGTTAATTGGTTTTTGTCAAGTATCGATGATAAAGCATTTTTAGACATTTTCAATCTACAATAAAGAGTCATATACCAAACATAAGCAAACATATATAATAATTTAGTAAGATAACACAATCATGTAAAATCATACAAATGTGTTTATGTGTCAAAACCTTGAAAATATCACAACCTTACAACGATAATTCCCAACTCAGAATTCAACAAGCTCCTAGGGGAGTCATGCCAAATTCAATTAGGAACACGGATCCCCTCCTGATTAATATATGCCATCCAGGACCCGTATGATCCAGCATATACTAATAATTGTTTCTTTGGCCATTAATTTTATTAACAGAGCTCCTAGGGGAGGTTAATAATAAAATTAACGTGAGTGTATAACCACCGTTTTAATATTTTATCCATGATTTATAATCACCACCTAGGGGTGTGCAACCATAAATCATACTAAAATACCTTATCCTTTCAGAGATCCAATCTGGTACATGATAGAAATCCCTTCCTAGGGGTTGGGACCATCATGTTCTTCCTATGGACCAACGATGGAGGCCTTAGGTTCTCTTTTCGAAAACCTTCTCCCACTCAATCTTTTGAAGTCAAGGTTTTATTTTAAAATTATGCATGAACAATTTTAATATGAGCGGCACTCCCTATTCTATATGACATGTTATCAATATACATGGTAAATCATATTATAATGCAGACAAGCAAAGCAATCAAGCAAAGCTACAAGCATAATAATAATAACCGTAATATTATGGTTCCACCCTAGAGAATAGAAAAACTAAGATTACAAGAGAATAATCGAGACATTTATCGATTCTTCATCCTTGAATCCTCAAGCTGTATCCTTCTTCATGTAATATCCATCTTCAAGTCCTCAATCCCGTATGAATCGAACACTTCATATTTCCGGTCATATCCAAATTTAATGTTTCTTAGAATCGTCCCAAAAATAAAATTAAAACTGCACAGGAAAAATTGCACCTTTTCTGGACACTTGGCAGCTCTCGGTCGGCAGGCCGATCTGGGTGATCAGCCTGGCGATCATGGAGGTTCGGCCTGCCGGTAAAGCACCAAAATTTCTGCCCCATTGTCGGCCTGCCGGACCACACGTCCGGCCTACCGATCTGTGACCTTTGGCCTACCGAACTGTGAGGTTCAGCATGCCGACCGATCAGAAAACCCTCAATCCAGAAAATACAATTTTAATGCAATTCATCAATTTTATTTTTAACAATTCAAAAACATAAAATTAGAGACTCAGAAAATACCTGGAGGCACCATCATCAATTTTTAAGATCCGACTTCTCGTTCCGTCTTCTCCGAATAATTATTTAATTACAAAATTCTTACAAATTAAAAATTAAATAATAATTCCTAGACGGAGATGATAGTCCGCCATCTAATTACATGAAAAACCTAGATACACATTCTAACCTCTAAGGAACCATAACCGGTATTAATTAATTAATAAATAATTAAACAGCAATTTAATCAACCATAATTAATTAATAAACATTCACCACATAATCCATGACAACATATATATTATATAGAAACCTAGAGTGCCATCTCTCTATAAAATTTAATTCAAGCATTGGAGAGATTAAGATCACAAAATTTATGCATATAACATGATCACAAACTTGCAAATTTATGTAAAAACCTCGGCTCTGATACCAATTGTTGGAAACAAAGTGCGCAGCGGAATTTTAAAAATTTTTCATCAGAGTAATTTCCAAAACACAAGTTTGACATGTTATATGTATAAATTAAACAGATCTTACTAACCTTAGTGTGCCGAAGAACCTCCGCGACCTGTGTAGAGAAGTAACGTTCCAGAAGAGCCTCAACCAACTGGTCTTCTTTGCTATTCTCTATCCACAACCGGAGTGAGTGTGGGCTCACACGTACAGCTCTTCCACCGGTGACTCTCCTTCCAACCAATAGAGAGAACCCAAAGCTAGTGTTCGTAATTTGTGAACAAAAGCTCTCAGGGAGTTTTCAGATGCTCACTAGAAGAGTATCACTCTTAATCTCTCAAATTGATCTGAGTAAATCATTAGACTCACTCCCTTTTTATACCTATTGGTCCTTGGGGTCAGTCCATATCAGATTAGGTCTCAAAAATCGAAACAGAATCAAGTTCGGATCAATATCTGATAAGATACGCGTGAAAAACGCGTAATCTTAACTGTCGCGGTCGGCATGCCGAACTGTGTAATAGGCAGGCCGAACTTTCTGATAGGCAGGCCGAACTGCCGAGAAAAAATCTCCGCGAATCTTTTATTTTCCACCCGAGATTCTAAAGGATAAAGTCTCAGTTTTGATTCAAATAGCCCAATAGAAAAGATATCTGATCAAAACAAACTTTATCAAGATAATCTCTAAGAAAATAAATCAATTCACAATAATTCTACAAGTTTATCTTGTTCTAATTGTCCAAAATTAAAACATCCGATAAACAGACAAGAATTATCCGAACGCCATAATTCAACAAGTTCATCTTGAACTAATTTCTTACATAATTAATTCAACCGATAAACAGACATGAATTATTTGATTCTTATAAATTTTAAACCAATCTGATAAATCCGACATAAGTCACCAATTATTGGAAAAGCACGCCGTGTCGTTACAGGATTTTATGAGCTAGCAAAGGGGACCAAAATGGACCTATAAAGTTCAAGCTCATGATAATTATGAAACCCAATATCCCAGATATACATTTCACAATTATCAACTCCAACGCTACTCCACTAAAAGCTTGGAGCTGCACTCTCAAACTTTATAGAATTACGAAGCTCGTGTAGCTAAGTCTCCATGACATATCATAGTGTATCGCATCCCCATATGATCATCCATAATCGGCTTAAGGACAAGTTCTGTCTTACCTTCCCGATTATTTTTATCTTACGTTCCATTGTCTCACCATTAGAAAACTTACCATCCAAAGATAGTATACCATTCGGTTACACCTATGTTTCCAAATGGTTGAGCGCTCCAGTTTTCCAATTACAGGACAACACATATAAGAGGATATCATTACTCCTAAAGAGGAGCTATGGATTCCATATCTATGAATAACAAGTCTACGCTACCAAGAGTCATGCCTCCAATGTACCGGCATGCATGCCACTATAGAGATGTGGGAGTCACCCATTGGTACATCAAAAGACACAAGTCGAGACAACGGGCCCATTATTCATCTCAAGATTAAGATACAATACAAATGATTGTCTAAAGTGAATCGATTTGCCAAGACAGAATTATTAATCCAAATCAATTCACTTTATGTCCCGATCCAACACATCGTCACCTATGACAACGCGCCAATGTTTCTATTCACGGAGTCCAACTCCGATGGCCAAGACAAACCATCTCCCAAAAGGGATATAGACAACATAACAATCTTTACATGAATAAAGCGCCCAACTTTATTCCATCGATTGCGGATCATATATTTTAGACCATCACCTTAAGAGTCGTGTCTACCGCATAATCATCCCATCATATGCCCAACTCTTAAGGTTTAGACTGACAGTCTCAGACTACTGTTTGCTTATCATACATTCAACAAATATGAACGTAAAGAGGACAATATTTGGTATATATAAACGAATAAATTCTTTATTGATAAAAATGTCTCCAAAAACGTATTACATTTTTTACTCCTTAGAGCATACATGTCTAACATCCAGCTCTTCTTGGCTCGCCTTTGCCCGGTCGGGTGTGCCTGCAACAAGAGGAGGGATGCTTCAGAGGTGAGAGAAAAGGTGTCAGTCAATAGACAAGGGCTCTTCGATGCTCAAGGCAGGGGTTGCTCAGCAGAGGACGGGAGCTTGTTAGGTGGGAAGGAGTCTCTCTCTAGAATGCAATAAATGCATCCTATTTATAGGCTACTACTTGGACCGGGTGTCAAGTGGGTTTTGCCCACAACCCGGGTGTCACATCAAGGCGTGTCAGGCAGTAGGTGACAAGTGTCACGTCCCTCCGTCGATGGATTGGCTTCCATCGGACGGTGAGTCATTTGCCGCTTGTTGGCTTGTGGAGGCGAGTAGCTGCCCACTCTGCGAACGAGAATAACCCAACTCGACTCGAGCTGGTGCATAACCCGAGGTGGCAACCTGCTAGGGGTACGGCCTTAGGGGAACTGAGAAGCACCTCGGACAAAGCGTACGCTATTGTCGAGGTCGGTTATTTGCTCCCTAGTAGCTTTGTAGAGTTGTTTAGCCGACCACCAAAGTTTATCTCATCGGCGATGGCGCCGAGCTCACCCTCAACACATATTCAACAAAATAATATTTTGGAGGATTATTAGAAAAAAAATATATAGACATTTTAGGGGCAAAATAAAAAAAGTAAAAGAAAAAGAAAAGAAACGTTAGACAAATCTAAGAAACAAGTCCATATAAAATTTCGAGTATATATGAGAAAATAGTATTTGCATATAAAATTAAAAAAAGTAAATCTATCAAAATACACATTTTAGTTAAAGCATGCGTTTCCTTCTGATATTATAATTCAAATAGATAGCGAACTAGGGTGTTGAAATGAAGAAAAAAAAAGATATTTAAATAAGTACATATTTGAAAAAAAATATTGTAGTAGAGAATTTACAAAAATACAAATATTTACAAAGGACAAAGAATAGTATTTTATAGTGTTTTAAGTAAAACATATAAAATTTTAGGGGTAAGGAAGAGAGCGAGAAAGAGAGAGAGCCTACTTTTGGCCAACTTATTAAATTAATGGCTGAACGTCTCCAAAATTATGAAAATGATCGGCTTTTTTAAAATTAGGTAAATGCTTGTTTTTTCTACAAAAATATATTATTGATAGACACCAATATGCATCATCGATGTGCATCATAGATTATTAGTACACCACTTATTAATTATAATTAAGCACTGATAGATTAGTCTATCATCCATAAACCAATAAATTATTAAATAAATAAACTACCAAGTTAATTCGTCATAAACTACAAATCAGCACATCATTGATGTAAATAATGGAAATTTCTAGTTCAAAAAAAGACAATTTCCATGATTTTCAAAAACTTAAGCAATTTACTTAATAGAAAAAAAAAAAAGCTTAAAGGGGTCATTTACCCCTAAATCCCATTATAAGGTTAACAACAAAAAATTAAAAGCAAAAGAGGGGGGAAAAAAAAAAAAGAAACACAAAAGTTAAAAAAAGCTTGACCAATTTTTGAATAATTCCTATGGAACTCTTAATCGATAAATAGATTGTAAACCTTATATTGCTTTTTTATTAATTTTAAAAATCTCTTTTATGATTATGTTGTTATTGGTTTCTGTATGTTGTGTAAAAAAAAAAAAAAACATACTTGACAAGAAATTCATGCCTTTTTTTTCGTTACAGCCTCCTGGAAATCTAAAACATTGGCCCGTTTGGGAGTGTTTTCAAAATAGGTAAACATAGTTTTGTTTTAGAAAATGAGAATTTTTAGAGAGTTGTGCTAAGAGTGTTTTTGAAATTTTTGTCTAAAAAACATGTAAAAACATTTTCAAAAATTTTCAAAATAGAACCAAACGAGGGCAATTTGCACACCCACTTTTCATTTCTTGTGGGAATTATATACTAATTTAGCCAAAGAAACAATAGTGAATTGAAAAAACTTTTTAAAATTTATTTCTTTTTTAAGCACACGCTTTTTTCACTTCTTGTAAGAAAAACAAACAAATTTAGTCACAGAAATAATAGTGAATTAAAAAAACATGTTAAAACTTATTTTCTATTTAAGCACACCCTTGCTTCACTTCTTATGTAAAAGTCAAACTAAATTAGCCATACAAACATTGGTAAACTAAAAAAATGTTAAAATTATGGCTCATTTTAAAGTACCCTAGTGTTTTAATTATTGTGTGAAAAAAGTTCTCATTTTGCAATTGCAATAACAGTGAATTGAAAAAACTTGTTAAAACTTATTTCTTATTTAACCATGCCCTATTTCACTTCTTGTGTAATAAAAATACTAATTTAGCCGCAAAAACAAAAGTGAATTGAAAAAACTTGTTAAAACTTGCTTCTTATTTAAGCACACCCCTTTTAAATTTCTTGCGCAAATTACACACTAATTTAGCTATAAAAACAGTAGCATATTGAAAAAACTTATCAAAACGAATTTCCCATTTAAGCACACCCCCTTTTTCATTTCTTGTGGGAATTATACACTAATTTAGTTATAGAAACAGTAATGAATTGAAAAAATTTGTTAAAATGTATTTCTATTTAAGCACGCTCTTTTTTCATTCTTGGAAAAAAACATACTAATTTGGTCATAAAGACAATAGTGAATTAAAAGAAACTTATTAAAACTTATTTCTTATTTAAGCATGCCCCCATTTTGCATCTTGTGTAAAAGACACACTAAATTAGCCATACAAACAATAGTGAAATGAAAAAAATGTTAAAATTATGGCTCGTTTTTTATGTACCCCAACGTTTTAAATGATATGTGAAAAAGCATTCTCATTTTGCAATAGAAACAATAGTGAATTGAAAAAATTTGTTAAAACTTCTTTCTTATTTAACTATACCCTTTGTCACTTCTTGTGTGAAAAACATATTAATTTAGCCATAGAAACATTTGTGAATTAAAAAAAACTTGTTAAACATTAGATCTTATTTTAGCACAGCCTCTTTAAGTTTCTTTTGGGAATTATACTTTAATTTAGCCATAGAAGCAATAGTGAATTGAAGAAACCTGTTAAAACATATTTCTCATTTAAGCAAACAAACTTTTCATTTCTTGTGGGAATTATAAGCTAATTTAGCCATAGAAATAGTGTTGAATAGAAAAAACTTGTTAAAACATATTTCTTCTTTAAACACACCCCTTTTTCACTTCTTGCAAAAAAAAAAAAACAAATTTTGTCATAGAACAATAGTGAATTAAAATAACGAGTTAAAACTTATTTCTTATTTAAGCATGCCCCTATTCACTTCTTGTGTGAAAAACACTATTAGCAATACAAACATTAGTGAAATGAAAAAAATGTTATAATTATGTCTCGTTTTTAAAGTGCCACAATTTTTTAATTGTTGTGTGAAAAAAAATTCTCATTTCGCAATAGAAACAACAGTAAATTGAAAAAACTTGTTAAAATTTATTTCTTATTTAATCATGCCCCCTTATTACTTTGTATGCGAAAAATACACTAATTTAGCCATAGAAACAATAGTGAATTGAAAATACTTGTGGGAATTTCACACGAATTTAGCCACTTAAGCAGTATCGAATTGAAAAAACTTACTAAAACGTATTTCTTATTTAAGTACACTCCCTTTTCATTTCTTGTGGGAAGTACACACTAATTTAGCCATAGAAATAGTAGTGAATTGAAAAAAACTTGTTAAAACGTGTTTCTTATTTAAGCACACTCTTTTTTCACTTCTTTTAAGAAAAACATATTAACATGGTCATAGAAACAATAGTGAATTAAAAACTTGTCAAAACTTATTCCTTATTTAAGCAAGCTTTTGTTTCACTTCTTGTGACACACTAAATTTGCCATACAATCAATAGTGAAATGAAAAAAACATTAAAATTATGGTTCCTTGTAAAGTAACCTGGTGTTTTCATTGTTGTGTGAAAAAAAATGTTCTCATTTCATAATAAAAACAATATTGAATTAAGAAAATTTGTTAAAACTTACTTCTTATTTAACCATGCCCCCATTTCACTCCTTGTGTGATAAACATATTAATTTAGCTATAGAAACAATAGTGAACTGAAAAAACATGTTAAAACTTACATCTTATTTAAGCACACCCTTTTCTTGCTTTGTATAAGAAAAACATACTAATTTAGTGAAAGAAACAATAGTGAATTAAAAAACTTGTTAAAATAAATTTCTTATTTAAACTTGCCCCCATTTCACTTCTTACAAGAAAGTCAAACTAAATTAGCCATATGGACAATAGAGAAATGAAAAAACATTAAAATTATGGCTTGTTTTAAAAGCACGCCAGCGTTTCAATTGTTACATGAAAAAACATTCTCATTTTGCAATAGAAAAAATAGTGAATTGAAAAAACTTGTTAAAACATACTTCATATTTAACCATGCCCCCTATTCACTTCTTGTATGTAAAACACACAAAGTTAGCCATAAAAACAATAGTGAATTGTGAAAAGTTGTTAAATATTATGGCTCGTTTTTAAGCACTTGCACCGCTTCAATTGTTGTGCGAAAAAATGTTCTAATTTCGCAATAGGGATAATAGTGAATTAAAAAAAATTTTAAAACCTATTTTTTAAAGCACAGCCCTTTTCGCTTCTTGTACAAAAAACACACTAATTTAGTCATAAAAAAATCTAAAAAATGTTAAAAACTACTTCTCATTTAACCACTCTCCTTTTTCATTTATTGTGGGAATTACACACTAGTTTAGCCATAGAAACAACAATGAATTGAAAAAACTTGTTAAAATGTATTTCCTTTTTAAGCACACCCTTTTCTCACTTTAGGTAAGAAAAATATACTAATTTGGTGATAGAAGCAATAATGAATTTAAAAAACTTGTTTAAACCAGTTTCTTATTTAAGCATGCCCCTATTTCACTTCTTGTGAGAAAGACAAACAAAATTAGCCATGTAAATAATAGAGAATTGAAAAAACTTGTTAAAATTATGGCTTCTTTTTAAAGCACACTAGCATTTCAATTGTTATGTGGAAGAAGTTCTCATTTCACAGTAGAAAAAATAGTTAATTAAAAAATTGTTAAAACTTATTTCTTTTTCAATCATGCCCCTTTTTCTCTTCTGGTATGAAAATGACACTAATTTAGCCATAGAAAGAATAGTGGCTTAGAAAAAACTTGTTAAAACTTATTTCATATTTGACCATGCCACATTTCCACTTCTTGTGCCAGAAGCACACTAAGTTAGCCATAGAAACAATAGTGAATTGAAAAAACTTGTTAATATTATGGCTTTTTTTAAGCACTTGCATCGTTTCAATTGTTGTTTGAAAAAACGTTCTAATTTCACAATAGAGACAATAGTGAATGGAAAAAACATTTTCAAACCTTTTTTTTTAAGCACTACCCCTGACACTTCTTGTGCAAAAAACATATTACTTTAGCCATAAAAAAAAAGAATTGAAAAAATGTTTAAACATATTTCTCATTTAACCATCCCCCTTTCATTTCTTTTGGGAATTACATATGAATTTAGCCATAGAAACAACAGTGAATTAAAAAAACTTGTTAAAACATATTTCTTATTTAAGCACAACCCCTTCTCACTTCCTATAAGAAAAACATACTAATTTGGTTATAGAAACAATTGTGGATTAAAAAAACTGTTAAAACTTGTTTCTTATTTAACCATGCCTACTTTTCACTTCTAGTGCGAAAGACATACCAACTTACCCACAGAAACAACAGTGAATTGAAAAAACTTGTTAAAACATATTTCTTTTTCAAGTACACCCCCTTTTCACTTCTTTGAAGAAAAACATACTAATTTGGTCATAGAAACAATAGTGAATAAAAATATTTGCTAAAACTTATTCCTTATTTAAGTATGCCCCTATTTCACTTCTTGAGGGAAAGACAAACAAAATTAGACATACTAACAATATTCAATTAAAAAAACTTGTTAAAATTATGGCTCGTTTTTAAAGCACACCTGCATTTCAATTGTTGTGTGAAAAAACATTTTCATTTCGTAATAGAAACAACAATGAATTGAGAAAACTTGTTAAAACTTATCTTTGATTTATCCATGCCTTCTTTTCACTTCTTGAGCAAAAAATACACTAATTGAGTAATAGAAACAATTGTAACATAAAAAAGGATAAAATTACTGCCTATTTTTTAAGAAGACCACCACTATAATTGTTGTGTGGAAAAACATTCTCATTTCATAATAGAAATAATAGCGAACTGAAGAAACTTATTAAAACTAATTTCTTTTTGAAGCACAACCCTTTTCACTTCTTGTGCAAATAACACACTAATTTAACTACAGAAGCAAAAAAGAATTGAAAAAAAGTTAAAATTTACTTTTGATTTAACCACATCCCCTTTTTATTTCTTGTGGGAATTACACACTAATTTGGCCATAGATATAGTAGTGAATTGAAAAAACTTGTTAACACTAGAACAAATTTGGCATTACACGACCTTCATTTAATGACCTTTTCTCAAAAACCATCGTGATAAGAGAAAAAATGTGGGGAGTTACGCCCGTAAAGATGAAAACCATCATGGTATGGATGATATCTACCACGATGGTTTTTTAGAAAACCGCCATGGTAAGATTAACATACCACCACAGTTTTAAAAAAATGTCATGGTAGAGACAGCACATATCACGACGGTTTTTTTTTCAAAAACTGTAGTGGTAGCTCACTCAAATACGAACACAAACCATTCCAATACTGTTGTCGTTGTCCCTCTCTGCCTCTACACTCCTTAATCTCCTTCCAAATTGTAAGTTTTTTTTTAGAAATTGATAAATTATTGTTGATTTTGTTGTTTAATTTGAAATTGATAAATTGTTGTTGTTTTTTTTTGTTTAATATGTGTTTATTGTATTATGGATCATGGGTATTATCTATTTTTTATGATGGGTGTGTATAATTTGTTTTATGATGGGTGAATGTTTTTGTTTTATGATTATAGAATATGGTGGGTATGTATATATAATGTGTGAATTTAGTTTTAATTGAGTTGCTATTTATTATTTTGGACTTGCAAAATGGATATGAAATGGATGTGGGATTTTTGATTGTCTAGAGAATATGTGAATGGTGTGGAAGAGTTCATAGATTTTGCCAAAAGTCATGCGAATGGTGATCAAATTTGGTGTCCTTGAGTTCAATGTGGAAACCATAGATTGCATCCAATTTCAATTGTTAGAGTATATTTATTTTGAAATGGAATTATAAGTAGTTATCAAACATGGCATTTTCATGGTGAGTCTAATTTCAATCCAACTTTGGTAAGTAAAGAAAAGGAGGCTATTGTGGAGAATAATGTGGATGATCACAACAATATGGTTAACATGGTCAATGATTTAAAAGAACAATTCTTACACCATCTGGATTTATTTGTGACAATGATAAATGGTGTCGAGACACTCGTGTATGAGGGGTGTACCAATTTCATCAAATTGTCTGCTTTAGTTGGATTATGGAATATGAAAGCATTGGGTGGGTGGTTAAATTCTAGTTTCATAAAGCTTTTGGAATTTTTAGGAAGGCTTATACCAGAGGGTAATAAATTACAAACTAGTATGTATGAGACTAAGAAGACATTGAGCACTTTGGGAATGGAGTATGAGAAAATTCATGCTTGTGAAAATGATTGTGTTCTTTATATGAATAAGTATGAGGACAAGAATTATTATCCGGTTTGTCAACAAGTAAGGTGGAAGATAGGAAAGGAGCCAAAAGAGGTAAGAATGGAGTGCCAAAGAAAGTGTTATGGTACATTACACCGGTACCACTTTTGAGGCATTTATTCGAAAACCCAAAACATGCCAAGAATTTGACATGGCATCATGACAAACGTGTAGACGATGGTGTGCTTAAACACTCGGCGGATTCACCATAATGGAAGACTTTTGAAGCCGATCATCTTGACTTTAGTGCAGATCCAAGAAATATACATTTCCCTTTATCGACAGATGGAATGAACCCACATGGTAACATGAGTAGTAGGCATAGCACATGGCCTGTAATACTTATTAACTATAATCTCCCTCCAAAGATGTGCATGAAGCAGAATTTTTGATGTTATCTTTATTGATTTTGGGTCCTCACCAGCCAGGCAATGACATTGATTTGTACTTGGCACCATTAATCGATGAACTAAAGGACTTGTGGGAAAATATAATCGAAGTTAGACATGCTTATCACCAAGAGATGTTCACACTCCGTGCAATGTTGATATGGACAATTAATAATTTCTCATATCTAGAAATTTATCTGGTTATTCGGTGAAGAGATATATTGCTTTTCCTATTTGTATGAAGGAAACATCTCTTAAACGGTTGTAGAATGGTAAGAAAACTGTTTTTCTTGCTCATAGAAGATAGTTACTAAGAGATCATCATTACCGCAAACAAAAGAAAGCCTTTCATGGCAACATCGAAGAATGAGATCCTCCTCATCCTTTGATGGGTGAACAAATATTTGAAATAGTAAAAGATATAAAAGTGGTATTTGGGAAGTGAAAGCAAGGCAAGGACGAGCCGTCGATTGATGGACCATGGAGAAAAAGATTTTTTTGATCTTCCATACTGGAAGACACTTTTTGCTCGTCATTGCTTGGACGTTATGCATAATGAGAAAAACGTTGTGAATCCATAGTCGGTATGTCGCTTGACATTTTGGGCAAGACTAAGGATGGTCAAAAAACACAGTTGGATTTCATGGAAATGGAGATTAGGCTTAATTTGTTTCCCAAGAAAAGAGGGAACCACATTTACTTACCTCCGACGAAGCACACGTTATCAAGAGTGGAGAAGAGTAAGCTTTGTGAATGGCTTGCTTCATTGAAATTGCCAGACGACTATTCTTCGAGCTATAAAAAGTTGGTGTTGGTGAAGGATTTGAAACTTATTAGCATAAAAACACATGATTGTCATGTGTTGATGCAACAATTATTGCCACTTGCTTTGTGGGGAATTCGATCACAGGATGTGAGATTTACAATTACCAAGTTGTGCTCATTCTTTAATTCAATATGCTTCAAGGAAATTGATCCATTTATGCTAGATTCACTACAATCAGAGTTGGTGCAAACCTTATGCATGCTTGAGAAGTGTTGTCCTCCGGCATTTTTTGACATCATGATTCATCTAACGGTGCACTTAGTACTTGACGTTAAGTTATGCAGACCAGTGTATTTGAGATGGATGTACCCATTTGAAAGATATATGAAGGTTTTGAAGGACTATGTGAAGTACTAAAATAGGTCGGAGGGATGTATGGTAGAAAGTTACATAGCTGAGGAATCAGATGAATTTTGCTCCAAGTACTTATCTAATGCAGGTGCAATTGGGGTGCCAATGATTATAAACATTGAGGCTAGGGGTCTATCTACTGGCAATCATTCTTTAGTAACTCGGGAGTAGGTGCATGCTTGTCTTTATGTCTTGCATAATGCTAATGAAGTGGAGCCTTTCATTGAGGTGCACATGAACGAATTAAAAATGGCAAACCCAAAAAGAGCAAGAAATGAGAAGTGGTTGCAAGATGAACACAACCGGACCTTCGGTTATGGATTAAAGCAAACATCTATGGCAAGTGCTCCACATCACAAGATGGAGGCATGTCACAAGACTTGAAGAACATAGCTAGAGGACTGTCATCGATAATTACAAGGTATACATCATATTCCATAAACAGTTACACTTTCCACAAGAAAGCGATGAGAAGCATCCTATCCAAAATAATGGTGTGACTATTCATGCCGACGCTATGCATATTGCCTCAGCCAAGGACAAGAAACTGGTATATGAAACCATGAACTACTTTGGTTACATTGAAGATATTTGGGAACTTGATTATGGGGAATTATGCATAGGACTATTTAAGTGTAATTGGGCCAACAATAACTATGTTAAGACCGATAATGATGGTATCACGGTGGTTGACTTTAGAAGATCGGGATACAGGAATGATCCCTTCATTATGGCATCACAAGCAATCCAAGTTTTTTATACTACAGATCCCCAAGACATAGAATTGTCTCTAGTCATCCTGATGGAGCCAAGAGTATTTATTGACGATGAAGAAGCTGCTGAGGATTGCATGGATATCCCTTCATTCACAAAGGTATTGCCACCGGTCGAAGAGATAGATGATTTTGAAGATGATGTTTCGTACTTGCTACATGAAGATGTGGAATGGATATGTCTTGAGGAACCAATGAAAAAAAAAAGAAAAAAAATGTTAATTTATTTAAATATATTTCTTTGTTTCATTTTTCACTTTTTTTTTTGGGATGTTTGTTTATAGTTATATTTGTGATCAAAATAGGAAAAAGTAAACATTCTAGACCATTGGATGCTTAACACATAGGCTGGCCACCCAGGGCAGAAGAAAAAAACTTATGTAAGTGGTAATTTTGACCATTTTTTAGGATGGTTTTCTTAAGAAATCATCGTAAAAAAGGATATTCCACGACGGTTTTTGTAGAAACCGTCATGGAAAATGTACTAGAAACCAACCTTAAATGATGATTTCTATAGAAACTGTTGTGTAAGCTCACCTTACATGACAGTTTCTTTAAAAATCGTCGTGTAAGGTTAAGCTTACACGACAGTTTCATTAAAAACCATCATGTACGCTTAAACATTACATGTCATTTTTTAAAGAAACATTCGTGTAATGTCCCTACTAGGGGAATAACTTTTTGGAAAATCGTGTGCCTCTCTCCATTTTCAAATGCCTCCCTTTTTGCAGCTGCCCCTCTCTCTCTAAAAGTTTCTCTCTCTCTCTTAACCTTTATCGCCTTTCATCTTCATCGCCTGCCATCACCACCATCGCCTCCAACCGTCACCATCATTGTTGCTTCACCAACCGCCATTGGTAAGTTCTTCTCCCTTTCTCTAGCCTCTTTCCCTCACCCCTTGCCCCCTCTGCCTCCTCCGCCCTTCCCCCTATCCCCCTACCTCCACCAACCCCTCCCCCCACCCTCTCGCCTCTACCCATCCCTCCCTTAGCCCCCTCTGCCCTTTTCTCCCTCTCTCTCCTCTTTCCTTATCTTTCTCCTCTTCCCCTCTCGCCTTCCCCTCTGTCTACCCTCCACCTCCACCCACCCATCCCCCTGTCTCCTCGAACCCACCCATCTGTCACCCCACCCACTCCACCCCCGTCCCCACCATCCCCACTTGGCCCTCCCCCCAACCCCCACCCTCCCCTCCCCCTGGCCCCCCTTGCCCCTACCTGCGCCCCCACCGCCCCTTCTCCCTTCCTCCCCGCCCCTCCCTCTTGCACCCAACCACCCCTTACCCCTCCCCAACTGCCTCCTTTGCTATTCTCTATCTACAATTGGAGTGAATGTGGGCTCACACGTATAGCTCTTGCAGCAGGCGACTCTCCTTTAAACCAATTAAGAGAACCCAAAGCTAGTGTTCGTGATTTGTGAACAAGTGCTCTCAGGGAGTTTTTAGAATCTCATCAGCAGAGTTTCACTCTTAATCTCTCAATTAATCTAAATAATAATAAGACTCAGTCACTTTTATAGAGGTTGGGCCCAAGAGTCAGTCCTTGTCAGATAAAGCCTCAAAAATTCAAATCATAATCAAATTCAAATCAATATCTGATGAAATACATGAAAATGTGTAATCTTTTTATCGTGCGGTCGGCATGCCGATTTGTCTAACCGGCATGCCAAACTTAACCCATCGGTAGGTCGAACCTAAGGATCGGCATGCTGAACCGGCGATAAAAATCTCAGCGAAACTTTTATTCTCCACCCGAGATTCTATAGGACAAAGTCTTAGTTTTAATTCAAATAACCCAATAGAGAAGTTATCTAATTAAAACAACTTTATCTAGATAATCTCTAGGAGAATAAATGAATTCTTGATAATCAACAAGTTTATCTTGAATTAATTCAAATTAATCTTACCAAAAACAGATAATTACATGAATTATCCCTTCCCGATAATTCAACAAGTTTATTTTGAATTACTTTTATCACAAAATTAATATAACCGATAAATAGACATGAATTATCTGATTTTACCAAATTTCAACCAATCTGATAAATTTGACATAAGTCATCAATTATTGAAAAAGCACGCCATATCGTTACAGGATTTTTGTCAGCTAGCAAAGAGGACCTGATGAACCTATATAGTTCATGCTCCCAATAATTATAAAACCTAATATCTTAGATATATCTTTCATAATTATCAACTCCAACGCTACTCCACTAAAAGCTTAAAGTTACACTCTCGAATTATATAGAATTACAAAGCCCGTATAACTAAGTCTCCATAACATATTATAATGTACCGTATCCCCATAGGATTATCCATAATCGGCTTAAGGACAAGTTCTATCTTGCCTTCTCAATTATTTTTATCTTACATTCCATTATCTCACCAACAAAAAACTTACCACCTAAAGACGGTGTACCATTCGGTTACACCTATGTATCCAAATGTTAAGCGATCCAGTTTTTCAATTACAAGATAATGCATATAAGAGGATATCACTACTCCTAAAGAGGAGCTATGGATTCCATATCTATGAATAACAGGTTGTCGCCTATGACAACGTGCTAATGTTTCTATTCACAGAGTCCACTTTCAATGGCCAAGACAAACCATCACCCAATAAGGATATAGACAACATAACAATCTTTGCATGAATAAAGTGCCCACCTTAATTCCCTCGATTGCGGATCTTATGATTTAGACCGTCATCTTAAGAATCATATCTTCCACATAATCTGTTCATAATATGCCCAATTCTTAAAGGTTTAGACCGACAGTCTCAGACTATTGTTTGCTTAACTTACATTCAACAAACATGAATGTAAAAAGGACAAGTTTTCGTATATAAATATTGAATGAATTCTTTATTGATAAAAATGTCTCCAAAAACATATTACATTTTTACTCCTTAGGGCATACACGACTAACAATCTCCCACTTGCACTAAGTGAGTAAATATGACAAATCTCGCATCCTTATAGCTTCCACATGTCTCTCGAAGACTCTCTCAGTAAGTGTCTTCATGAATGGATCAACTAAATTGTCCTTTGACGCAATTTTGCACATCGTGATATGCCCGCTCTTGACAAAGTCCTTTATCACATGATTCTTCCAATCAATATATTTGATCTTCTTGTGAAATCTTGGTTCCTTAGCGTTAGCTACTACCGCATTGTTATCACAGTACAATGATACTACCTTATCCATACCATGAACTACCTCAAGATCCCTAAGGAACTTGCGAAGCTACACTGCTTCTTTTGAAGCATCACTAGCTGCCACATACTCAGCCTCCATCCTTGAATCTGGAGTGCAATCTTGCTTCACACTTCTCCAATTGATGGCATCACTGTCCAAAGTAAATACAAAACCCAAAATCGGTCTCCTAGAATTCAGACAAGATTGAAAATCCAAGTCAGTATATCCTGGAGGAGTTAAGTCCTCACCCAAATATACAAGCATATACCATCAAGTTCTTCTCAGGTACTTGAAAATATGCTTTACCATAACCCAGTGGTTTGGTCCTAGATCTGCCTGAAATTGACTTACAATCACGACTGTATAACAAATATCCAGTCGTATATAAAGCATGGCATACATGAGACTACCCATTGCCAAAGCATAAGGCACATTCTTCATGTATTCTATTTCTTCATCAGACTTTGGAAAGTCTTTCTTAGAAAGAGTAATTCCAAACCTAGATGGTTGCCCACCTTTCTTGGAATCCTACACTGCAAACCTCTTGAGAATTTAATCAACGTAGCCGGCTTGTGACAAAGCTATCATTTTGTTCTTCCTATTCTGAAAATTTGGATACCTAGAATAAAATTAGCGTCACCCAAGTCCTTCAAGTCAAACTGCTTGGTAAACCATAATTTGACTGATGACAATGCCCTAAGGTCATTACCATCCTTAATGTGTTTGTAAACACATGGCTCATCCACATTTTGTGAGAACCTATGAGTCTTGATCACTTGAGCAAATCTTATGTTCCAAGAACAAGAAGCTTGCTTAAGTCCATAGATTTACTTTAGAAGCTTACAAGCCTTACCCTTTTGACCCTTGATCTTGAACCCATCTAGTTGTTCCATATACATGGACTCATCAAGATAGCCATTTAAAAATATGCCATCTTGACATCCATCTGCCAAATCTCATAGTCGAGAGCGGTAGCTATGGACAAGAGAATCTGGATGGACTTAAGGATGGCTACATCCAGAAGGTTTCCTCGTAATCGATTCCTTCCTTTTGCGTATAATTCTTAGCTACCAGTCTAGCCTTAAAGGTTTCGACCTTTCTATCCACTCCTCTTTTCCTCTTGTAGAACCACTTACACCCTATGGGTTTTGGCCCTTTGGGAAGATCCACAAGCTCTTAAACCCGATTAGTCTCCATAGACTTTACCTCTATGTTCATGGCTTCTGTCTAGAGTTTCAAATCAACATCCTCCATAGCCTCTACGTAAGTATAAGGATCCCTGTCATGTTCATCCGATTCAACCACGAAGGGCTCCCCATTGAACATATACCTTTTGGGTTGACGCTCGATCCTCTAACTACGCTGAAGGCCTTTAGGTTGTTGGTCGAGTTTGTTTGGTTTTTCTACACTAATCGAAACAGTTTCATTCATAACCTCTAAAGTGATTGGATTACTCCTTAACTCCTCAAGTACCACAACTTTATTTTCCTTTGGGTTATAAAAATAACCCTCTTTAGTCCCTTTTGGATATCCTACAAACACACAAACTTTCGAACGTGCCTTCAACTTATTCACATCCTTAAACAGGACATGAGCCGAACATCCCCATATGCTAATATGGTTTAAGGATGTCTCATTGCCCATCCACAACTCGTGAGGAGTTTTAGGGACCGATTTGGAAGGCATGTTGTTTAAAAGATAACATGCGGTTTGTAGTGCATATCCCTAAAAGGATAAAGGCAATGATGAATAACTCATCATGAACCTGACCAAGTCCAATAAAGTCCTATTTCTTCTCTCCGCTATGCCATTCTACTGCAAAGTGTCCAGCGCAGTCAAATTGGATAAAATCTCATTTCTAATAAGTGTCCTAAGAACTCATCAGAAAAGTATTCACCACATCAATCGGATCGAAGTGCCTTTATGAGTCTACCCAATTCCTTTTCCACTTTAGCCCAAAACTCCCTAAACTTGTCAAAAGTTTCGTTTTTGTGGTGCATCAGGTACAGATAACCATACCTTGAGTAATCGTCAATAAAAGTGACTAAGTACTCATACCTTCCTCATGCCTGGATTTTCATCGGTTCACAAACATCACTATGCATAAGTTCTAGAACCCCTTCGGTCCTATTGCCCTTATACCCGAATGGTCTTTTGGTCATTTTACCCTCGAAACAAGATTCACATTGAGATATAAATTCCATCTTTAAGTGACGTAAAGGTCCATCCCTTACCAACCTTTGAATCCTATTCAGGTTAATATGACCAAGGCTCAAATGCCAAAGATTAGTCACGTTAGAGTGAGAAGTTTTAAGTTTTTTACAGTTATTATCATTTATCTCAGCATTAAGCAATAAGTCCATCTTAGGTTTGATAAAATATGTATCATTTTGCATCCATCTAAAACAGATAAAAGATTTGGTTTTACGAATCACCACTTTATTATTAAAAGAAACTAAATAGGAGTCTTTAAATAAACAAGCTACAGAAATTAAATTCCCTTTAAATTTAGGAACATAAAAACAATCTCACAAAATTAAATTCCTATTATCAAAATAAAGATAGATGTCTTCCATTGTTCCGCTAAGACCAAGAATCCATCGCCTATTTGAAGCATGAAGTCTTCATGAAGTAGACTTCTCATTTTTTTAAACCCCTGCAGAGAAACACAAACATGATTAGTTGCACTAGAATCTATGACCCAAATGTCAATGGATTCCTCAACTATACAAGTTTCTAAATACAGAAGATTACACCTACTTCCTTTGGAAAGGAAGTCCTTGCAATGCTTTTTTATGTGCCTGACTTCTCGCAAAAGAAGCACTTAAGCTTCTTCGGGTTCTTCTTCTTCTTGTTGTTGTTCTTGTTGTTAGCAGGAAAAAGAGACTTCTCGTTCTTGGCCTGTTGTTTTTTTCTATTCCTAGAATTGGGATTAGAACCAGAAGCAGCTGTCAAATTGGCCTCTCCACCAACAAGAGACTCCCTGATTAGCAGTTCAAACTCTTGTAACTGTTTCATTAATTCTATTAAGGTCATATCCCGCCTATTGCTCAAATTAAATGTAGCTCTCAATGGAATAAATTCCTTTGACAGAGCCTCAAAGACCATAGTCATATGAGTTTCAGCATCAATGTCGGCTCCATTGGTTTATGCCTCAGTGAGGTAACTCATGATCAATATCATGTGCTCCTTTACAGATGTCTCCGGTCTCTACTTACAATTCAAGAGTTTCTAAAGCACCCCTTGCTACTTAGTTAAGGCCTGGCCTCCAAACATGTCTTCTAGATTATCCAAGATCTGCTTAGCAGTCTCATAATCCTCATGTTGAGCCTACAGCACGTTGTTCATGCTGGCCATAACGTAGCAGCGGGCCTAATCATTTGCATCTTTCCAACGATCATATGCTTGGATTTGATCATTGTGGAATGTCCCATAGGCTTGGGAGGACAAGGGGTTGTCAACACAAATTTTAGTTTCTCAAAGGAGAGGAAGAAATTTAGGTTCTATTTTTAATCATTATAATTCTCTCTGGTTAATTGGTTTTTGTCAAGTATCGAAGATAAAGTGTTTTTAGACATTTTTAATCTACAATAAAGAATTCTATACCAAACATAAGCAAACATAGCATAATAATGTAGTAAGATAACACAATCATGTAAAAAGCATACAAATGTGTTTATGTGTCAAAACCTTGAAAATATCACAATCTTACAATGATAATTCCCAACTCAGAATTCAACAAGCTCCTAGGGGAGTCATACCAAATTCAATCAGGAACACAGATCCCCTCCTAATCAATATATGCCAGCCAAGACTGTATGATCCAGCATACATTAATAATCGTTTCTTTGGCCATTAATTTTATTAACAGAGCTCCTAGGGGAGGTTAATAATAAAATCAACATGAATGTATAACCATCGTTTCAATATTTATCCATGATTTATAATCACCACCTAGGAGTGTGCAACCATAGATTATGCTAAAATACCTTATTCTCTCGGAGATCCAACCTGGTACATGATGAAGTCCCTTCTTATGGGTCAGAACCACCATGTTCTTCCTATGGACCAACAATGGAGGCCTTAGGTCCAATCTTCAAAAACCTTCTTCCACTCAATATTTTGAAATCAAGGTTTTACTTTAAAAACATACATGAACAAATTTTAATTGAGCAGCATTCCCTATTCTATTTGGCATGTTATCAATATACATGGCAAATAATGTTATAATGCAGACAAGCAAAGCTACAAGCAAAATAATAATAAATAACTGTAATATTATAGTTTTACCCTAGAGAATTAGAAAATAAAGATTATAAGAGAATAATCGAAATATATTATCGATTTTTCATCCTTGAATCCTTAAGTTGTATCCTTCTTCATGTAATGCGCATCTTTAAGTCTCCAATCCTATATGAATCGAATACTCCATATTTCTGGTCATATCTAAATTTAATGTTTCTCAAAATTGTCCCAAAAGTAAAATTAAAACTGCAAAACCACACCTTTTTTGGAAAAATTTCCAGCTCTCTTCCGGCAAGCCGATCTGGGTAATCGGCTTGCTGGTCATGACCCTCCGGCCTATCAATCTTCATAAATCGGCCTGCCGAACTAGAAGTTCAGCCTACAGCCAAAGCCACCTGATTTTTGCCCCTCTAACAGCCTACTGGACCTCGCATTCGGCTTGCCAATCTACGACCATCGGCCTACCGAACTGGAGGGTTTGGCATGCCGACTAAGCAAAAACCACCCTTTTTAGAAAATACAGTTTCTAATGCATTTATCAATTTTAGTTTCAATAATTCAAAAGCAAAAAATTAGAGACTCATGAAATACCTAGGAGCGCCATCATCCATCTTCTAGATCTGCCTTTTTGATCCGTCTTCTTCGAATGATTATTTAATTACAAAATTCTTTCAAATTTAAAATTAAATAATAATTCATAAATGGAGATAATAGTCTGCCATCTAATTACATAAAAAACCTAGATACACATTCTAACCTCTAAAGAACCATAACTAGTATAAATTAATTAATTAATTAATAATTAAATAATAATTTAATCAACCATAATTTATTAATAAACATTCACCATATAATTCATGACAACATATAATATATAGAAACTCTAGAGTACCAACTCTCTAAAAATTAAATTCAAGCATAAGAGAGATAAAGATCACATAATTTATACATATAGTATAATCACAAAATTGCAAATTATGTAAAAACCATGGTTCTGATACCAATTGTTCAAAAAATAGTACGTAGCGAAATATGAAAAATTTTCATATCAGAGTACTTTCCAAAGCACAAGTTTGACATGCCATACGCATAAATTAACCAGATCTTACTAACGTTGTAAATGTCGAAAAGCTTCTCGAATCAGTGAAGAGAAGTAACGTTCTAGAAGGACCTCAACCAACTAGCCTTCTTTGTTATTCTCTATCCACGATCGGAGTGAGTGTGGGCTCACACGTACAGCTCTTGCACCAGGCGATTTCCCTTCCAACCAATTGAGAGAACCCAAAGTTAATGTTCATGATTTGTGAACAAGAGCTTTTAAGGAGTTTTTGGAATCTCACCAGTAGAGTTTTACTCTTAATCTCTCAATTAATCTAAATAACAATGAGACTTACTCCCCTTTTATAGAGCTTGGGCCTAGGAGTCAGTCCTTATTAGATAAGGACTCAAAAATTTGAATAAATATCTACTAAAATCCACGTGAAAATGCGTTATCTTTTTATCACATAGTCGGCATGCCGATCTGTCTAACCGGCATGCCGAACTTGCCCCATCTGTAGGCTGAACCTAAGGATCAACATGCCAAACCTACGATAAAAATCCCAACGAATCTTTTATTCTCCACATGAGATTCTATAGGATAAAGTCTCAGTTTTAATTCAAATAACCCAATAGAGAAGTTATCTAATTAAAACAACTTTCCAAATAATCTCTAGGAAAATAAATGAATTCCTGATAATTCAACAAGTTTATCTTGAATTAATTCAAAATTAATCCAATCGATAAATATACATGAATTATTCGTTCTCGATAATTCAAAATGTTTATGTTGAATTAATTCAAAATTAATTGAACTGATAAACAGACATGAATTATCCATTCTTGATAATTCAACAAGTTTATCTTGAATTAATTTTATCACAAAATTAACATAACCAATATATAGACATGAATTATCTGATTTTATTGAATTTCAACCAATCTGATAAATCTTACACAAGTCACCAATTATTGGAAAAGCACGCTGTATCGTTACAGGATTTTTGTGAGCTAGCAAAGGGGACCTGATAGATCTATATAGTTTAAGCTCCCGATAATTATAAAACCCAATATCCTAGATGTACATTTCATAAATATCAACTCCAATGCTACTCCACTCAAAACTTGGAGCTGCATTCTTGAACTATATATAATTACGAAGCCGGTATAGCTAAGTCTCCATAACATATCATAATGTATCGTATCCGCATAGGATTATCCATAATCGGCTTAAGGGCAAGTTCTGCCTTACCTTTCTGATTATTTTTATCTTTATTTCCATTATCTCACCATCGAAAATCTTACTATCTAAAGACAGTATACCATTCGGTTACACCTATGTATCCAAATGGTTGAGCACTCTAATTTTTCAATTACAGGATAATGCATATAAGAGATATCACTACTCCTAAAGAGGAGCTATGGATTCCATATCTATGCATAACAGGTCTACGCTATTAAGAGTCATGCCTCCAACGTATAGGCATACGTACCATTATTAAACTGCGGGTGTCACCCTTTGGTACATCAAAAGACATAAGTCAAGACAACGAGCCCACTATTCATCTCAGGATTAAGATACAATACAAATGATTGTCTAAGTGAATCGATATATTGAGACAGAATTATTAATCCAAATCAATTCACTTTATGTCCCGATCCAACACATCATCGCCTATGACAACATGCCAATGTTTCTATTCGCGGAGTCCACCTCTGATGGCCAAGACAAACCTTCTCCCAATAGAGATATAGACAACATAACAATCTTTACATGAATACAGCACCCAACTTTATTCCCTCGATTGCGGATCTTATGATTTAGACCGTCACCTTAAGAATCGTGTCTTCCGCATAATCTGTCCATTATATGCCTAATTCTTAAAAGTTTTGACCGATAGTCTTAGACTATTATTTGCTTAACATACATTCAACAAATATGAACGTAAAGAGGGCAAGTTTTGGTATATAAATAGTGAATGAATTCTTCATTGATAAAAATATATCCAAAAACATATTACATTTTTACTCGTTAGGGCATACAGTCTAACACGACGCCCCCTCTGCCCCCACCCACCCCTGCCCCCCACATATTATTATATGTGAATTTATAAATGTGATGTTTCTATATGTGGTTTTTAACATGTGAATTTATAATATGTTAATTTATAATATGTAATTTTTAAATTGTTAATATAATATATGTTAATTTATAAAATGTAAATTTGTAATATGTGAATTTATAATATGTGATTTTTAATATGTGAATTTATAAGATGTGATTTTAATATGTTACTTTATAATATGTGATTTTTTAATATGTGAATTTATAATATGTAATTTTTAAAATGTTAATTTATAATATGTGATTTTTTAATATGTGAATTTATAATATGTGTTTTATCATATTAGTCTGTGTGTGTTAGTTTATGCTAAGTTTGAACAAGTAAAATGTCTCGCGAGATTGATAGTGACTAGTATGAAAAGGAGTACAAAGAATGCACTCCGTCTTCCTCTTAATACAGCAAGGGAAAACAACATAGTGAGCCACAAAGGCAAATCGAATTTGATCCCAAAGTAGATTTTAAGCAAAAAGCTACTTTGATGAAAAAAGTTCATTGGATGAAAAAGAAAGGTTTAAGAATAGATGTGATGTTTGATTCAAAAGGCCAACCGAAAAGCACACACGGCCATGAATTAAGCAGTTGGATTAGAGTCATTCGTTGAGAACACATTCCTATATGGATTAAAGATTGACGGTCCAAGGATTTGGAACAAATAAAATATGTGATTTGGAGAGGGATTTACAAAGCTTTCACAGTCGAGGATTAGTATAGGAAATAGGCTTTGAAGGTTTGTGGCGAATTAGCAAATGGGTTTAGATTCGACTTCTACGTTACCTTCGTATAGCCATATCTTTCCATTCCGGAGGATGATGAAAATGTATATAAGCGGCCTTTTACGATAGTACACCACTACCCCTTCATAGAAGATGACGATTAGGAAGCTTTTGTGAGGTATAGATGTTCTGCCAAATTCTAACTACAATCATCAAGCACAAGAAAAATAAGAGCAAAAAATGAATGTTGCTCTATGGTTGGCCGTGTCGGATATAGAGATCTTAAGCAATCATTGGTACATTACTATCTTACTCGTATTACACATATCAATTATTCTATCATTATTATGTTACTAACATAGCATAATATAGTTAGCTAAAATAGGCATGCTACCAATACGGGAAGAGTTATGAGTAAAATCATGTCAAGCTCCAGATGGACTGTTTAAAAATCTAAGAGTAGCAAAAATTGAGAACTTGATTTTAAGTTTATTAAACACAAAGTATTAATTTATAATTTAACACCTGTTGAAGGATCTTAAAAATAACATGGTTTTGTTGTTGTTTTATAGAATGAATACACGGTGCAACAAAGTCAAGGGAGCTTTCAATCTGTTAGTAACGATTGACGAGGGCACTAGGGAAACTGGAACATTCGGGATGTGTTTGTAGTCAGTTGAAGTATGTGAAGCAGTCTCAATACTTCGACCTCCAATTAGGTTCAAAATAGAATTCCCAAATGTCAAATATGCAAATGGAAACTGCAGAACTATGAGGCCTTGTGGCCGAGTTCATTTCCCAAGGACGTGCCAGGTCGACAGATGATAGCATCTCACAAGGCAATAGCTTCAAGGCTAGTTGTAACCCTCCTAATAATGTAGCAGAAACTCTGTAAGCTCTAGAAGACCAATTGTCACCTCATCATCAAGAGCCCGAATAAGGTCAAGAATGCAGGCTCTTTGTTGACGATAGAATTAATAACATGTGTGCACTTGTTGCACTTGGGAAGGCATGGATGGAGAGTCTTCCAACTGATACAGTCCATGGAAGACCATTAAGGGAAGTAAACATGCATTTTAGCCTCATACCATCAGAGTTAGAATAGCTAAATTGCTTGTTCCAACATTTGAAGCAACAACTGTGGGTGAAGCCATTGGAAGCTTCGTCGCATGGCCGAAGGTTAGTTGAGGTTGTCTCAACGAAGACGAGTCGAGCGCCTAGCCACATTCCAAAAGATCTAAGCAGAAAGAAATGCCAAAAAAAAAAAGAAAAGCTCTACAGAAGCAAGACAATCACATTCTAAGGTAGAACAAGAACAAGAACAATCACATTTAACTTTGCTTTAGTACCTCCATAATTTAGGCAGTTAGTTTTATACACACATTCTTTCATGCGTGATGGGTTGACAATTCAGTACCCGATACCGATAAATGTCATTGGCAATGAATTGCCTATCTATGTGAGGTATGAAGATGTTTACCACTTCATCAAGGTTTATCAAATCAGGGCAAACTGTATCCTGGTATACCTTTGGTAATAACTCTATCCTTAATTTGTAAATTTTAAAATATAGGTAGAATTATAAGGTGCTTTCAAATAATTGATTGTATTGTTTTTTATTGAATTTTTTTGGTAGAATATTATGAACTTCAAGGCAAGGCATACAATTTCAGCTTTATATCTCCAATGATTGTTTCGAGTGCTGTAAGAGACCTATAGAGTGATTACAGAAAATGTGCATGTCACTCCTCCACCCAATTCAAGGGGAAAATTATTCTTCATGCCATACAATGTTGGAGAACATTGGATGTCACTTATTTTGCTATGGGAGGGCCAAATATATTGGTTTGATCCCTTGGACACCCTCCGAGTGATGATTTTGTATTATTTATGAGATTCTAAGTATTTATGTTCTCTTATAAAATTAACTATTTTGAGTTTTACATAATCGTATTGTCTATTAACTCATTTAATCATGACACATTATTAAGGTGCTTAACATTTGGAAGCTTCAAGCGAGAAGCAATGTCACAAAATGACCAAACAAAACGCTATATTCTAGACGTAAGTGTCCAAGACAACAACTAAACATAAAATGTGGTTTTTTATTATACGTTTCAAGCAAGATATAATTACTAGTGGTATACAAGCCCTAGGAAGAAAAGATTTTTATATACAAACGGATATAAATGACATTAGATTAGAGTGGGCATAATTTGTAAATAGGTATGTCATGTTTAGATAGATATAGTAGATAAATCATTGTTCAAAATAGCTCAAATGTTAATGATCTTGTAAATACCTTGTAATTTCAATAGACATCAATTTTTGTATGCAATAGGGCTTGTTATGATGGATAACACACAGGCTGGCCATCCCGTGGGAAATCACAAATTTTGTCAATTTGTTTTTGGGCAATACCGATTTTCCATGATGATTTTAGCAAAAAACCATTGTGGAAATGGTGGTCATGGACTGTTATTCCATGATGGTTTTGAAAAAGCTGTCTTGGGAAAAAAGTGTGAAAGAATTGTTCCCACACCCCCACTTTGGCATCTAGTATGTAGCAAAAACATAGTATGCAGCAAAATTTTAAAAATTTTTATATCAGAGTATTTTCTAAAACATAAGTTTAACACGCTATATGCATAAATTAGCCAGATCCTGCTAACCTCGTATCCTAAATTTCTCCTACAATCGATGGAGAGAATGGCAATTCAGAAGATCCTCAAACAACTAGTCTTCTTTGCTATTCTCTATCTCTGATCAGAGTGTGTGTGGGCACACATCGTAAGCTCTTCCCTGGTAACTCTCCTTCCAACCAATTAAGAGATACCCAAAACTAAGGTTCAAGATTTGTGAACAATAGCTCTTTAGGGGAATTTTAGAGACTCACAAAATAGAATACTTACTTTTGATTTCTCAACTAATCTAAATAACTTATGAGTTTCACTCCCTATTTAATAGAGGTTGGACCCAGGAGTTAGTCCTTATCAGATAAGGCCTCAAAAATTTGAATATGAATCAATATCTAATAAAATTGCGTAAAAACGTATGGTCAAATTATCGTTCAGTCAGCAGGCCAAACTAGTAGATTGGCCTACCGAACTTACTCCATCGGCAGGCCGAATCTGAAGATCAGCCAACCGAACTTATGATACATGATCCCTACGAATCTTTTATTTTCCACCAGATATTCTTATTATAAAACCTAAGTTTTAATTCAAATAATCCAATAGAAAAGTTATCTTATTAAAACAACAATATATAGATAATCTCTAAGAAAATAATATTTCTGATAATTCAACAAGTTTATTTTGAAATAAATTTTCACAAAATTAATTCAACAGATAAATAGACATGAATTGTCTGATTGTATTGAAATTTAACCAATTTGACAATTTAACATAAGTCACCAATTTATTAGAAAAGCACATCGCATTGTTACAGGATTTATTATGAGCTAGTAAAGAGGACCTAATGAACCTATATAGTTCAAGCTCCTAATAATTATGAAACCTAATATACCAAATATACATTTCATAATTATTAACTCTAATGCTATTCTACTAAAAGCTTAGAGCTGCACTCTTGAACTATATAGCATTACGAGGCCCAAATAGCTAAGTCTCCATGGCATATCATAATGTATCATATCCCCATAGGATATCCATAATCGGCTTTAGGATAAATTTTGTCTTACCTTTCCGACTATTTTTCTTTCATGTTCCATTTTCTCACCATTAGAAAACTTGCCATATAAAGATAGTATATCATTTGGTTACACCTATATATCCAAATGGTTGAGTGCACTAGTCTTCCAATTACAAGAAAATGTATATAAGAGGATATCATCGATTCTTAAAGGGGAACTATGGATTCTGTATCTATAAATAACACCATCGAGAACCATGTCTCCATCGTACGGTATGCGTACCAACATTAGATATGGATGTCACCCTTTGGTACATCAAAAGACATAAGTCAAGACAACGAGCCCACTATTCATCTCAGGATTACGCTATGGTCTCGCGTCTATTTACGCATTTTAAACTAACCTCAAGTATAAGGTTGTCTCAAGTAATATTTTCTCAGTGAATCCGAGGTCGAACCCACAAGGAAGGATTTATTCAGTTCCAGCACATGTATTATATTAACTTTTTCTTTTTATTTAAACTGAAAAATTTGAGGATTAATATTTATTATTCACAGAATGTATTTATAATATTTACACATTTTTTTTACAAGATTTTTCATTTTTAGAGTTTGATAATATGGAACTTTAATAACAAGAAATGCAATTAATAATTTAAGCAGAGTAACAACAATAATAATGACAATTTAAAGAAGTGAAACAACAATAATAACAGGGCTGAGGTTCGAAGGTTCTGTTCTGACGATTATCTTTAATATATTTTAGTTTCTCTTTTTATTTATTAGTTGGTTTAAGTATGCACTATGCCATCCTATGTCGACAATAAATCAAGAATTACCAAGCATTTACTGTGCCATTCCATGTCTATAATGCAGCAAAAACACAACTTAATAAATAAGCAACATTTCAACATAACTTAACTAAAATAACAACCAAGATAGTGAGTTAAGCATTTACCGAGCCATTCTCTGTCTACGAGTAATCAAGGTCCTCCCAAGCATTATCCGTGCCAGTCTATGTCGTCGATAAATCAAAACCGTGATTTTGGCAGAGTTCTAGCTAAGAAAATATTGAAATTCTAGGTTTTCTAAGAGAATATTTTGGCATTACAACTGCTTAGAAACTAAGAAAAACCAAAAATATTTAAGATAATTTTGCCAGAATTTCCCCCTCTCCCCTCAGCTAAAAGGAAATTTAGAAAGACATAATTAATAAAGTACTACTGATATTATTAAACATAATTTTTACAACATAAACTAGAAAATATTTTACAAGAAACTAGACTGAAAACTAAAATAAAAACTAGACTATAATTACTGCACAGTATTTTTATACTGCGGAAGGCTCTCCGAAGGTTTTCCCAAGGCTCTCCCTAAAGGCTCCCCCTGAAGGCTCTCTCAACTGAGGCCAAAACCTCAGTATTTATAGTGATTCGAGATTGCAAACATCCATTGCTATTTAATGATCTTCACTGTTGAAAGTTGACAATTTCCAATTATTTGCTTCTTCTCTTCCTCGCGCTGCAGCTGGCCTTCTTGCTCTGAGAAATTTTATTTCTCTTCTTTTCCCGTGCTGAGAGCTGTTCTTCATTATGCGTTTTAGCCTTTGGAATTCTGTGTGACGCAGATCATGACAGCACGAAATAGGAACGATCTGAACCGTTCAAAACGAGATCCGACGGCTGTCAGATGCGGGTAAGATGGGCCCAGGTTGGAACAGTGAAACTGAGTTTTCAGGATCGTTAGATCAGTCGCGGTATTCGCATCGAATGGCTGAGAGGGAGGCTGCATGTGGTCATGACCGCACGTGATCCAAGACTGTCTGAGACACTCCACTGACACGCTGCAGCTTGTCGGCGCGTGTAACGCACGCGCCAATCATATCTCGACACGTGGACCGCACTTGGAGATTCTGCTGACGCACCGAATGACGCGTTGACATGCGTCTCTTCCTCGGACGGCTGAGATTGATCTGGCAGTGAATCCGACGGCTCCCATGACGCCACGTGTCCTCTGCGTTTTGAATTTTGAATTTTTCAGGGATTTTTGATGCATTTGATGTCCGATTTTATCCGTTTTGGTGTCGTTTTGCTCCGTTTTTCCTCCAGATTTCAAATCTAAAATCACAAACATACTAATATTAATTATTTTACAAACCTAATATTTATTAAAAATATTTATTTTATAATAAAACACACAAAAATAGATAAAAACTCTTAAAATTTCCAGTCTCTTGCGGTTGAGCACAGATATAATTTTTATGACTTGGAAATATTTTTAAAAATTACTAAAAATATAATAAGACATATTTATAAACTTAAAACACACTACCAAACACACTAATACTCAAAATAAAATAACCGCATTACTTTTACGGCTTTGACTATTTACAGACTAGACACTTATTTAACACACCGAAATGACTCTAAAAATTACTACAAATTCTATTAAACATAAAAACACACTAAAAACATATTTTTAAACACATTTTCACACCAAGACACAAAAATGCTTATTAACACAAAATGCTGTTAATTAGAGGATTTTAATGAGAAATAAAAGCGTAAACAAATGATTTAAGCATTAGAAAATGTACACTTTTACAGTCTCATCACGCTACAATGCATAAGATTGTCTAAAGTGAATTGATTTGCCGAGAATGAATTATTAATCCAATCAATTACACTTTATGTCCTGATCTAATACATCGTCATCTATGATAATGCACCAATATTTCTATTTGCAGGGTCCACCTTTAATGGCCAAGACTAACCATCTCCCGTTAGAGATATAGACAACATAACAATCTTAACATTAATAAAGAGCCCAACTTTATTCCCTCGATTACGGATCTTATGATTTAGACTGTCATCTTTAAAATCTTGTCTTCCGTATAATCTGTCCATTGTATGTCTGATTTTAACGGCTTAGACCAACAGTCTCAGACTTTTGTTTGCTTATTATACATCCAACAAATATGAACATAAAGAGGACAATAATTTGGTATATGAATAATAAATGAACTCTTTATTGATAAAAATGTCTCCAAAAACATATTACATTTTTACTCCTTAGGGCATACATGTTCAACAATCTCCCAGTCACACTAAGTGAGTAAATATGACAAATCCCACATCCCCACAGCTTCCACATGCCTCTCAAAAACTCTCATAGTTAGTGTATTCGTGAATGGATCAGCTAAATTATCCTCGAATGCAATTTTGCATACAGTAACATGTTGTCTTCTACGAAGTCCTTTATCACATGATACTTTTGATCAATATGCTTATTTTTCTTGTGAAATCTTGGTTCCTTAGCATTAGCTTTCATTGTACTATTATCATAATACAGTGATAACGCCATACCTATACCAGAAACTACCTCAAGATCCCTAAGCAACTTGTGAAACCACGCTGCTTCTTTCGAAGCATCACTATTTGCCATATACTCTGCCTCCATCGTTGAATCCGAAGAGCAATCTTGGTTGATACTTCTCCAACCAATGGCACCACCACCTAGAGTAAACACAAAACCCTAAGTTAATCTTTTCAAATCTAGACAGGATTGGAAATCTGAGTCGGTGTATCCTAGAGGTGTTAAATCATCATCTGAATACACAATCATATACCTTCAAGTCCTTCTCAGGTACTTGAAAATGTGTCTGGCCGTAACCTAGTGGTTCGGTCTTGGATCCAGCTGAAATTGATTTACAATTCGACCGCATAGGTAATATCCAATCGCATGCAAAGCATGGCATACATGAGACTACACACTGTCGAAGCATAAGGCATCTTCTTCATGTATTCTCTTTCTTCATCAGACTTTGGCAAGTCTTTCTTAGAAAGAGTAATTCTAGATCTAGATGGTTGCTCACCTTTCTTGAAATTCTACATTGCATACCTTTTGAGAATTTTATCTATGTAGCTCGCTTGGGATAAAGCTATCATTCTATTTTTCCTATCCTGAAAGATCTGGATACGACGAACATAATTAGCTTCGCCAAAGTCTTTTATGTCAAACTACTTGGTCAACCATAATTTGACAGATGATACTGCCCCAATGTCATTGCCAATTAGCAGAATGTCATTTACATAGAGTAGTACAAAAACCACCTTCCTATCTTTAATGTATTTGTAAACACATGGTTCATCCATATTTTGTACAAACCCATAAGTTTTGATCACTTGATCAAATCTTATGTTCCAAGAACGGGAAGCCTACTTAAGTCCATCAATTGACTTTAGCAGCTTATAAGGCTTACCCTCCGACCCTTGGCCTTGAACCGGTCTAGCTGTTCCATATAAATGGACTCATCAAGATAGCCATTTAGAAAGGTCGTCTTGACATCCATTAGTCAAATCTCGTGCTTGAGAGTGATAGCTATGGACAAAAGAATGTAGACAGACTTAAGCATATCTACTGGCAAAAAGGTATCTCTGTAATCGATTCCTTCCTTTTGCATGTATCCCTTAGCTATAAGTCTAGCCTTATAGTTTTTGACTTTTCCATCCACTCCTCTCTTTCTCTTGTAGATCTACTTACATCCTATGGGTTTTACCCCTTTGGGAAGATTTATAAGCTCCTAGTCTCGATTAGTCTCTATAGACTTCATTTTTATGTTCACGGCCTCTGTCCAAAGTTTCAAATCAACATCCTCTGTAGCCTCTTCATAAGTGTAAGGATCCTTGTCATGTTTAACCAGTTTAGCCAAAAAGGCCTTACCATTGAACATATACCTCTCGGGTTGACGCCCAATCCTGCCACTACACGAAAGCCCTTTTGGCTGTTGTTCAGGTTTGATTGGTTTTTCTATACTAATTAGAACGGTTTCATTTAGAACCCCCAAAGTGATCGAATCACCCGCCAATTCCTCAAGCACCACTTTGGTTCGAGGCTTAAAGTCATCTATGTAACTTTCCTCAAGGAAGGTTGCATTAGTTGAAGCCACGACTTTTTTTCCTTTGGGCTATAGAAATAACCAGCTTTAATCCCTTTTGGATATCCTACAAACACACAAACTTTTAAATGTGCTTCCAATTTATTCACTTCCTTAAATAGGACATGAGCTAGGCATCCCCATATGCGAATATGGTTTAAGGATGTCCTTTTCCTTATCCACAACTTGTGAGGAGTTTTAGAAACCAATTTTGAAGGCACATTATTTAAAAGATAACATGTTGTTCGTAGTACATATCACCAAAAGGATAAAGGCAATGATGAATAACTCATCATGGACCTGACCATGTCCAACAAAGTCCTATTTCTTTCCTCAGCTACACCAGTTTGCTACAGTGTCCCTGACATAGTCACATAGGATCAGAAAGGTATTCACCACCTTGATCAGATTGAAGAGCCTTTATGGGTCTTCCCATTTGCTTTTCCACTTCAGCATGAAACTCCATGAACTTGTCATAAGTTTTGCTTTTGTGGTGCATTATGTACACATACCCATACCTTGTGTAATCGTCAGTAAAAGTGATGAAATACTCATACCTTCCTCATGCTTGGATGTTCATAGGTCTGCAAACATCACTATGCACCAGTTCTAGAACCACTTCAGCCCTATTGCCCTTAGACCCAAATAGTCTTTTGGTCATTTTACCCTCCAAACAAGATTTACATTGTAGTATAAATTCCACCTTTAAGTAACTTAAAGGTCCATCCCTTACCAACCTTTGAATCCTATTCAGGTTAACATGACCTAGTCGCAAATGCCAAGATAAGTCTTATTAGAGGGAGGAGATTTAAGTCTTGTAGAGTTATTATTATTAATCTCAGTGTTCAACAGTAAGTCCATCTTAGGTATGATAAAATATAGATTATTTTGCATCCATCCATTACATATAACATTGGAAAAATAGTACGCAGTGGAATTTTAAAATTTTTATATCAGAGTATTTTCTAAAATACAAGTTTGAGACGCTATATGCATAAATTAACTAGATCTTACTAACCTCTGTGTGCCAAAAGCTCCCGCAATCAGTGAAGAGAAGTAACATTCTAAAAGGAACTCAACCAACTAGCCTTCTTTGCTATTCTCTATCCACAACCGAAGTGAGTGTGGGCTAACGTCGTTCAGCCTTTCCACCAGGTGATTCTCCTTCCAACCAATTTAGAGAACCCAAAGCTATAGTCCATGATTTGTGAACTATAGCTCTCAGGGAGTTTTTCAAGACCTGTAGAGTCTTACTCTTAATCTCTCAACTGATCTAAATAATAATGAGACTCACTCCTTTTCATAGAGGTTGGGCTCAAGAGTCAGTCCTTATCAGATAAGGGCTTGAAAAATTCTAATCAGAATCGATATCTGATAAAATCCATGTCTAAATGCAAGATTTTTTAATCGCACAGCCGGCATGCTGATCTGTCTAACCGATATGCCAAACCTGGTCCATTGGCTGGCCAAACCTGAAGATCGGCATGCCAAACTTGCGATAAAAATTCTAGCAAATTTTTTATTCTTCACCCAAGATTCTATAGTATAAAGTCTCAATTTTAATTCAAATAACCCAATAGAGAAGTTATCTAATTAAAGTAACTTTATCTAGATAATCTTTAGGAAAATAAATAAATTCTGGATAATTCAGCAAGTTTATCTTGAATTAATTTAAAATTAATTGAACCAATAAACTGACATGAATTATTTGATCCCGATAATTCAACAAGTTTATCTTGATTTAATTTTATCATAAAATTAATTCAAAAGATAAACAAACATGATTTATCTGATTTTACCAAATTTCAGCCAATCTAGTAAATCTACCATAAGTCACCAATTATTATAAAAACATGCCGTATTGTTATAGGATTTTTATGAGCTAGCAAAGGGGACCAAATAGACCTATATAGTTCAAGCTCCGGATAATTATGAAACACAATATCCAATATATACATTTTATAATTATCAACTCTAACACTATTCCACTAAAAGCTTGGAGCTACACCCTTGAACTATATAGAATTACAAAGCCCATGTATCGAAGTCTTCATGACATATCATAATGTATCGTATCCCCATAAGATTATCCATAATCTGTAACACCCGTCTATTTTATGTAACGGATTATGTTATATTAGAGATGACGTTAAGTAATTCTAATGATTTATGATATAATGCTACTAACCATTTTATTCTAAGTGTTATGACAAGTGACGATCACGTGGAATTGATGTGCTCAAGTGTTCATGTTATTTATATTGTATGTTTTATGATGATTCATTAATGATTTAAATGCTATGATGTATTCTAATATGCAAAGACAGTTCGGCAGGCCGAATTGTCCCTCAAGCATCGGCAGGCCGATGGAAATCATCGGTAGGCTAGACTTAGTGGAATCGGCAGGCCGATGACAGCTGACGAGCAGTCAGTAAAAGTCTTTTCAAATTTGTGACTGAGATAATTACGATGATTGGATGGTTTAATGTGATTGATTGGCATATTTTAGGATTAATTTCCTTATTTAAGGAAATAAAATAATTGACTTTTGATTGATTGGAATTGTTTTAAATGGTTTCCTATTTTTTAGAGGGCAAAATATGGTTGGTGAAGCTAATCAATTTGACTTTCCCCCAATCATCTCCTTTCTCTATGCCAATTCGCCAACTTTTAATCAGAAAATTTTTGATAATAATGAAAAAGACAAGCATCCTCATGTACGTTACTCTCATTTTCTCTTTTCACGATAATTTTGTTCTTTCTCTCTTTATTTTTTTCTTAGACGTTTCCTCTCTCTCTCACTCTCTCTCCTCTTCACTTTTGCTTCTTTGTCTTCCTTTCAAATTTGCCTGCTAATTATTTGCAAGAAATATTGAAATTTCTTTGGTTGAATTCAAAGGAACTTGATGAGACTGTAAAAGTGTACATTTTCTAAGGCTTAAATCATTTGTTTACGCTTTTATTCCTCATTAAATTCTCTAATTAATAGCATTTTGTGTTATAAGTATTTTTGTGTCTTGGTATGAAAATATGTTTAAAAATACGTTTTTAGTGTGTTTTTATACTTTTAGTAATTTTTAGAGTCATTTCGGTGTGTTAAATATGTGTTTAGTTTGTAAATAGTCAAAACCGTAAAAGTAATGCGGTTATTTTATTTTGAGTTTTAGTGTGTTTGATGGTGTGTTTTAAGTTTATAAATATGTCTTATTATATTTTTAGTAATTTTTAAAAATATTTCCAAGTCATAAAAATTATATCTATGCTAAACCGCAAGAGACTGGAAATTTTAGGAGTTTTTATCTATTTTTGTGTGTTTTATTGTGAAATAAATATTTTTAATATATTATGTCTGTAAAATAATTAATATTAGTGTGTCTGTGATTTTTAGATTTGAAATCTGGAGGAAAAATGGAGCAAAACGACACCAAAACGGACAAAATCGGACATCAAATGCATAAAAGATCCTTAAAATATTCAGATTCATATAGCAGGGACACGTGGCATAACAAGGACCGTCGGATCAACTGACAAATTAATCTCAGCCGTCCGAGGAAGAGACGCGTGTGAACACGTCATCCATTGCGTCAGCAGAATCTCAACGGGCAATCCACGTGTCTTAATCTGATTGGCGCGTGCGTTACACGCGCCGACAAGGCTGCAGGCGAGGCAGGGGAGTCTCAGGCCGCTTTGGATCGTGTGCGGTCATGTCCACGTGCACCCGTTCTCTGAACCGTCATATCTAAATACTCTGACTCATACATCGGCCTTGGATCTCGGTCTCACCTGGGCCCAATTTTCGAGCGTCTGACAGCCGTTGGATGGCGCGATTAACTGTCATGATCAGTCTGTTTCAGTGCTTCCGTGTACCGCGAAGCAGAGAATCACAAACGAATTCTTGCATTCTCACAAGAGGCCCAACGCGAAGAAGAGAAGGAAGAAAATAATGCAAATCGATCAACTTTCAACAGTAAAAATTATTAATTATCAATAGACGGTAGTAAATCCGATTCCTTATAAATACCGAGGCATTTTCCTCAGTTTGGGGAGCCTCTCGCAGCATGAAAATGCTATTGTAATAATAATAGTCTAGTTTTTATTTTACTTTTCAGTCTAGTTTCTTGTAAAATATTTTCTAATTTATGTTGTAAAAATTATGCTCAATAATATCAGTAGTACTTTATTAATTATGTCTTTCTAAATTTCTTTTTAGCTGAGGGGAGAGGGGAAAATTCTAGCAAAATTATCTTAAATATTTTTGGTTTTTCTTAGTTTTTTAAGCTGTTGTAATGCCAAAATATTCTCTTAGAAAACCTAGAATTTTAATATTTTCTTAGCTAGAACTCTGCTAAAATTACGGTTTTGATTTATCGACGACATAGACTGGCACGGATAATGCTTGGGAGGACCTTGATTACTCGTAGATAGAGAATGGCTCGGTAAATGCTTAACTTACTGTCTTGGTTGTTATTTTAGTTAAGTTATGTTGAAATGCTACTTATTTATTAAGTTGTGTTTTTGTTGCATTATAGATATGGAATGGCGCAGTAAATGCTTGGTAAATCTTGATTTATTGTCGACATAGGATGGCATAGTGTATACTTAAACCAACTAATAAATAAAAAGAGAAACTAAAATATATTGAAGTTAACTGTCAGAACAAAACCTTTGAACCTTAGCCCTGTTATTATTGTTGTTTTACTTCCTTAAATTGTCGTTATTATTGTTGTTACTCTGCTTAAGTTATTATTTGCATTTCTTGTTATTAAAGTTCCAAATTATCAAAATTTAAAGATGAAAAATGATGTAAAAAAATGTGTAAATACATTCTGTGAATAATAAATATTAATCCTCAAATTTTTCAGTTTAAATAAAAGGAAAAAGTTAATATAATACATGTACTGGAACTAAATAAATCCTTCCTTGTGAGTTCGACCTCGGATTCACCGAGAAAATATTACTTGAGGTTAGTTTAAAGTGCGTAAATAGACACGAGACCAAGTTTTTGGCACTGTTGCCGGGGAAGGTATTGTTTTTAGTGCAGTATAATATTGTGTAATATTTTCTCTTTCTTTTTATTTTTCTTTTATATATTACTAACTTTTCTTTTCTTTTGTTTTATTTCTTTTCTTTTGTTAATATCTTCTGTTTTGCAGGTATTAAGTACTGTTCATGTAGAAATCTGCATGCATTTTCTGTAAGTTACTATTTGTGGTAGTTATTATTCACGTCACTATTTCAATATTCAAAAAAAATTAAAAAATATATATAAAAAAATGAAAAAAAATCAAAAATCATAAAAAATATTATTTTCTCTCACTTCTTCTGTAAAATATTTATTTTGCTAGTTGTAAGTTTTTGCCTTAGAAATAAAACTTCATAAAATTCTAGATTAGGTTTTCCATAATACTTAATAAACAAATTGTGTTTTTGTGAAAAATATTTTTGGAGAAAGTTTTGCTTGGGGACTGGTACTGGTTCGAAATTCTTTCCCATAACCGACTCATTTTTGGAGATTCTCCCAACACCAGTCATTCCTGAAACGTTGTTTTGTCAAGGATATTGGTTCTTAAGGAGCCTTAGCACCACCAATCTTTCCTAGGGGCATTCTTGAAAAATATAATTCGCAACTTCACAAAATCAATAAGGCAGATACTTTTCATTCACTACTCTACTCTCCCTGAGTGGAGAAAAGCTTAGTACTTGTCTATAAAATTTTATAAATATTTAAATAATTTGTATGCCAGTTTGGTTTCGTGAGTCTAATAGTCGTAGGTTAGTTAGGAAAAGTTTAGAATCACATTTCGTCTCTGTTGTGTCTTCAAATTCACCAAAAATGGCTGATGATGAAAGTGTTCATAATGAAAATATTGATAATCAACAAATCATCAATCCTGTTATTCGCTCAATGAGAGATTATTTGCAACCACCCTGTGAATCCACTCCATCATGTTTGGTCTTTCCTCTCAATGCTCATCACTTTAGGTTTAAACCTGGAATGATCAACTTGCTTCCCAATTTTCATGGCTTAGAATCTAAAAATCCATATCTGCACCTTAGAGAGTTTGAAGATGTTTGTGCTACCTTCACTGACCAGGAAGTTTCAAATGAAATTGTTAAGCTTAAGCTTTTTCCTTCTTCTTTAAAAGACAGCTAAAACTTGGCTTACTTCTTTAAAACCTAGGTCCATTGGTATATGACAAGAAATGCAAACTGAGTTTCTGAAAAAATTCTTTCCAACACATAAGACCAATGCTTTGAAAAAACAAATTCAAAATTTTTCCCAAAATGCAAAAGAAGTTTATTTCCCATGTTGGGAACGATTTAAGGAATTGTTGAATTCATGCCTACATCATGGTTTTAAAAAATAGTGTCACATAAGTTTTTTTTATGAAGGCTTAACTCCTGAAACCTGTCAATTTGTTGAAACAATGTGTAATGGAGAATTCCTTGATAAAGAACCTGATGAAGCGTTAGATTTCCTTGATAATTTGGCTGATAACTCTCAATACTAGTAACATAGTAATTGTGAAGGCTCAATTAGATGTAATCTTGCTAATGCTCAAAGAGGTGTCCATCAACTTAGTCAAGAAAATGATATAAGTGTTAGAATTGCATGTTTGACTAAAAAGATTGAAGCCATGGAACGAAGGAATGTCCAAGAACCCAAAATTGAAAATTTGTGTAGTGTTTGCCACACTCTAGGACACTCAACCTATGAATGCCCAATTTTTAAGGAAGAGTCTCATGAATAGGTGAATCACAATGGAAAAACCATCCCAATTTCAGTTGGAGAAATGATCAACCACAACAGTAATATCAACCACCACCACCATTTCCACCACAAAACTCTCAAGGCCGACCACCATTTCCATCAAATTCTCAAAATTTTCAAAGGCCTCCACAAAATTTTTCTGAAAATCTCCAATCTTGAGTCAAAACTCTTGAAGACACTTTGCAAACTTTCATTCAAGCTCAAAAATCATTCATTCAAAAACAGGAAGTTCATAACACTCGCACTTCTCAAGACATTCATGAAATTAAAGAATCCATTTCTAAACTCACTTCTTCTCTTCGCATTCAAGAAAAAGGCAAATTTCCTGCTCAACCTGTACATTATCCATCTGCAAATGAAATTGCCTCTTCTAGTTCATAGGCACAACAAGAAACTGTTAATTTTGTTACAACTCTTCAAAGTGGAAAAACTGTTGACAAAACTAATCTTTTAAAAGATCAAACGTTAATTCAACTTTGAAAAGTGGTGATAAAATTAATAGTGATGAGGAAAATTCTGAAAAAGAAAAGAGTGTTTCAAAAGAGAAATTTGTTCCAAAGATTCCATTTCCTCAAGCTTTGCTTTCAAAAGAGAAGTTTGACAAAAATGCTAAAATTTTTGAACTGTTCAAACAAGTCAAAATTAACATTCCACTTTTAGATGCAATCAAACAAGTCCCATCTTATGCTAAATTTTTGAAAGATTGTTGTACAATTAAAAGAAAGCATAATGTGACTAAAACTGCATTTTTAGCTGAGAATGTTAGTTCCATCATTCAACATGATTCATCATTGAAATACAAAGATCCTGGTTGTCCCACAATTTCTTGCATCATCGGAAATACTCAAATTGAACATGCTTTGTTAGACCTTGGTGCTAGTGTCAACCTCTTACCTTATTCTGTTTATCAGCAATTAGGTCTAGGTGAACTAAAGCCAACTTCTATCACACTTCAACTAGCTGATCGATCTGTAAAAATTTCAAAAGGTGTTGTCAAGGATGTGTTAGTCCAAATTGATAAATTTTACTACCCAGTGGATTTCATTGTTTTGGATACACAACCTGTCACAAATTCAAATGTTCAAATTCCTGTCATTTTGGGTCGTCCATTTCTTGCAACTTCTAATGCTTTGATTAATTGTAGAAATGGAATACTAAAATTGTCTTTTGGGAATATGACTTCAGAATTCAACGTTTTTAACATGGCACAATCACCCTCTAGAAAGTGTGAAGTGAATTTTGTTGAAAGCAATACTTCAAGAATGTTTGTTGATCCCTTGGCTGATTTGGCTAATTCTTTTGATTCGAATGTTCCACCCAAGGTTGATAACCATCCTGTGAATGTTTCTGACCAATCTCTTGAAGCAAACATTTCAAATTTTGAGGCTGAATGTGAAAATGAAGTTTTTGAAGAAGAACCTGAGGATGTGGTGATGGGTGACACTATGGTTGACACTATGGATGACCTCATGTATGATCTCATGGATGAAGAAGAATTTCAGGAAAGATTCTTTGCAGTTGCTGACAACTTAACATTTTGGGAGTGCTATCTTTTGTGAAGGTTTAGAGCAACTCTTCCAACAGTCATCAACATTGACGATTCTGACTCCGAACCAGAAACTGAAATCATAGTTATAGATTAATGTTTGTATTGCCTTTATGTTTTTATTGTATTTGTTTGTTGTATTTTTATTTTCTTTGTTTTTCCTAAAAATCAAAAAAATAATTTCAAAAATTCATTAAAATGGTAGAAATTATGGAGGTTATAATCAGCACGATTAGTTGGTATTTTTGTATCAACGGCCTCTAGAAACGCATTGTAATGAAATAATTTTCAATGAATTTTTCTAAATTTTGGATCTTTATAAAAAAATATAAATATAAATATAAAAAAATATATAAAAAAAATTGAAAAAAAAAACTCAAAAACACAAAAATATTTTCATGTCTGAGTAATCTGTTAGGTTACTTTTCTTTGGCCCATTTTAGTTCAACCCATTACTCTCGCATGCGTCTAAATAGTCTTCCACGTGTCTGAACAAAAGTCTACCCCTTGTCTATAAAATCTGTTACTGTGCACCTAAGCTAAGAAATCTTTGTTCTTTCTCTCTCTAAATTTCTTGTTCTCTCTCTCGAGTTCTCTCTGTCTTCTCACTAAAATTCTGAGAAATTCTTCAAAACTCTTTCAAAATTCTTCAATCTTTCAAACACTCTTCAATCTCCTTTTCTTTTCCAAAAATCTTCACAATTCTCTCTCGAATTTTCTCTTAAAGCTTTCAATTCACTCTCAAGAATATCAATTTCTCAATCATGGATCCAAAATATGAGCACTTAAAGAAATATTTCCCTTCACTTTCTCAAAGAGAGATAAAAAAGAAGTACAAAACTAGAGTCACTCATCTTTGGGTACTTTCACGTTTTAAGCTTCCTACTGATATTAAGTTGTACATAGAAGGTCTTGCTCGTTCAAGTGATGTAAATAATGTAGGTTTGCCTGGTATGGGTACAAGTCTGTGTGCTAGAAAAAGAAGAGCTCGTCGTATGGAGTCAAAATGTCATAAATGTTCTCATCAAACTTGTTCTGGAAAATGTCCCTCACCTGGTTTCGTATCTAGAAATAGGGAAGATAAAATTCAGTTCTGTAAAAATGGTCTTAGGAATGAAAACTTAGAAGATCTCCAAGTTTCTCTTGAGTCCCATCCAAGTGGATACGTTTGGGGGGCTATGAAACAACTCTGGCCTTAATTTCATGAAGAAAAAGAACGTCATAGGAATCTGACGCCAAAAGACCCAACTAGTCAATTTGCGAGAATGTTAGATGGAAAACAGACTCAAGATCCTTCTACTTCAGAACAAGGTCTATAAGCTATTTTTCTTTGTTTCTCTGTGTGTTTATCCCAAAAAAAATTGAAAATTTATTCGAGGTATGATCATGGTTTTAATGAAAAATTATCAAAACAGCTGAGTAACAAAATTTCTGGAAATGCATTTTGATGAACAAAAGTTTTCTTCAACTCATTCTCGAATAAAATTTCATCAACAAAAAGATTTTTACTTTTGTGATTTGTACAGTTATTGTTTAATAATTGTGATTGTACCGTTTATCTTATAATAATAATATCTTGACTCTTCTTCTTTTGTTAGATGCATAATATTCTTCGGTAGGTATCTTGTGTGTCAGATAAGCTTTGCTTCGAATTTTAAAATTTAGTCCTATTTGTCAAAAGTTGCACAGTAAAGTTTAGTTTGTCAAAAAGTTAATAGTGTTGTCAGGTACAAGTTGTCTGCAGGTGTGTCACATTTATCTGTCCTTGTCTGTCATCACAGCTGTCTTTATTTAATTTTACCCAACATTCTCTTTAGGTGTCTATAAAATCCTTTCAGTTCTTAAGTTTTTCTCAGAGCAAATTTATAAGATAGAGTCAGTCAAAAAAAAAAAAAGAGTCTTAGTCTTAGTAATTATCATGGATTCCTCGTCCCAGTCATTTTTAAAGTTCAATAATATCTATGTGTTTTGTGGTTCTAAATCAGGAAAAGGCATTGATTACATAGAAACTACATTTCATCTAGGCTATGTCTTGGCTACAAAAAAGATAAACCTTGTCTATGGAGAAGGTAGTCTAGGTTTAATGGGTACTGTCTCTGCTAGAAGACATTCTGGAGGTACTGGAGCTTTAGGTATTATTCCAGGTGTCCTTACTCAAAGTCATTTATGTGGTCCTACCATTGGTGTTGAAAAAATAGTTGCAGGTATGCCTAAGTGAATAAGAGACATGGAGTTTGCTTCTGATGCTTTCATTGCCTTACCTGGAGGTTTAGGAACTCTAGAGGAACTTTTTGCCATTGCTAGTTGGAAATTGTTAGGACTACACTCTAAACCTGTTGGTTTGTTAAATATAAATGGTTACTTTGACAGTTTGCTTAGTTTTTTAGATCATGCTGTGGAACAAAAGTTTCTTGATGAGTCAGGAAGAAAGATTTTTATCTCTGCCACTACTGTAGAGGAATTGCTCGAAAAAATGCACGTCATTGATCCTGAAACGGACACTGCAACATCAAAGTTCTGCGGAAAATGCAAACGAGATTGGGATCTTTCTCTCTAAACTCTACCTCTTTTAGTTTTACTTACAGCATTGTTGTTTTTATCTTTGTTTATGTGTTTGTCTTTGAATAACCGCTCTGGTAAGTATATGTTGTTACTCTTCTTACTTAATCTTGTTAAACTTTGGAATAGTGTTCAATCTAGGTTGGGGGGAGAAGGTTGTGTCAATTTTTTTTCTTTTGTGATTGAATCTGGGACTAGTTTTAAAAACCAAGCGAAAAAAAAAGTGTGCTGTTTGTAAGACTTTAAGATTCATGTGTTCATAGGTCGAGATGGCTGAGTGAAGGTTTTGACCTGAAATGTGTCTCGATAGTGGTCTGAAAATGAAGTTCTTTGTGTTTGTAAAATTCTCATCTCTGCATTTTTCTTTTGTAGCATAAAAGTTTGAAGATGGCTGAGGTAAGGAGTATTTATTATTTTTGAAACGCATCTTCACCTTGGTAGAATAACTGAGTAATGGAGTGACTAGCATTCTTGAAACGTGTTTCTACATGATTGTAAAAACTGTGTGTTTGCATTGCATTTATAAAAAAAAAAATTAAAAATCTTAAAATATTTTGGTCATTTGCCTCCTGTCCAATGACGATATCAAGATTATAGCATCTCCATGACTTAAGGTAAATTTTAAATATTATTTAAGTTTATGTTAGTTTCTTTAGTTTGCCATATGTTTAGGATGAAATTTTTCTAAAATTTGAACACTTAATCTTGCATTATGATTTGTTATATTAATTTAGAGACTGTTTATGTTAGTATAAATTGGTTTATTTTTATAAAATCTTATAACTTGTTTAAATCTCTCTTGAGGCGAAATCCTAGATAACACTAAGTTAAAGATATAATTTAGGCCATCTTTGGATCGTTTGAGCCTTTGAAGCTAACTTGTTTACATTCTATATCCCTAGTCACCTCGTTGTGCTTAATGTTCTATTTTCCTTGTTACCCATATATTTAGCCTAGCCTTTTTTAATAAATTCATAATCCTTTTCTTGTACCTTTCACTCATAAGACATCTGTTCTTTCAAGTGAATTCAGGTTTATGAGGTTAAGATGAGTTAGGAATATCTACTACCTCTATAAAATATGTACGTTTAGTGTAACTCTTCAGTTATTTAAAAAAAAATCGAAAGAAAAGAGAAAAAAAAGAAAAAGAAGAAAGTTAAATAAAAAGTGGTTGACAAAGGAAATTTCATTTCGAGTTCGGGATTATAAACTTTGGGAATTGGATTGTACATTTTACAGGTTCGGGATTTATGTAAGTGTCTTATGGGTGAACTAAGCCTCAAATATATCTTCCATCATACCTTTAACCCAAGCCTTACATTACAAGCAGAATAAAGTCCTAAAGGTCTTTAACAAGGTGTTATTCTACATTAGGGGAGAGAGGGATGAAAAACAAATTTATAAGAATTTATTTAAGTAAATTAAGATATATTAATATAAATTTATCTGATTAATATGCATTGATTAGTGATAGAAATTCACACACACAGAGAGGAAAATTCATCTTAAATAATTGACAAACTCTAGAAATGAATCATAACTTAATTAGTGTTTACATCTTTACTTTGAGGCATAAATATGAGATAAACCCTGAGGAAAATCAGTGAGGAATCGCAAGTTTCAAAAAAAAAAATCTTTTGTCTGTTTTAAGTTTTATCGCTTTAGTTGCTAGAGACTAGCAATAAGCTAGACGGGGGGTGTGATGAGACTGTAAAAGTGTACATTTTCTAAGGCTTAAATCATTTGTTTACGCTTTTATTCCTCATTAAATCCTCTAATTAATAGCATTTTGTGTTAATAAGTATTTTTGTGTCTTGATGTGAAAATATGTTTAAAAATGCATTTTTAGTGTGTTTTTATGTTTTTAGTAATTTTTAGAGTCATTTCGGTGTATTAAATGTGTGTTTAGTTTGTAAATAGTCAAAACCGTAAAAGTAATGCGGTTATTTTATTTTGAGTTTTAGTGTGTTTGATAGTGTGTTTTAAGTTTATAAATATGTCTTATTATATTTTTAGTAATTTTTAAAAATATTTTCAAGTCATAAAAATTATATCTGTGCTAAACCGCAAGAGACTGGAAATTTTAGGAGTTTTTATCTATTTTTGTGTGTTTTATTGTGAAATAAATATTTTTAATATATTATATCTGTAAAATAATTAATATTAGTGTGTTTGCGATTTTTAGATTTGAAATCTGAAGGAAAAACGGAGCAAAATGACACCAAAATGGATAAAATCAGACATCAAATGCATAAAAAGATCCTTAAAATATTCGATTCATATAGCGGGGACACGTCGCGTAACAAGGACCGTCGGATCAACTGACAAATTAATCTCAGCCGTCCAAGGAAGAGACGCGTGTCAACGCGTCATCTGGTGCGTCAGCAGAATCTCAGCGGGCAGTCCACGTGTCTAAATCTGATTGGCGCATGCGTTACACGAGCAGACAAGGCTGCAGGCGAGGCAAGGGAGTCTCAGGCCGCTTTGGATCATGTGCGGTCGTGTCCACGTGCACCCGTTCTCTGAACCGTCAGATCTGAATACTCTGACTCATCCATCGGCCTTGAATCTCGGTCCCACCTGGGCCCAATTTGCGAGCGTCTGACAGCCGTTGGATCGCGCGATTAACGGTCACGATCAGTCTGTTTTAGTGCTGCCGTGTACCGTGAAGCAGAGAATCACAAACGAATTCTTGCATTCTCACGAGAGGCCCAGCGCGAAGAAGAGAAGGAAGAAAATAATGCAAATCGGTCAACTTTCAACAGTAAAAATCATTAATTATCAATGGACGTTAGTAAATCCGATTCCTTATAAATACCGAGGCATTTGCCTCAGTTTGAGGAGCCCTCCCACAGCATAAAAATGTTGTTGTAATAATTATAGTCTAGTTTTTATTTTAGTTTTCAGTCTAGTTTTTTGTAAAATATTTTATAGTTTATGTTGTAAAAATTATGCTCAATAATATCAGTAGTACTCTATTAATTATGTCTTTCTAAATTTCTTTTTAGCTGAGGGGAGAGGGGGGGAAATTTTGGAAAAATTATCTTAAATATTTTTTGTTTTTCTTAGTTTTCTAAGCTGTTGTAATGCCAAAATATTCTCTTAGAAAACCTAGAATTTCAATATTTTCTTAGCTAGAACTCTGCTAAAATTACGGTTTTGATTTATCGACGACATAGACTAGCACGGATAATGCTTGGGAGGACCTTGATTATTCGTAGACAGAGAATGGCTCGGTAATACTATCTTGGTTGTTTTTTTAGTTAAGTTATGTTGAAATGCTGCTTATTTTTTAAGTTGTGTTTTTGCTGCATTATAGACATGCAATGGCACAGTAAATGCTTGGCAAATCTTGATTTATTATCGACATAGGATGGCATAGTGTATACTTAAACCAACTAATAAATAAAAAGAGAAACTAAAATATATTGAAGATAATTGTCAGAACAGAACCTTTGAACCTCAGCCCTGTTATTATTGTTGTTTTACTTCCTTAAATTGTCGTTATTATTGTTGTTACTCTGCTTAAGTTATTATTTGCATTTCTTGTTATTAAAGTTCCAAATTATCAAAATTTAAAGATGAAAAATGTTGTAAAAAAATGTGTAAATATTGTAAATACATTCTGTGAATAATAAATATTAATCCTCAAATTTTTCAGTTTAAATAAAAGGAAAAAGTTAATATAATACATGTACTGGAACTAAATAAATCCTTCCTTGTGGGTTCGACCTCGGATTCACCGAGAAAATATTACTTGAGATAACTTTATACTTGAGGTTAGTTTAAAATACGTAAATAGACGCGAGACCAGAGCTTGAGAAGAAATTTGTTTAAGGTAAGAACTCTTTTTTGGTATTTCTAAAATGCATTTCTCCTCCTTAATCTGACTGCCATAACTTTGTCTAGGAATTTGATTTTGCTCTGAAATTTTAGTATGATGTTCATATATATGTTATGTAATGTTCCTTCAAGTTTCACATTATTTTGATATTTTTACATTAAGATATGAATTTTCTTTTCTCTACCCCTCATAGTGAAATGTTCCTGTTTGATTATGTTGCACAAAATGTGGCTTTTAGTTCAAGAGGTAATTGTGCTTTGATTTTTATGAAATTTGGCTAATATGTTCATCTATATGTTAAGTTATGGACTGGAAAGTTTGGTGATGATTCGATGAATATTTTATGTGATATGGAATTTTCATTAAGACTAGGTTACGAGACTGCTTTGTCAGTAAATTGTTGGACTCTTTGCTTTATGATGTTTTTGTGTGATTAAATAATTTTATTTGGTGACAAGAATTTATGTGGTACTGTAACTATATGTTAAAAAGTTGTCATTTGAATTTTAGGGTCATAATAATTTTATTTTAATTATTGGAATATGATGATTGCATATAACTCACTGCCAAAATTGTTTATGGTTGTTTTGTCTTTGAATTCAAACATATGTTTTGGATTGTATGGAATTTATTTAAAAGTAATTTTTGGATATGTCATAGTTTTATGTGTCTTTTATATTTGTTAATTTTTATGGATTTTCTACAGTTTTAATAATGTGTTAAACGAGCCCGTTTATTGTGTTGCTCACTGTTTTGTGTTGATTGGCAGATTTTTATGTCATGAAATTATGACTTGTTTTAAATGTTAAATGAAATATGTTATAATCTATGTTTCAAGAGATGAATGTATGTGAGATGATGTATGGTAATGGATGTTATGTTGTGGTGATTAATTCATTGAAAATATAAGTTAATTGTCATTTTTTTAATGAATGTATGACATGAACACAATATGAAGTGAGCACATCGAAACCGCGGCGCCATCACCTACAAAATTAAGGTTAAGTAAACTAACTAAAAAGGTAAGTACATTCTCGCCTGCAACATGATATGTTTTATAAAAGGTTTGAAATTATGTTCATGATGATATCTATGATGATTTTATGATGGTTTCATTTATATTTCTCGTGACAGATTTGATGTTCAAAAGTTATGCATGTATGATGATAACGTATTTCAAAGTATGAAAGTTTATATATGCATATATGTATCACCTAAATAAGTGTTGCACACCAATGTTATGTTATGATATGTTATGATGTCATGTTTGTTTTAGGATTAGCTACCCTTCTCCTCTCATGACAGCATGCCTACGATGATGATTATGGTGCAACACTTAGACCCTTAAGATAAAATGAATTAAGTTTTAATATGGACAATGTAATGAAAGATATGTTCCTATGAAAATGTGCCTAATGCACTATTATGATGATGATGATGATGTACATAAATGTTTTAAGTTGTGAGATAATAATGTACTTACTACGCTCTAGCTTATTTCAGTTTTCTATCATGTTGCAGATAAGGGTAAGAAGGTTATCGATTAGGCGGAGGGCATGAAAAGGCGTGTGAGCAAAGGACGATGAATTGCAAACAGAAGAAAGCCTAGAAGGAAGTTTTAATGATTTAAATTATGTTTTATTATTTGGACACGTTTATTTGATAAGTTTTAAAGAATTCATGAACTATGTTTTATTATTTTATCTTATCATTTTAATTATATGGTCTTCCACATATTAAAGTATTGATTCTCGTTTTAAAAATTAATTTTCTAATTTTTCTTAGTTGGTCGGCCTACCGAACAATGATGATCAGCCTACTGAACCTAGCAAAAGTTTAAAGCCCTGTTTTTGTAGAGCCTCGGGCAGCCTGCCGATGGATGTTTTTCGGCCTGTCGAAGTCTCAAGTTCGGCCTGCAGAACAGTGAGAGCAGATTATTTTAAAATGTTGTGATGTTTCTTTTTAAATTATGATTTTATTATTTGGAATGTTTAACTAATTAAAGAATGTTTATGATCAAGTAAATTATTATTATTATTATGGATTAAATTATTGAATGTTGTAAAAAAAATATGCATGCATGGATCCTAGGTATGATTTCTTAATTATGTTCCAATTTAGTTTTATGTTTTTTCAAAACAATTAAGTTTTGTTCAAATGGTTTATCCTAAAATAAAAGTATGTAACGACATCCATAACGTCCGTAAGGGGGGTGCTACATAATCGACTTAAGGGCAAGTTCTGTCTTACCTTCCCAATTATTTTTATCTTACGTTCTATTATCTCACCATCAAAAGACTTACCATCTAAATGTTAGACATGTATGCCCTAAGGAGTAAAAATGTATCACGTTTTTGGAGACATTTTTATTAATAAAGAATTTATTCATTTATATATACCAAATCTTGTCCTCTTTACGTTCATATTTGTTGAATGTATGATAAGCAAACAGTAGTCTGAGACTGTCAGTCTAAACCTTAAGAATTGGGCATATGATGGGATGATTATGCGGTAGACACGATTCTTAAGGTGACGGTCTGAAACATATGATCCGCAATCGAGGGAATAAAGTTGGGCGCTTTATTCATGTAAAGATTGTTATGTTGTCTATATCCCTTTTGGGAGATGATTTGTCTTGACCATTAGAGTTGGACTCCGTGAATAAAAACATTGGCGCGTTGTCATAGGTGACGACGTGTTGGATCGGGACATAAAGTGAATTGATTTGGATTAATAATTCTGTCTTGGCAAATCGATTCACTTTAGACAGTCATTTGTATTGTATCTTAATCCTGAGATGAATAGTAGGCCCGTTGTCTCGACTTGTGTCTTTTGATGTACCAATAGGTGACTCCTACATCTCTATAGTCGTATGCATGCGGGTACGTTGGAGGCATGACTCTTGATAGCGTAGACTTGTTATTCATAGATATGGAATTCATAGCTCCTCTTTAGGAGTAATGATATCCTCTTATATGCGTTGTCTTGTAATTGAAAAACTGGAGCGCTCAACCATTTGGATACATAGGTGTAACCGAATGGTATACTATCTTTCGATGGTAAGTTTTCTAATGGTGAGACAATGGAACGTAAGATAAAAATAATTAGGAAGGTAAGACAGAACTTGTCCTTAAGCCGATTATGGATGATCATATGCGGATATGATACACATTGATATGTCATGGAGACTTAGCTACACAAGCTTCATAATTCTATAAAGTTCGAGAGTGCAGCTCCAAGCTTTTAGTGGAGTAGCGTTGGAGTTGATAATTGTGAAATGTATACCTGGGATATTGGGTTTCATAATTATCATGAGCTTGAACTTTATAGGTCCATTTTGGTCCCCTTTGCTAGCTCACAAAATCCTGTAACGACACGGCATGCTTTTCCAATAATTGGCGACTTATGTCAGATTTATCAGATTGGTTTAAAATTTGTAAGAATCAAATAATTCATGTATGTTTATCGGTTGAATTAATTTTGTAAGAAATTAGTTCAAGATAAACTTGTTGAATTATTGCGATCAGATAATTCTTGTCTGTTTATCAGTTGTTTTAATTTTGGACAAAATTGGAACAAGATAAACTTGTAGAATTATTGTGAATTGATTTATTTTCTTAGAGATTATCTTGATAAAGTTTGTTTTGATCAGATAACTTCTCTATTGGGTTATTTGAATCAAAACTGAGACTTTATCCTTTAGAATCTCGGGTGGAAATAAAAGATTCGCGGAGATTTTTTCTCGGGAGTTTGGCCTGTCGGATGACTCGAACTGGCCTGATCGGCCTGCCGATCAGAATGTTCGGCCTGCCGAATCAGCAGGAGATAAGATTATGCGTTTTCACTCGGATCTTATTAGATATTGATCCGAACTTGATTTTGTTTCGAGTTTTTGAGACCTAATCTGATATGGACTGACCCCAGGACCAATAGGTATAAAAAGGGAGTGAGTCTCATGATTTACTCAAGTTCAATTTGAGAGATTAAGAGTGAAACTCTTCTAGTGAGCATCTGAAAACTCCCTGAGAGATTTTGTTCACAAATCACGAGCACTAGCTTTGGGTTCTCTCTATTGGTTGGAAGGAGAGTCACCAGTGGAAGAGCTATACGTGAGCCCACACTCACTCCGGTTGTGGATAGAGAATAGCAAAGAAGACCAGTTGGTTAAGGCTCTTCTGGAACGTTACTTCTCTACACAGATCACGGAGGTTCTTCGGCACACTGAGGTTAGTAAGATCTGTTTAATTTATACATATAACATGTCAAACTTGTGTTTTGGAAATTACTCTGATGAAATTTTTTTTGCAAAATTCCGCTACGCACTATTGTTTCCAACAATTGGTATCAGAGCCAGGTTTTTACATAAATTTGCAAGTTTGTGATCATGTTATATGCATAAATTTTGTGATCTTAATCTCTCCTATGCTTGGATTGGATTTTATAGAGAGATGGCACTCTAGGTTTCTATATAATATATATGTTGTCATGGATTATGTGGTGAATGTTTATTAATTAATTATGATTAATTAAATCATTGTTTAATTATTTATTAATTAATTAATACCAGTTATGGTTCTTTAGAGGTTAGAATGTGTATCTAGGTTTTTCATGTAATTAGTTGGCGGACTATCATCTCCGTCTAGGAGTTGTTATTTAATTTGTAAGAATTTTGTAATTAAATAATTATCCGGAGAAGACGGATCGAGAAGTTGGATCTAGAAGATTGATGATGGCGCCTCTAGGTATTTCCTGAGTCTCTAATTTTATGTTTTTGAATTGTTGAAAACAAAATTGATGAATTGCATTAAAATTGTATTTTTTGGATTAAGGGTTTTCTGCTCGGTCGGCATGCCAGACCTCACAGTTCGACAGGCCGAAGGTCACGGATCGGCAGGCTAGACGTATGGTCCGGCAGGCCGACAGTGGGGCAGAAAATTTGGTGCTCTGCTGGCAGGCCGAACCTACATAGATCGACAAGCCGATGTTTCATATCGGCAGGCCGATGGAGCAAGACCGGCACCCTGATCGGCCTGCCGACCGAGAGCTGCCAGGTGTCCAGAAAAGGTGCAATTTTTCTGGTGCGGTTTTAATTTTATTTTTGAGACGATTCTGAGAAACATTAAATTTGGATATGACTGGAAATATGAAGTATTCGATTCATACGGGATTGAAGACTTGAAGATGGATATTACATGAAGAAGGATACAGCTTGAGGATTCAAGGATGAAGAATCGATAAATGTCTCGATTATTCTCTTATAATCTTAGTTTTTCTATTCTCTCGGGTGGAACCATAATATTACGGTTACTATTATTTTGCTTGTAGCTTTGCTTGATTGCTTTGCTTGTCTGCATTATAATATGATTTACCATGTATATTGATAATATGTCATATAGAATAGGGAGTGCCGCTCATATTAAAATTGTTCATGTATAATTTTAAAATAAAACCTTGACTTCAAAAGATTGAGTGGGAGAAGGTTTTCGAAGAGAGGACCTAAGGCCTCCATCGTTGGTCCATAGGAAGAACATGGTGGTCCCGGCCCCTAGGAAGAGATTTCTATCATGTACCAGATTGGATCTCCGAAAAGATAAGGTATTTTAGTATGATTTATGGTTGTACACCCCTAGGTGGTGATTATAAATCATGGATAAAATATTGAAATGGTGGTTATACACTCACGTTAATTTTATTATTAACCCTAGGAGCTCTGTTAATAAAATTAATGGCCAAAGAAACGATTATTAGTATATGCTGGATCATACGGGTCCTGGATGGCATCTATTAATCAGGAGGGGATCCGTGTTCTTGATTGAATTTCGCATGACTCCCCTAGGAGCTTGTTGAATTCTGAGTTGGGAATTATCGTTGTAAGGTTGTGACATTTTCAAGGTTTTGACACATAAACACATTTGTATGATTTTACATGATTGTGTTATCTTACTAAATTATTATATATGTTTGCTTATGTTTGGTATATGATTCTTTATTGTAGATTGAAAATGTCTAAAAACGCTTTATCATCGATACTTGACAAAAACCAATTAACCGGTGAGAACTATAATGATTGGAAACGGAACCTGGACATCGTCCTTTCCTTTGAGAAACTAAAATATGTTCTGACAACTCCTTGTCCTCCCGAGCCTATGGGAGACTCAAGTAATGAGCAATTCCAAGCGTACAACCGCTGGAAAGATGCTAATGATCAGGCCCGCTGCTATGTTATGGCCAGCATGAACAACGTGCTGCAGGCTCAACATCAGGATTATGAGACTGCGAAGCAGATCTTGGATAATCTTGAGGATATGTTCGGAGGCCAGGCTATAACGAAGCGGCAAGGGGCGCTTCGGAAACTCTTAAACTGTAGACAGAGACCGGGGACATCTGTAAAGGAGCATATGATGTTGGTCATGGGTTACCTCGCTGAGGCTCAAACCAATGGAGCCGACATCGATGCTGAAACTCAGATGACTATGGTCTTTGAGACTCTGTCTAAGGAATTTATTCCATTTAGAGCTACTTTTAATTTAAGCAATAGACGGGATATGACCTTGACATAACTGATGAAACAGTTACAGGAGTTTGAACTGTTGATTAGGGAGTCTCCTGCTGGTGGTGAGGCCAATATGGTAGCTACTTCTGTTTCCAATCCTAACTCTGGGAATGGAAAGAAGCAACGGGCCAAGAGTGGCAAGTCTTCTATTCCTCCTGCAACCAAGAGCAAGAAGAAGAAGAAGAAGAACCCAAAGAAGCTTAAGTGCTTCTTCTGTTGTAAGGTCGGGCATATAAAGAAGCATTGCAAGGACTTCCTTTCCAAAGGAGGTAGGTGTGATGCTTTGTATTTAGAAACTTGTTTGGTTGAGGAATCAAGTGACATTTGGGTCATAGATTCCGATGCAACTAATCATGTTTGTGTTTCTCTGTAGGGATTCATAGAAACGAGAAGTCTACTTCCTAAAGACTTCACGCTTCGGATGGGCGATGGATCCTTGGTCTCAGCGGAAGCAGTGGGAGATGTCCATCTTTATTTTGATAATTATAGGAGTTTAATTTTGCGAGACTGTTTTTATGTTCCTAAACTTAAAAGGAATTTAATTTCTGTATCTTCTTTATTTAAAGACTCCTATGTGGTATCTTTTAATGAAAAAGTAGTGATTCGTAAAAATAAATCTTTTATCTGTTCTGGATGGATGCAAAATAATCTATATTTTATCAAACGTAAGATGGACTTATTGCTTAATGCTGAGATAAATGATAATAACTCAAAAAGACCTAAAACTTCTCACTCTAATAAGACTTATCTTTGGCATTTGCGCCTTGGCCATATTAACCTGAATAGGATTCAAAGGTTGGTAAGGGATGGACCTTTAAGTCACTTAAAGGTGGAATCTATACCTCAATGTGAATCTTGTTTGGAGGGTAAAATGACCAAAAGACCATACGGGTCTAAGGGTAATAGGGCCGAAGGGGTTCTAGAACTTGTGTATAGTGATATTTGTGGACCGATGAACATCTGGGCACGAGGAGGGTATGAGTACTTTGTCACTTTTATTGACGATTACTCAAGATATGGGTATGTGTACCTAATGCACCACAAAAGCGAAACTTATGATAAGTTCAGGGAGTTTCGGGCTGAAGTGGAAAAGCAATTGGGTAGACCCATAAAGGCACTTCGATCTGATCGAGGTGGGGAATACCTTTCTGATGAGTTCTTAGGACACTTGTTAGAGAATGGGATTTTATCCCATTTGACTGCGTCGGGCACTCCGTAGCAAAATGGCATAGCGAAGAGAAGGAATAGGACTTTGTTGGACAAGATTCGGTCCATGATGAGTTATTCATCATTGCCTTTATCCTTTTGGGGATATGCACTACAAACCGCATGTTATCTTTTGAACAATGTGCTTTCAAAATCGGTCCCTAAAACTCCTCACGAGTTGTGGACAAGACGGAAGACATTCTTAAACCATATTCACATATTGGGATGTCCAGCTCATGTCCTATTTAAGGATCCGAATAAGTTGGAAGCACGTTCGAAAGTTTGCGTGTATGTAGGATATCCAAAAGGGACTAAAGGGGGTTATTTTTATAACCCAAAGGAAAATAAAGTTGTGGTTTCTACTAATGCAACTTTTCTTGAGGAGAGTTACATGGACGACTTTAAACCTCAAAGCAAAGTGGTGCTTGAGGAGTTAAGGGGTGATTCGTTCACTCCAGAGGTTCCGAACGAAACCATTCCGATCGGTGTAGAAAAACCAAACAAACCTGAACAACAACCTCAGGGGCTTCGGCGTAGTGGGAGGATCGGGCGTCAACCTGAGAGGTATATGTTCAATGGGGAGGTCTTCTTGGCTAAACCGGATGAACATGACAGGGATCCTTATACTTACGCAGAAGCTATGGAGGATGTTGATTCAAGACTCTGGACAGAGGCCATGAACATAGAGATGAAGTCTATGGAGACTAATCAGGTCTGGGAGCTTGTGGATCTTCCCGAAGGGGTAAAACCCATAGGGTGTAAGTGGATCTACAAGAGGAAAAGATGAGTGGATGGAAAGGTCGAAACCTTTAAGGCTAGACTGGTAGCTAAGGGTTATACGCAAAAGGAAGGAATCGATTATGAGGAAACCTTTTCGCCTGTAGCCATGCTTAAGTCCATCCAAATTCTCTTGTCCATAGCTGCCGCTCTCGATTATGAGATTTGGCAGATGGATGTCAAGACGGCTTTTCTGAAGGCTATCTTGATGAGTCCATTTATATGGAACAACCAGACGGGTTCAAGGTCGCGAGTCAAGAGGGGAAGGTTTGTAAACTGCTAAAGTCAATTTATGGACTTAAGTAGGCATCCCGTTCTTAGAACATAAGATTTGATCAAGTGATCAAGACTTATAGGTTCTCACAAAAATGTGGATGAACCATGTGTTTACAAACACATAAAGGATGGGAAGGTGGTTTTTCTACTGCTCTATGTAGATGACATTCTGCTAATTGGCAATGACGTTGGGGCGTTGTCATCGGTCAAATTATGGTTGACCAAGCAGTTTGACATGACTTAGGTGATGCTAATTTTGTTCTCGGTATCTAGATCATTCGAGATAGGAAGAACAAAATGATAGCTTTGTCACAAGCCGGCTACATAGATAAAATTCTCAGGAGGTTTGCAATGCAGGATTCCAAGAAAGGTGGGCAACCATCTAGGTCTGGAATTACTCTTTCTAAGAAAGACTCTCCAAAGTCTTATGAAGAAAGAGAATACATGAAGAAGGTGCCTTATGCTTCGGCAGTGGGTAGTCTCATGTATGCCATGCTTTGCACTCGACCAGATATTAGCTATGCGGTCGGGATTGTAAGTCGATTTCAGGCGGATCCAGGACCGAACCATTGGGTTGCGGTAAAGCATATTTTCAAGTACCTGAGAAGGACTCGAGGGTATATGCTTGTGTATTCGGGTGAGGACTTGACTCCTCTAGGATACACTGATTCGGATTTTCAATCCTGTCTGGATTCTAGGAAATCGACTTCAGGGTTTGTGTTTACTCTGGGTGGCGGTGCCATCAGTTGGAGAAGTGCGAAGCAAGATTGCACTTCGGATTCAACGATGGAGGCTGAATATGCGGCAGCTAGTGATGCTTCAAAAGAAGCAGTGTGGCTCCGCAAGTTCCTTGGGGATCTTGAGGTAGTTCCTGGTATGGATAAAGCGGTATCACTGTATTGTGATAACAGTGCGGCGGTAGCTAATGCTAAGGAACCAAGATTTCACAAGAAGAGTAAGCATATTGATCGGAAGTATCATGTGATAAAGGACTTCGTTGAGGGTGGGCATGTCACGGTGTGCAAGCTCACGTCAGAGGACAATTTAGCTAATCCATTTACGAAGACACTTACTGTGAGAGTCTTCGAGAGGCATGTGGAAGCTATGGGGATGCGAAATTTGCAGTATTTACTCACTTAGTGCAAGTGGGAGATTGTTAGACATGTATGCCCTAAGGAGTAAAAATGTATCACATTTTTTGAGATATTTTTATCAATAAAGAATTTATTCATTTATATATATCAAATCTTGTCCTCTTTACGTTCATATTTGTTGAATGTATGATAAGCAAACAGTAGTCTGAGACTGTCAGTCTAAACCTTAAGAATTGGGCATATGATGGGATGATTATGCGGTAGACACGATTCTTAAGGTGACGGTCTAAAACATATGATCCGCAATCGAGGGAATAAAGTTGGGCGCTTTATTCATGTAAAGATTGTTATGTTGTCTATATCCCTTTTGGGAGATGGTTTGTCTTGACCATTGGAGTTGGACTCCGTGAATAGAAACATTGGTGCGTTGTCATAGGTGACGACGTGTTGGATTGGGACATAAAGTGAATTGATTTGGATTAATAATTCTGTCTTGGCAAATCGATTCACTTTAGACAGTCATTTGTATTGTATCTTAATCCTAAGATGAATAGTAGGCCCGTTGTCTCGACTTGTGTCTTTGATGTACCAATAGGTGACTCCCACATCTCTATAGTCGTATGCATGCGGGTACGTTGGAGGCATGACTCTTGATAGCGTAGACTTGTTATTCATAGATATGGAATTCATAGCTCCTCTTTAGGAGTAATGATATCCTCTTATATGCGTTGTCTTGTAATTGAAAAACTGGAGCGCTCAACCATTTGGATACATAGGTGTAACCGAATGGTAACCGATGGTAAGTTTTCTAATGGTGAGACAATGGAATGTAAGATAAAAATAATCAGGAAGGTAAGATAGAACTTGTCCTTAAGCTGATTATGGATGATCATATGGGGATATGATACACTTTGATATGTCATGGAGACTTAGCTACACGAGCTTTGTAATTCTATAAAGTTCAAGAGTGCAGCTTCAAGCTTTTAGTGTAGTAGCGTTGGAGTTAATAATTGTGAAATGTATATCTGGGATATTGGGTTTCATAATTATCATGAGCTTGAACTTTATAGGTCCATTTTGGTCCCCTTTGCTAGCTCACAAAATCCTGTAACGACACGTCATGCTTTTCCAATAATTGGTGACTTATGTCGGATTTATCATATTGGTTTAAAATTTGTAAGAATCAAATAATTCATGTCTGTTTATCGGTCGAATTAATTTTGTAAGAAATTAGTTCAAGATAAACTTGTTGAATTATTGCGATCAGATAATTCTTGTCTGTTTATCGGTCGTTTTAATTTTGGACAAAATTGGAACAAGATAAACTTGTAGAATTATTGTGAATTGATTTATTTTCTTAGAGATTATCTTGATAAAGTTTGTTTTGATCAGATAACTTCTCTATTGGGTTATTTGAATCAAAACTGAGACTTTATCCTTTAGAATCTCGGGTGGAAATAAAAGATTCGCGGAGATTTTTTCTCGGGAGTTCGGCCTGCCGGATGACGTGTTCGGCCTGCCGAATCAACGGGAGATAAGATTACGCGTTTTCATGCGGATCTTATCAGATATTGATCCGAACTTGATTCTGTTTCGAGTTTTTGAGACCTAATCTGATATGGACTGACCCCAGGACCAATAGGTATAAAAAGGGGGTGAGTCTCATGATTTACTCAAGATCAATTTGAGAGATTAAGAGTGATACTCTTCTAGTGAGCATCTGAAAACTTCCTGAGAGCTTTTGTTCACAAATCACGAGCACTAGCTTGGGGTTCTCTCTGTTGGTTGGAAGGAGACTCACCGGTGGAAGAGCTGTACGTGTGAGCCCACCCTCACTCCGGTTGTGGGTAGAGAATAGCAAAGAAGACCAGTTGGTTGAGGCTCTTCTGGAACGTTACTTCTCTACACAGATCGCGGAGGTTCTTCGACACACTGAGGTTAGTAAGATCTGTTTAATTTATACATATAATATGTCAAACTTGTGTTTTGGAAATTACTCTGATGAAAATTCTTTTACAAAATTCCGCTGCGCACTATTGTTTCCAACACTAAAGACGGTATACCATTTGGTTACATCTATTTATCCAAATGGTTGAGCGCTCAGTTTTTCAATTACAAGATAACACACATAACAGGATATCACTACTTCTAAAGAGGAGCTATAAATTCCATATCTATGAATAACAGGTCTACTCCATCAAGAGTCATGCCTCTAACTTACCGTCATGCGTACCACTATTAAAATATGGGTGTCACCCTTTTGTACGTCAACAAACATAAGTCAAGACAATATGCCCACTATTCATCTCAGGATTAAGATATAATACAAATGAATGTCTAAAGTGAATCGATATGTTGAGACAGAATTATTTATCCAAATCAGTTCGGTTTATGTTTGATCTAACATATCGTCACCTATGACAATGTGCCAATGTTTCTATTTATGGAGTCCACCTTCGATGGTCAAGAGAAACCATCTCCTAATAGGGATGTAGAAAACATAACAATCTTTACATGAATAAAGTGCCTAACTTTATTCCCTTGATTGTAGACCTTATGATTTAGACCGTCACCTTAAGAATCGTGTCTTTCGTATAATCTGTCCATTATATGCCTAATTTTTAAAGGTTTAGACCGACAGTCTCAGACTATTATTTGCTTAACATACATTCAACAAATATGAATGTAAAGAGGATAATATTTGGTAGATAAATAATAAATAAATGCTTTATTAATAAAAATGTCTCTAAAAACAAGTTACATTTCCTTAGGGCATGCACGTCCAATAGATAAAAGATTTATTTTTACGAATGACCACTTTATTATTAAAAGAAACTACATAAGAGTATTAAAAGAAACTACATAAGATTCTTTAAATAAACAAGCCATAGAAATTAAATTCCTTTTTAATTAAGGAACATAAAACCAATTTCCCAAAAATAAACTCCTATAATTATTAAAATAAAGATGGACGTCTCCCACTACTTTAGCCAACACTAAGGATTCATCGCCCATCTAAAGCGTGAAGTTTTTATGCAGCAGAATTCTTATTTCTTTGAACCCCTATGGAGGAACATAAACATGATTAGTTGCTCTAGAATCTTTGACCCAAGTGTCACCGGATACCTCATCCAAACAAGTTTCAATAACCCAAAGATCACACTTACCTCCTTAGGAAAAGAAGTCCTTGTAATTCTTCTTTATGTGCCCAACCTTCTCACAAAAAAAGTACTTGAGCTTCCTTGGGTTCTTCTTTTTCTTCTTCTTGTTCTTGCCGTTTGCAAGAATAGAAGACTTCCCATATTTGACCCGTTCCTTCTTTCCATTCCCAAGATCAGGATTAGAGCAAGAGTAGCTGCCAAGTTGGCCTCACCACCAATAGGAGTTCCCTTGATCAGATTTTTGAACTTCTGTAACTACTTTATTAACTCAGTCAAGGTCATATCCCTTCTATTGCCTAGATTAAATGATGCTCTAAAAGGGATAAACTCTTTAGATAGAGTTTCAAAGACCATAGTTGTATGAGTTTTAGCGTCAAGGTCAGCTCTATTGGTTTGAGCCTCAGCGAGGTAAGCTATGAGAAATATCATATGCTCCTTAATAGATGTCCCTGGTCTTGGTTTGCAGTTTAGAAGTTTTCGAAGAGCCCTTTGCCGTTTTGTTAGGGCTTGGCCTCCAAACATGTCTTCAAGATTATCCAAGATCTGCTTCGTAGTCTCATAATCTTCATGTTGAGCCTGTAGCATGTTATTCATGCTGGCCATAACATAACAGCAGGCCTGATCATTAGCATCCTTCCAGTGATCATATGCTTGGATTTGCTCATTTATGTAATCTCCCGTAGGCTCGGGAGGACACAGAGTTGTCAGCAAAAATTTCAGTTTCTTAAAGAATAGGATGATGTTTAGGTTTTGTTTCCAATCATTAAAATTCTCACTAGTTAATTGCTTTTTATCAAGTATCAAAGATAAAGTGTTTTTATACATTTTTAATCTAAAATAAAGATCCTCTTAGGCTACAATGGTGTCCATATTAAAATCCGTTTCATGGAACTCGTCGACAAAATCTTGCCAAGTCATCTAATTAACATCTCTCCTCAATTCTACACTTTGCCACTAATAACAGGCTTCCTTCTTCAACACATAAGAGGCACACAAGACCTTCTCTTGATCATTCAATCTCATAAAGTTTAGCACCACTTGAACATCAGTTAGCCAATTGTCCGTCTTTATAGGGTTAGTGGAACCATCAAACTCTGGGGGCTTCAAACATCGAAACCTCTCTAGTACTATGTCCCATTGCATGGTTGTTGTTTGCAAATATCCTTATCCTCTAACTAACTCAAGTTCTAATGGGTTATGTAGTATTTCTGGATTATCTGGTTCCTCAACGACTAGAGGATCTTCTAGGGTTGGTGGAATCTCTTGGTTGGCATGTCCTTCTGCTGCTAGAGGGTTCTGTGGAGCAGGCGGATTCTCTTGGTTTGGTACTTCTCTTCCTAGAGGTGTTGGGTTTTGTCGCGCTAACTGTTCTCGTAACGCATTCATCTCTTGCTGCTGGGCCAGTAGTTGTTGCCTCATCTCGGCAATCTATGCCATCATGTCATCTTCTTGCGGCCGTCGGGCCGCTTGAGCTTGTGGTTTAACCATGGTCCTATTGTAAATGAATAAAATTATGAAATTTCTATATTTATGTGGATAGATTCATACTTATATCATCATGAAACATTACTCATTATAACAATGTTAAAACATCTTATCATAATACCCATTGTGTGATTTTGTATAAACATAAACTTTCAATCATAACCTTCAGGAGTATGAATCACTACTTGTAGAATCATGTATATTCATTCATATATTTGTAAGAGTTATATACATCATCTTTGGTTGGTAGTGGACTAAGACTTCCCTAGTTCATCAAAAGCAAAATATATTCTAATGGGAGTGGCCTACCACTTTTCATAATACAATAGTGGTCATGGTAACATCCAGTGAGAGTGGCAACCACTTCTCACCGTACACCTAAATAAAGTAACAAAAGGGGTCATGTATAGAATAGCAAACCGACAACAAAAATCCCTATCCATCAGTTTACATCCCTAACTCGACATCTGATTAGTCCTTCATGAACTCGTCGTTCTCGAAAAACTCATCTTTAAAGGGGCCCTCTTCTTCGATAAATTCGTTGTCACTGGCTCTAATGATATGCTTAAGTAAGGGTTAATCGTCGAGACCATCGAGATATGCTCCAAGTATATACTCAGGACCATCATCATCGCTATCATCATCGTGTGATCTTGGCACATACTCATAGTTGAGGAGCTCATCATCATCATCATGAGGAGGTACCTCAGCTGCACCCTGACCTTGTTGTGCATCTACCATATTAGCTTGATGTTGTTGCTGCTCTCCACGCACGATCTCTGTCAGAAAGTGTTGGATGCCCTGGTATTGTCTAGGATATGGTACTCATTCTCGTACCTCAGGGGGTAACACCTCTCCAAGAAAAGGCTTGAATCTCTGATGCTAGAATAATGTGTAAAATGTTAGGTAGCATGGCGTCCCTAAACCTCTAGTAGTAATGTGCCATACACTCTCCCTCATATGCATCCTAGATGTCCGCTAGGGCCTCGTAGAGTCTTAGGTGCATGTCATCCCATATAAGAGGATTCCTAGGCTCCTTGGGCATTGGATCTGTACCTCCTTTTACTATCCCATATTCAGCTCTCACTTGGTCCTTGAACCCATTCCAGTCTCGTCGTTGGTGCTCGGTTCCCAACCCAAGCTAACTCTTAATCTGGTGAAGGCTAAGGAGACTCATAGTCGCTCTTCTATGTGACATAGGGCAAATATCTCTTCTAAATCGTTGATCCATTCAGTTAGCATGTGTGGTCGACAGATCCCAGTGAAGGTACCAGGCACCATGTCTCAGAAGGCGACTGCTGCTCTACGATCAGCATCAATTTGGTGTGGATCAATTGGTTCAGCCATGATCTATTCTAAAATATTAATAAATTAATTTTGACATAAAAGAAAAATTTTAGCTTAATAGCACAAATAAATTCTAACTTACTTAGATTGTGGCTTAGCAGAAGCGCAACGATGTGGAGTAGGATGGCAGGATATCGGCTCTGATACCAACCGTAACGACCCTCACTATGTGGCCACTACTTAGCTTTTAAACATACTTTTAATTAAATCTCAAAATTTTGCGAAACATTTTTTTTAGTCCTTTAAAAGTTAACTTTACCAATTTTATTCTAAAACTAATTTTACTTACCCTTTTTTTTGCAACACATTAATTAGTAACATAATGGTAATTTCAAAACATAAATATAGTAGTGAAATTTTAAAGTTATATGCAAGGCTCATGAGTCATAGTCATCAAAATAGTCATCGAAACATAAGCAAAAATCTAAGCATGGTATCCATTTCCCATATCTCCACTTTGATCGTCCGTCGCTTCGCCACCATCCATTAGGCATTACTGACAGGTTGTTTACCTACAGTATGAATATTCTTGGATTAGCTTTTGCTCAACAAGTAGGAATAGTAAACTTACAAAACATTTAAAGCTACATATAATCATTTAAATGCATGTATTAACTAAAAATGCATGAATTGTATTATGCTCAGTTATGAACTTGTCTTATTATTAATCGGGCCCGAGTAGTCATGCCGGTTGTGCACGATCAACGGGATGTTAGGGTTTGCAAGGTCCAATAACACCGTGATCAATTATAATTTATTATGTTAATATGGAGCCTCCCCGTGGGTCGAGAGGTTGGTACGACTCTCGTGGTTAATTCTTCGTTAAGTTTCACAAGTTATTTTAGTGAACATGAAATATGACATGGCATCTCATACTTAAAACTTAACATGCTTGCAGCATATTGAAAAACTTTTAATTTAAACTATTCGTACTGTAGGCAAGATTCCTACTTACCTGTATCAGTGAAGTAGACTCCCCTATCAATTTTGAGTTCTTCTTTCTTTATTGAATAAATCTATAGAAACACCCATTACAAGTGTGTAAGAATTTCCTATGTTAGGCTATTAAATTTTAGCATAACCATAAGAATTCGATCATTTTGTTAGATTGTGAATTCCTTTATCAACCGGTCATGAGTTCCCCATTTCTATTAAAAGGATTAATTTTTTTCTAAATCCTCATAATATTCAAACTTTTCCTTAATTACCATATGTTCATGTCTAAGTTGATAATTAATTAATTTCACAACAATCAATTAATTATCTATCATCATTAAAACCATGAGGCATTAATCCACTAAATTAGTCACTCTTGAATTCATGATTCTTACCTTAAGTCCAATTGCACTTATTTTATATTCGTTTCACAGCTCACAATTGACTTTAAGTCCGTAAGCCCAAAAATGCCATTCTAACGTCTTATAGATTCTACCGATAGATTGTGTTTCGAGTGCATTTTTAGACTGAAACGGGCGTTGGACCCATACCTAACATCGTGACATTAAGCTCTATCATATCGGGTTTTTATGGTTGCAAATTAAATGTTCAATGGAAAACGATTAAAGTCCATCCTTGAAATTCTTATCCATTTAGCTTGGAATTTCAAATAAAAATTACTCTAAAAAATAACATCCAAAATTGTTAACCCACTGAATCTTGAGCCTATATAACCTTTCAAAAGTACTATAATTTCTTGCTTTAGTGACAAAATTAAATTTTAAATTCACACGATCTTTGTTTGTAAAAACTGTTACCGGTGGAGTAATTTTGGAAGATTTATATGAAATTGTTTATTAACACAATTTTTTTTTTCTATTAAAGTTTTTTTCCTCTTAAAAGTCATTTGTTTTTAAGTGTGTGTTTTAAAAATTTTCTTGTTTGTTCTAAAGTCCCGGTTACCATTTTGTTTCGACAAAAATTGTTTTCCGGTTAAAACTTTGAAGGTTTTACCGATTAAAAGTTTTTGACAGCTTTTGTATATCAAATTTTAAGTCCAATTTAGAAATAGATTTTCATAAAAATTTCTTCATGAAAGTTCTTCATTTTACTACAAACTAAAACTTTTATGTTTGGCAAAAATTATAGTTTGGCCTTGAAACGACCCAAAACTTTAACACAGTTTTTTGCACAAAAATATAGTTTTTTGGACTGTTTTTGGAAAACTGTCTATAACTATATCTTAGATGTGGATTTTGAAAAAAATTTCTTCACAAAAGTTGTTCATCTCATCAAAATCTAAAACTTCTTTGTTCTACGAAACATAAAATTCAGACTCAAAATGGTCCAAAAATGGCAAAACAGTTCCAGCACTGCTGGAACTGTTTTGGGCAGTTTCAATAAACTGCATTTGGCAGTTTCTGGGCTACCTTTTTGGCAATTTTTAGGATTGTTTTAGGCAGTCTATAAAAATTATTCGATAGGCCTATTTAGAGTCAAAACTATGTTTTTCTACAATCACAAGTTTTTGTTCAAAACGACGAAAACTAAAAGTCCCGTATTCGGTAAAGTTTTAAAAATTGATTCTAAGGCCTCCGTTTACACGTTCAAAGTTTGTGGAAAATTTTTCCACAAACTAAAACTTGCACAAAACATAATTCTAACATGCAATACTAACTTTTTACATCACATACAAGCACTAACCATACTAATCACATATAAATAATTATTACAACATATTTCCTCACCCAATCATCAAATCGCTCATGACTTTATAACCTTAACCTAAAAGTTAATGAAAAGTTTAGAGTTGCTTACCCTTGAAGACTTTTTTTGTGAGGTGTTCTTAGAGCCTCAAACTCCATTTCTTCTCTTCTCTTCTTGTTCCAACACTAGATTAAAACTTTTTCATGTAAAAATCTAACTTGTCTTGACATCACATAAATGCTATCTAAGCAACATGTTTCTTTTCTTTGCTAAGGTAAATGAAAAGGAAAGAAATGGTGTAGATATTACCCTAGACAATGCTCTTCATCACCTCCTTTTTCTTCTCCTTTTTCCTTGTGCACTCACAATTTCCTGATTTGCAAGTGGTGGAGATTAGTTTGGAATTTGGCTAGATATATATATATATATATAATTTTTTTGGGGGCTTGGTAAGTTGGTGGAAAGGTTTGGAGACAAGTGGAGAAAGAAAAATTTTCTTTCTTTGAAACTTAAGCTCACTCAGTGGAAAGAATAAAAGTAGTGGAACAATTTTTTTTTTTTTTTTTGGCTTTTTCCTTCTCTTGGAGGCTTCGGTGGAGAGAATGGAAGTGATTAAAACTTTTGTTTTTTTTTTCTTCTCTTGGAGTGCATGGTTGAGGATGGAAGAAAGAAGAGAAGAGTGAAAAGAAAAGGCTCTTTAATTATAGACTTGACTTCATAAGTGGCTTAACAAATAAAGAAAAAAATGACTAATCTTCCCCCGTTGATGTGGCGCATTTGTTAGTAATAGATGGAGTGTTAGGTTGGCTTTCATCAAGCGTAAAGGACAACTATGGCATCATTATGTGTAGCTTAAATCAAGGGTTCCTTAGACTTTTCTTGCAAGCAATGTTTAAGCAGGTAAATTTCATACTGTCAGTAATAATTAACATAGCTGATAGGAAATTTTGTTATCAGATAGGTCTTTTCCTATTTTTCAAATACTATGACACGCTAATCATAGTATGAACTAATATTGATCAAGATTTAATCATGTATTGTTTTTTACTGCATTAAGTCTAAAAATTTATTTTAGACTTAATAAAAATATGAACTTAACTTTTTTAGTATCCGAGCTCAATAATGACATAGTTTTTAATAGTGTCACTATCCAAGATTGCACTATAATTTCTATTAATACGGCTGCTCGCGTAGCTCTATTTTTGATTAACTTGGTAATTAAGGATCAAATTCACATTAGTGTGTCTCTTGGTACACTACTAACTTAGTATTGCACTCAAAAATTCTCATAATTAAATTTCTTAGGTTCTTTACAGATAAATTTCTTCCGCCTCGGTTGTGGTGGAATTTATAAATCTCTTTATTAACTTATAATAGTTACTTAATTAACTATAGAATCTTTCATAGAATTTTGGAACAATCATATGTTAATTCCACAAATTCTTCAATCACGCATTTCATACACAGTGTTTCCAGGAAAATCCTTGATCTAAATAAGTAATTCATGTTATTTAATTTTAGGATTTTCTTGGTCATTACAACTTCCATTCCAAAGAAATACTTAAGAACACCAAGATTCTTGATTTCAAATTCATAGGCTAGCAGCATTTTTAACTATGCATCTCTTTGAAGTCATCTCCTGCGAGAATAATATCGTCCACATAAATAATAAGAATGGCAGTCTTACCCGTGGATGAATGTTTGAAGAAGAGAGTATGATCTGCTTGTCCTTGACTAAAACCATGTTTCTTGATCACCTTAGTGAATTGATTGAACCAAGCTCGTAGGGATTGTTTTAGGCCCTACAATGATTTATACAATCTACACACTTTGTTTGTGTTCTTAGCATTCTTGAATCCAGTGGGAATTTCCATATACACCCTTCTTCTAAGTCTCCATTGAGAAAGGCATTTTATACATCAAGCTAGTGCAGTGGCCTATCAAGGTTTGCTGCTAGAGAGAAGAGAACCCAAACTGTATTCAACTCTGCCATCAGTGCAAAGGTTTCTTGATAATCGGTTCCATATGTCTATGTAAATCCTTTTGCCACAAGTCGAGCTTTATACCGCTTTATATTGCCACCAGACTTGTATTTTATATTGAAGATCCATTTACACCCTATAGTTGCCTTGTCTTTAGGCATCTCCATAATTTTCTACATCTTATTTTTCCTAAAAGGATTCATTTCTTCATTTACTACATGTCTCCATTTGGGTTTATCCATGGCTTCCTGTATGTTGCATGGAATTTCTTCCCTTGAAAGACTGGCTACAAAAGCTGAATATTTTGGAGATAACTTCTTGTAGGAAATGAAGTCGTATATAGGATGCTTCGTACATGAACAAACCCCTTTTCTTGATTGTGATTAAAACTTCAAAATCACTATTAGTATACTCATTACCAAAGTTAAAGATATTACTTGGTGGAATTTTTATGATCACTGGGTTCGAATTAGATTCTTAAAATGCTGTAGAGAAATTGTGGGCTTAACTTCCTAATGTTTCACTTCCTTGAATAGACAAGAAACTTAGGTGATCTACACGGAGAAGGTGGTGACTTAAAAAGTGTTTGAACTGGGAATGGGGCTGGTACCGTGGACTCCACTGGCACAGTGGAACCCAAACTACTAGACTAGGATTAGACATGGTTTTTAGTGGTGGTTTTGATGGGGACAATATTAGACTCAGTTCTGATGATGGGGACAATACTGGACTCGGTAACATGATTTCCCAAAATTGATCTTGAGTTATGCTACCATTCTACCCCTCAAGATGAGTTTTGAGAATGGTTGATGCTTAAAAAATGTGACATCCATTGACACAAAATTCTCTGGTAATAAGGGCATAATATTTGTACCCTTTCTATGTTGCTAAATATCCCAATAACATTCTATGTTGCTAAATATCCCAATAACATACATTTTAAGGCTTTATAATCTAATTTACTCCTATGTTGTTGATGAATATGAACAAATGCTGAGCACCAAAAGATTTTGGGTGGAATGGTGGAAATGATTCTGGTGTGAGGAAATATTTTTTGGAGTGAGTTGAAAGGTGTTTGAAAATGTAGGACCCTAGATAGCATTTAATTGCTAAGATATGCTGCTATGAGAACTGCTTCCCCCCAAAAATATTTGGGAACATTGGATGTAAAGGGATCTAACTACTTCTAGGAGATTTCTATTTTTTCATTTGGCAACATCATTTTGTTGTGGTGTTTCTGTGCATGAGCTGTGGTGAACAATTCTATTTTCAGATAAATAATCTCAAAGAATAGAGTGAAAATATTCTCTAGCTTTATCTGTTCTAAAAACTTGAACTTTTGCTTGAATTGTGTTTTGATCATAGAGTGAAAAATTTTGAATGGTTTTCCAACCTTAGATTTTTCTTTCATTAGAAACAACCATGTAGTCCTAGAGTGATCATTAACAAATGAAATAAACCACTTAGAACTGGAGATATTTTTATTTTGGATGGTCCCCAGATATCGCTATGTATGACTAAAAAAGGATGTGATGCTTTATAAGGTTGTGTAGGATAAGGACTTCGACAATGTTTAGACAATTGACAAACTTCACAATGAAAAAAAAAACTCACACTTTTATTGTTGAATAAATTTGGAAACATACATTTCAAGTGTGAAAACTAGGGTGGCCTAGCTTATAGTGTCAGAACATTACTTGATCAAAAATTAAATCCCAATTGGATTGAGAAATTAAAGTAGGAATGAAAGAACAACTTGCAGAGTGTGTTTGTCTTTTAAGCGAACTGTCCACTTCTAGCAAATAGAGCCTTTTAAACATTCCAACATTGCCAATTTTCTTCCCTAAACTCGAATCCTGAAATTCACAATGAGTGGGATAGAATTTAGTAATATAGTTCATATCCTTTGTGAGTTTACTACTTGACAACAAGTTTACTAATAGATTTGGTATGAATAGCACTGCTTGTAAAGTTAGGTTCTTTGACACAATAATTGAACCTTTGCTTTTCACTGTTGAAACCAAACCATGCTGCTATCAAGACCTTGAATCCTTTTGGGCAAGAATTATAGGTCTCAAATAATAAGTTTAGCATCATACTATCCGATGCCCCTGAGTCTATAATCTAGGGTTTTAATTATTTGGTTTTCATATTAAGGGCACTTAGGAATTTACCTTTTTGGGCTATTGTTCTAGTGCCAATGACTAGTTAATGAGAGGCATTCTAGCAAACACTTTTTGCAATAGATTAAGTTGTTCCTTGTTGAACAGGTTCTCTGTTGTTGGCTGGTCTTCTTTGGCAGCAACAAAGCTCTTCCCTTCTTAATCTGTTTTGGACAATTGATCATAGTTTTTGTTGGATTTTAAGTAAGCAAGCTTTATATAGATTTTCTAGCACGTTTCTTTGAGGTGCCCTAGCTTGTGGCAATGGTCGCACCACGGTCTAGGTTTCAACCCCTTGTTGTCTGAATTTTAAGCATTCTGCATATTCAGTCCTTAGGAGAAAAGGGTTGATCCTTCAACTGTGTTTAGGGGCTGTATTTTCTCTCAACGTTACCTTCTTCCTACTTTCCTTTCTTCAAACTTCAGAGAAGGCTTCACGGATTAGTGGTAATGGTTTGTTACAAGAATTCTTCCCCTGACTTCATCGATTCTTTTGGTGAAGCTACTAAGAAGGCAAAAATCCATTGCCGATTGACAGTCTTCTAGTGGCCTGCACTGTCCTTGATGTAGTTCCATTTAATTTCTTCAAACATGTCCAGTTGTCGCCAATACCGAGAAAGTTAGTTTAAGCATTGAGTAACATCCATCTCCCCCTAGTTATGATAATGAAGAGTGTTCTACAACTCAAAGAGTTCGGTTGTTTTTTCACTATCGAAATAGGTCTGCTTTGCGGTCTCTCAGATTTCTTACACCGTGTGGTAGAGCAAGGTTTGTCCTATCTTATTCTCCGTTGAATTGATCAGCCAGGACATTACGAGATTATTCTTTAATCTCTATACTTGATACTCGGCATCCTCCTTCTATGGGATCTCTTTTTCACCTGTGAGATAATCATCCTTCCCTTGTCTAGAGACATACATCATTACGGATTGAGTCCATTGAAGATAGTTCCTCCCATTGAGTTTATGACCTGTAATGTGAAGACCCAAATGGTCAACGTCTCCATTGATGCCAAAAGTGGTAGAGATAGGGACGAAAATGTTAGTGGCAGAACTAGACCCCTTTTCTAGTGTTGAACGTCTTTGCCATGGTTGTTTACTCTAGAGATTTTCACTTTGATGCCATGTGGCAGAAACTGAATAGATTTCTAGAATGGAAGCTTTTTATTCAATTAAAAGTGAAGAATACATTCCAAGCTTTATAGACTTATGCCTCCTTAAAACTAGGAACAGAAAAAACAACCTGATATCCTACAATCTAGGTCCTACCTATATTTAAAAATTAAATCACCAAACTAATATTTAAACAATAAAAATAAGATCACTAAACTCCTAAAAAGATCTACATAGTAGTTAGGCATGATAATTTTCGAAATTCTATAGAAATTTATACGCCTGACCTTGTCCCTTCAAAAAAAATATTGTTTAGACAATTGAACTTCAAGACAACAAAGTGGTCAGGCATTATCTTTGTATTTTCGAAGGCAATTTCTTGGAAGGTATAAAATGTAAGGAGACAACCTTATTGTTTGGAATTGGAAGTCAATTTCTTTGCATTTTTATAATAATTTTTTGCTCGGAATACTTTTTGATGAGGAAAGTGAGAGGAAACAGTGAGGACAACCTACCTAACATGTCAAGCATGCTTCTTGAAAGGTTTAGTGCCACCCAAAACGGGGTTGCAACTTAACCTTACAGTAATTCTACACTTAGCTACATTCTAAGATACAGAGGTTAAATCCCCTCTTGTCCCCTAAGCTCAAAAGAAATAATAATAATAATTGTGGTTTTACATTTTACAAAAATATCGAGCTCAGTTCAGTTGGATTGTGACCACTAAAACCATATACATTTCGAACCAATAGTATTAAGTCTCTTCTTATTAGTGTTACAAAGTGAATGATATGTATAAATGGTTATATGATTGGAGGCAGCCCTTCGGCACTTTCAATGATATTCAGTCTTCATTAGTAACATTTAAACCCCTTGAAAAACAAAGAGGTAAAAAAAATTCTTGTTATTACCAAATTTGTTAAAATAATGTATACAAAAGAAAATTACTAAGAACATATACAAGTGTTATTTAACTTACAATTGTTATACAAGTGTTATTTAGTTAGGTATTTAACTAATTAAATAATTAGCTACATGTTACATTTCGTACTTGTAAGCTCAAAAATTTTGGGTCTTGCCCATGTATGGTTGCCACTTCAAACTCTGTACTTCTTGAAGCTTCTCTTGTGACGCCCCCTTACGGTCGTCACAAATGTCGTTATATTCACCCTCTTTTCTTTTACTCTTAAAAATAACCATTTAAATAAGGTAAGTTTATTAAACTTATCCCAGGATCCATGCATATATTTTTTTTTATTACTTGATTATAAGTATTCTTTAAAGAGTTTATCACACCAAATAATAAAGCCATATTTTAAATAAAAGTAATACAACTTTCAAAATTTGCTTACACAGTTCGGTAGGCTGAACTTCATACTTTGGCAGGCTGAAATTGAGCGGCAGTCCGAACTTCAACCACTGGCAGGCCGCCCGAGGCTCTACAAAACAGGGTTTTAAAAATTGCTAAGATTGGTAAACCGATTCAAGGTAATCGGTAGGTCGATACCAACATCGACAGACCAACCAATAATGATCAGCAAGCCAATCTTCTGTCTAAAACAAAAGTAAATGAAAACAAGTCTTAAATATCTCAAAGTGCAGAAAAATAAACATACAAAGCAATAAAATCATAGTTTAAAAAAATTTTAAAACTTCTTTCTTGGCGTCTTCCAATCTCTGTTCATCGTTATTTGCTCTCACGCCCATCCTTGTCCTTCTTCTATTCCATAATTCTCTTATCCTTATCTGCAACATGATGTAAAACTGAGTAAGCAAATGCTTATTAAGTACATTTCATATCTCACAATATAAAACAATTTATGAACTCGTTTACAAAACATCATCTCCATAATCATCATGATCATAATAATGCACTAGGCACAGTTTCATATAGAATATATCTTTCATTAACATTAACCATATTAAAATTTTGTTTATTTTATCTTTATGGGCCCAAGTGTTGTATCATTATCATCGTCATAGGCGCGTCGTCATTAGAGGAGAGGGGTAGCTAATCCCAAACCAAACATGACATCATAACATAAACATAACATAAACATGGGTGTGCAACACTTATTTAGGTGATACATATATACATACATATATCTATACTTTTATACCTTTGAATACGTCATCATCAAAGCATGCATAACTTTTGTACAATAAACTTTCATAATAATACATTAAATAAAACCATCATAGAATCATCATAAAAATCATCATGAACATAAAATTCAAACTTTTCACAAACCACATCATGTTGCAGGTGAGAATGTACTTACTTGTTTAGCTTACTAAACCTTTTCTTTAGATGACGTCGCCGCGGTCTCGATGTGCTCACTTTTTGAAATGTTCATATCATTCATTCATATAAAAATAAAAAATTTATTTTTCACTTTCATGAACTCAACTAATAGCATAAGACATAATTCGTACCCTCATCTCAAGAATTACATAAACATACATACACTTTACTATCTTATAAATATTCATGCAAAAACTGCAATACTAATACCTGTCTGACCCTTAAGTATTCATAATTTAATAACTCACAATTCGTGCACAATTAGAGCATAAGACTCTAGAAGGACAAAGCTAACACATAAACATATTATTATGATTTTTCGTTGGCCATAAAAATTTCATTTGATATTTAAAACAAGTCACAAATTTCATGACATAAAATCTACCAGCAATAGTTAGGCAGTGAACAATTTTAGCTTAAGTCCATTTATCACATTATTGATGTTGTAGAAAAATCTACAAAAATTAAAATATATAATAGAAACCTAAAACTATAACATATCCAAAAATTACCTTTAAATAAATTCAAAATAATCCATAACATGTATTAGAAGTCAGAGACAAAAATAACTTCAAACAAATTAGGCAGTGAGTTATATGCAATCATCATTCTCAAACAATTAAAATAAATTTATTTAGACCCTAAAAATCTTATGACATCTTATTCACATATAAATACAGAAGCATAAAAAGTCTCATTGTCAAATAAATTCATTTAATTATACAAAATGTCACACAACGAAAGTCCAACAATCCACTGATAAAACAGTCTCAAATCCTAATCTTAATGAAAATTCAATAACATAAAATATTCATCAAATCATCACAACACTTTCCAGTCCATAGCTTAACATATGCATGAACATATTTGTATAATTTTGTGGGAAATAACATTCATTTGCCTTAGGAAAAAACACTACCTTTTTAGAAATTTTACCGATCAGCAATCATAGAATAGCGAGTGGCAAAGAGAAGAAAATTCATATTTCAGTGTAGAAAAATCCAAATGGCTTGAATTTCGAGGGATAACACATAACACATACATAAATATCATAATAAAATTTCAAAGCAAACAGAAATTTGTAGACAAAGTTATAGCAGTCAAATTAAAGGGGAAAAATACATTTCAGAAACAAACCGATAACAAAGTCTTACCTCAAAACAATTCTTCTCAAATTTCCTTTGAATTCACCCAAAAGAAAACTCGATGCTTCATTTAAATATTTGCAAGAAAATAAGGAAGAGAAAGGGGGAGAAAAAGTGGAGAAAGAGAGAGTGTTTCTGAGAGAAATCTTTTTTTTTTTTTTTTGAGAGAGAAAAAGAGAAGAGAGTGATAGAGAGAGATAGTTTACGTGAAAATGAAAATAACGTAAAAGAGAAAACTCATCTTCTCTATAATTATTAGAAATTTTCTTACTAGAATTGGGGCAAATTCACGTGGGGAATGGAGAGGATTGGAGAAAGTCAACAAATTTGTTTCTTACTTACCATATTTCACAATTTCAAAAGAGGAAACCTTCATCAAATAATTCAATCAACCTAAAAGTCAATCATTCTATGACCTAAAATAAGGAAAAAGACCAAAAATATGCTAATCTATTACAATTAATCATCCATTTATATCTAATCATCTATGCCAGAGCTTTGGTGATTACCTACTGATTACTCGTCAGCTTTCTTCGGCCTGCCGAAGTCGTGAGGTCCGGTCTATCGATGAAATCTATCAGCCTGCCGTTCTGTGAAGGATAATTTGGCCTACCAAACTTGGAGGATCGGCCTGCTGAACTATCATATACACTAAAATAATAAAACATTAATTAATCACTAAGTAATTACCAAACATATAATGTAAATGACATGACCACCTTGAGCACCCCAATTTCGCGTGACCATTACCTGTCATCATACTTAAAATAAAATTGTTAGTAACATTTTATCATATATCATTAGGGAAAATACTCAATGTCGTTACTTATTTAACATATTACATTACATGAAAATTGGCAGGTGTTACACCTCCTGATCCTGTAAGTTTTCAATAATGAAATAATTCATGTTTTTATACGTAGTATATGAGCTCAAAATGCAGAATTCAGAGTTTTCCCTTAGTTGGTTTATTTAACTAAAATAACCAGACTAGTGAAAGTATGCTTGGCCTGTCTTTTGCCCATTTGTTTTCTTCTGCATTAGTTGGTTTTTCGTTGAGAAAAAAATATTTTATATATATATATATATATACACACACTAAAAAGGACAAACAAAAACAAAAACATAAATATTTCCGGAATTCATAATCAGCAACAAAAATATGGGATAGTTTGATTGAATTGCAGAACTAATAGTTTGGCATCAGAAAAAACTGATGGGCTTTCTTTTGCAAATTTAATTCGAGTTGCTGGTTTTGGCTCCACATGCAACCAACATGTTCATGTATAGATTTCCTGATTTTGAATTTCTAACTCTGGTTAATCAGAGCCTAGCTACACCACAAACAAGTTTTGCAATCAGATGAGTTCTCGTTCTGTTTTTTGGTGTTATGTTTCATATAATATGCAAGTGTTTTTAGGCGATTTAATACCGTCATCAATGAAAACCACACCGTTTTACTAAAGGCTCAATTCTTATCTCCGGAATAAGACTTATTCATAATGAGACCATCACTTTTTATTTTATACTTTTGTTTTAAAGTTGGTTGGGCAAGGCTGGGAATTTTGATCTTCTAGATAATAACATAAGAAAACAAGTACAGAGGATACACTGAAGGATAAACAGAACATAATTCAGGTTTTAACCAGCAAGGGAACTGAGTCTAGTAAATACAGGCATGTGATTAGCATAAATTAAAATTAAAGATTTTTTTTTTAAAAAGAGTTCATTTAACGAGGTAACACCTAGGAGGAAGGAACCTGGCTAATCCAAAATCTTCAATGGAAGAAATATTCCATAAAAATAAAAATTTTCTAGATTTTTTAATCCAATTAGGTTCACATCTCTATGACCATACTGATTCAGCCACTCTGATCTAGATTCCTTGACTAAAAAATTAGAAATATAATACTCCAATAAGTGTAAAAAATGTTCCTGATATTTTAAATGTACTAGGAGTGACGGAGGTGCAAGTTGCCCCTCAGATATTTCAATTTTTATTTTTTTACTAAAAAATAAATACATAAACAGAAGAAATCCTCACCATAGAATCTTTCTTGAAAATGCTGATATTTCCACAAATAAGATTTCAATTTCCTCTGTTTGCTTGGAACCATTTTGTAATATCAAATGCACAGATAACACTAATTAGGCTAAAGTTTATGTAAGAACATAAAATACACCAAAACCAGAAGGCAACATACATTGAACTATAACCCCGAGGGAAGGAAAATTCCCCAGTATTTTTTATCTAATCAAAATATCAAAAAGACAATTAATCTTCATTGCAGAAAGATTTTCTGATAAATCAGAATTTTATGCATTGTTCTTTTTTTTTTTTTTTTGAAAGGGTACATTGTTCCTTTTAGTTTTCTATTCTTTGAGTACGTTAATTTTGTAACAAAACAAAGCAAGTTGGTCGTGATAGCTAAAAGAATTCAAGAACTTTAAGATCAACAAAAAAAAAAAAAAAAAAAAAGATTTAAGAAAAAAAAAGAAACTGCAATTGTGATGCATAGGAAAGAGCAATTTACACGTACATATAACTATCAAAATCATTATTAGCAAGAGTAAAAATGTCCCCACATAAGATGAAGTACTCAGGCAAGGAAAAGTCGTATAAAATTTTATCCAAAAAGAAGAAACTGCTGGTGGTACATCGTGCTGTAATGTTAAAGAATTAAGTTGTAAATTTACCCAAAATTTTGCAGAGAAAGTTTGAGCAGCGGCAGAAATCGAAACATTTAACTCTCTCAATACATGATTCTTCTGTATCAAAGTTGATGACTTCTGTGTTACTTAATTCAGGCTCATTAATTATAGTATCTAAGTCATCCTCAATTAACATATTGTTGGTTTGATCACCACGGGGACAAAGAGACGATGACAAGTTTTGGCAGAGCCCTTCCACATGAGTTGCCGTTGAGTCCCTTTGTGGGCCTGCAGAGTTCCTGTCGTCATCAAGTGGCACTGCCATACTGCAAAAATCATAGAACTTGGAGGCAATTTCCGAGCGAGTCAAATTGTTGGCTTGATCAGGTGCATCTGCATCAACATTGAATGTTTTTCACTGGGCTGGAATTGTTATGTTTTTGAAAAAGTTACTCAGTTTCGCGTATACTAAAAAGAGATGTAAAATCAGAAGGTTTTTCTTTCGGAAGAAAAAGTAAGGCTAAAAAGGACAAACAAAAACAACGCAAATAGAGTCCTGAAGACAAATGGCCAGTTTTTTCTCAAGTGAGAACTCAACTCCTTAATTGAAAACGGTCATTTTTTAAATCATTCTATCATTTTTTTTAAATGCACCCCCGGAAACCAGCCATTCCTATAATCAACCAAACAAATTCAAGGAAGGTAGGGGGCCAGTATCCTGGCTTCCCAAGAAAGCTCAAAACAAACATCAGAATAACCCAACCAGAAAGGAAAATGGTAGGAACCTGCTTGGTTATTCTTCCACTCCACTGTTGAACAGCCTGCTGCCTCTGAAAAGCACAATAAAAATATTTCCATTTATTAAAAGAGAAAAAGGTCATGTCTAATATTTCTATTTATTAAAGAAACACCTTGCAAGTGTGAAGCATCACTTACTGAGCTAGTCACCCCCTGTAACACCCCTTGTAACTGTGCGTAGCCCTGCAGTTAATGAAAAAGATCCAATTACCAAAATCTTGTTTATTTAAATTGAAGAGTACTGTTAAAAGAATAGAATAATTTTATGAGAAAGATCATTTTTTTCACTGAATATTTTGATGGCCCATAATCCAGGAAGCCTAGTATTGGAATTTTAAGTATACAGTTATTAATGAAATGGACAATTGAACCTCAAAAAAAAAAAAAAAAAGTGCAGAACAACAACAACCACCAACCGTAGAAGATAAAGGAGCCAGTTGAAACTGCTGTTGAGCCTGCATTTGGAACTGAGTTTGAAACTCAATTTGTGGTGTTTGTGAAACTTGCTGAGCTGTTGGACGTTGATGCAGTGACTGAGACTGGTTCTGCAAAAATGTTGCCTTCTGCTGCTGCTGCTGTTGTTGCTCATACAATATCAACTCCTCGGGTTTCTCCCTCTACAGGTTTGTTTAAGCTAAACTAATTAGTCACAGACTCACAGAAGCCAAGAATAACGCCCAAGAATAAATGTGCAAATTTCTCACCTTGCCTTCGCCGGTTACATTGTTGTAATAGGATTTGTATCCATCTGGGGAGAAGTGTTCTGTCCAAGGGCATTTTACAAGAACGGCAGGTGCAACAGATGTGGATGACGAAGACACATCTGCAGATGCTATAGTGGTGGGAAAGCTGGTGACGGCCTGCGCGGCAGTTCCAGCCTACTAAGACCATAATATCAAATGGAATGCTCAACATGCAGTCAATGCATATTACAACACTAAGCCTCCTTTAATTAAATGAAAAGATTCTTAAAAGAAAGAAAACTTCAATCTCATAAATATGTGAACTTTCTACATCAAGTGGCAGCCAAAGCTTTGCCAGTGAAAAGACACCATAGACAGATGCATACTAGTTTACAACAGCAAGTCTACGTTTTCTTCTCTAAAGAAAGATCATTTTCGGAATTTCAAAATATACTTGTTTCTGGGGTCGAGCCTATGAGATAATGGCTGCAATTTCATCATATAGTCCAGACCTAAAATACCTGCTGTTGTTGCTGTTTGGTGTCCTGGGAACTTGATGGTTGCATCAGTCCTAACTGTTGTTGCAGCTGGGAGAATGCCTGCCACGACGACTGAAAGCTTGCCTGAAGAGCTTGCTTCTGTTGTGACAGCATCTGAGATAATTGAGAAAGTGACTGTTGAGGATGAAGTTGTTGTTGGATAGGAGCAGCAGGCAGGGGTTGTAAGTTGATGTTCAGAGGGGATTGAAGTGACGTAGCAGAAGATCGGCTATGCTGGACCTGAGGCTGAGAAATGGGCAGTTGCCTGTTGGAACATACTAATTGTTGTGATTGTTGGGGAATTAGGCGACTCCTAATTCCAAGGATTGCAAGAACGAACAATTGCAGAAAATAAATAGGAGAAAAGAAGAAAAAGAGACACCAAATTTTTATACAGGTTCGTCCAAAATTGAGACTACGTTTTGTTTCTGCCGCTTGCAGATTCCACTATGATAAAGGAGATTACAGATTACAAGAGCAGTTTCTCACACGCTCACAAACTGTGCTTACCAAAACTCTCTTCTATCTAACACCCAATGGGAATTTTTCTCTCTCAAGGATGAAGCTCTCAAGAATTTTGCCTCTCACAAAATTATGCCACTCACAACTTTCACACACACAACCCTAGCCACCTTGTGTCTATTTATAACCAAAGGAGGAGAAAATAGCAACTAATGGGAAACCCTAGTGGTTTCCCGTTTTTGGGACCTTTGAATTCGACTTTGATTCAAAACACATCGCGCAGCACAGCGCGTCAGCGCCGCGGCGCTCCCCTGTGGCGCCTAGGCGCAATTCACCTGGCGCCTAGGCGCCATCCTCTTTGAGCCTAGGCGTAAAGCCCTTGGCGCCTAGGCGCTTGCCACATAGCGCCTAGGCGCTCTTGTCCTGGCACCTAGGCGCTCTTCACCTGGCGCCTAGGCGCCTTCGCCCCAGCGCCGCGGCGCTCTTCTGCCAGAGCCGCGGCGCTTGCTCCCTGCCTTCGAGGACGCGATTTTCTCCCTTTTCCTTCCTTTTGCTGGGTTTTCTACTTGATTTGGCTCCATATCTGCAATAATCTCCCACTTGGAGACTAATCAATCACCATGTCTCCCACTGCAGCGGCAACGACTTCTCACGCCTCTTGGAGAAGTCCAACTGAAGTTGCGCACAACTTCAGTTTCTCAATCGGATCCATCTTGGTGAGCATATCTCTGGATCCTTTTACCACCCACCTTGCCTTATACCGCTTGCTGCCAGCACTTTTATCTTTTGCCCGGTATACCCTCTTGTTGTGCAAGGACTTTTTACTCTGTGGTAACTTTGCCAGTTGCCATGTCCAATCCAACTCGTCCCTCATGGCTAACTCCCACTTGACCGAATCTCCAGCCTCCACGGCTTCATCAAAGCTCTCTGGCTCACCTCCGTCGGTCAACAAGATATAATGCAGAGATGGGGAGTATCTCTGCGGTGGTCTGATTGTCCTGCTAGACCTCCTGACTGGTGTGGCAGGAGTCCTCTGGTTTTCTTCTGGAGCTATGTTTTCCTGGTCTTCAACCTCTGGATTTTGCACCTCCACTTCAGGCAGATCCTTCAATGGAATCACCCCAGGCTTCTTATCTTCAGAACCTGAACCCCTGGAGTCCGTGCTGTCTCTGTCCTTGTACAGAACACCTTCGTTGAAGATCACATCCTTGCTCCTGATAATCTTCCGACTTTGGTCATCCCAGAGACGATAACCAAACTCAAGTCCGCCACAGCCAACCAGAAAACACTTCTTTGACTTGGCATCCAGTTTACTTCTAGCAGCAGAATCAATGTATGCATAGGAAACACAACCAAACACTCTCAAGTAAGAGAGATCAACCTGTTTATGGCTCCAGACTTCTTTCGGTAGCTTGAACTTCAGCGGTGTGGATGGACTTCTGTTGATCAGATGAGTGGCTGTGTTAATCGCCTCAGCCCAAAACATCTTTGGCAGCCCTGCATGCAACCTCATGCTCCTAGCACGCTCGTTTAAAGTCATGTTCATCCTCTCAGCTACCCCATTCTGTTGTGGTTTCCCTGGAATGGTCTTCCTCATCTTTATCCCATTCTCAGCACAGTACCGCCTGAAATCTTCACCTAGGTACTCTCCCCCATTGTCAGACTGCAAGCACTTCACCTTCAAATCTGTCTCGTTCTCCACCATGGCTTTCCATCTCTTGAAAGCATCGAACACATCAGATTTATTTTTCAGAAAGTAAACCCATACCTTCATGCTTGAGTCATCAATGAACGTCACATAGTAGTTTGCGCCACCAAGGGAAGTCACCGGCGCAGGCCCCCACACATCTGTGTGAACAAGCTCCAATCTCCTGGACTTAGGCTCTCTACCCATATTTGAGAAACTCACTCTCTTCTGTTTACCAAAGATGCAGGCTTCACACAAACTGTGATTAACAGTTTTCAAACCCGGCAGTTTTCCTTTGCAGTGAAGCACCTTCATACCCTTCTCACTCATGTGACTGAGCCTATAATGCCATAGCTCAGTATTGGCAGCAGAATCAGCAACTGCTAGGGTATCTCTGCAACTAGAGTTCATGTAGAAAGTTCCAACCTTGCGTCCCCGAGCAACAACCATTGCTCCTTTCGTGACTTTCCAACCTCCACAATTGAAGGTCACTTTATGTCCATCATCATCCAGTTGCCCCACCGAAATCAAGTTGCGCATTAATTTAGGAACATGTCTCACCTTATGAATCTTCCATACCGACCCATTAGGCATTTTTAAACTGACATCTCCAATGCCAACTATATCCAAAGGTTCTCCATCAGCGAGATAAACCTTACCATGATTTCCAGCAACGTAGTTCTCCAGGACATGACGGTGTGCTGTGGTGTGGAATGATGCTCCTGAGTCTATCACCCACGAATCAAAAGAACTGTCGACAGACAAGATTCTGTTGCTCTTCAGTGGCGGCGTTGGCTTCATCATTAGTCTTGTCTTCATTCTTCCTTGGAGCCCTGCAGTTCTTTTTCAAGTGGCCCGTCTTCCCACAGTTCCAACACTCCATGGTCCTACCATTCCTTGAATTGCTTCTCCCATTCCTCGACTTACCTCTCCTGCCATTATCCCTGTTGGATTGCCTGTCAAGTTTCTTGCCCCTATTATCAACATTAAGGGCCGAGTTCGACGAAGAGGCTTCACCTGAGTCCTTCCTGCGAACTTCTTCCGCCAGAATAGAGTTTCTGACATCGACAAACTTCAATTTTGCACTCCCTAGAGAATTTGTAATGGCCACCCTCATGGGTTCCCAGCTATTCGGTAACGAGGCCAAGAGGATTAGAGCATTGATCTCATCATCGAATTTAATCTCTACCGAGACCAATTGGTTTAGGACGGTGTTGAAACTGTTCAGGTGCTCTACCACCGAGGCACCTTCAGACATCTTTAAATTAAAAAGCTTCTTCATGAGATGTACCTTGTTATTGGCTGAGGGCTTCCCATACATCTCTGACAGAGCCTTCATCATCCCTGCTGTAGTAGTCTCCTTCGCAACGTTGTGGGCAACGTTCTTTGACAAAGTCAAACGGATCACACCGAGTACCTGTCTATCAAGGAGACTCCACTCCTCATCCTTCATGCCTTCGGGCTTATTACCCAAGGGCAAGTGCAGTTTCCTGCTATAGGTAGTCCTCTACTTGCATCCTCTAATAGGAAAAATCTGAACCATCAAATTTGGTGATACCGGCTGCCATACCTTCTTCTCCAGTCATCGTTCTTGATCAAAACCTCCATTCTGAAACCAGTTGTTGGGGAATTAGGCGACTCCTAATTCCAAGGATCGCAAGAACGAACAATTGGAGAAAATAAATAGGAGAAAAGAAGAAAAAGAGACACCAAATTTTTATACAGGTTCGTCCAAAATTGAGACTACGTCTTGTTTCTGCCGCTTGCAGATTCCACTATGATGAAGGAGATTACAGATTACAAGAGCAGTTTCTCACACACTCACAAACTGTGCTTACCAAAACTCTCTTCTATCTAACACCCAATGGGAATTTTTCTCTCTCAAGGATGAAGCTCTCAAGAATTTTGCCTCTCACAAAATTATGCCACTCACAACTTTCACACACACAACCCTAGCCACCTTGTGTCTATTTATAACCAAAGGAGGAGAAAATAGCAACTAATGGGAAACCCTAGTGGTTTCCCGTTTTTGGGACCTTTGAATTCGACTTTGATTCAAAACACATCGCGCAGCACAGCGCGTCAGCGCCGCGGCGCTCCCCTGCGGCGCCTAGGCGCAATTCACCTGGCGCCTAGGCGCCATCCTCTTTGAGCCTAGGCGTAAAGCCCTTGGCGCCTAGGCGCTTGCCACATAGCGCCTAGGCGCTCTTGTCCTGGCACCTAGGCGCTCTTCACCTGGCGCCTAGGCGCCTTCGCCCCAGCGCCGCGGCGCTCTTCTGCCAGAGCCGCGGCGCTTGCTCCCTGCCTTCGAGGACGCGATTTTCTCTCTTTTTCTTCCTTTTGCTGGGTTGTCTACTTGATTTGGCTCCATATCTGCAACAGTGATGGTAGTGGTTGGCTTATGGCTGGTTCACCAGAAGAATAACAAAGTTGACCAAGCTGCTGTAAAGATGAAAGAGGGCGATGTGACTGTGAATAAGATGCCAGTGTTTGAGGATGCAGTTGAAGGAAAGGTGGTAATTGTTGACGTGATTGAATAGCATATGCAATGGAGATATTTGTTGACTAACTGGAGCTAATTGCGGCGTGGACTGGCTAAAACTCTGTAATAGATCCACAAATAGACCGTTAATTTTATTTTTATATTACAAAAGAGAGAAGAAGAGCAAGCATCAGAAAAGCCGTAGAAAACTTCTTGCAATGATGAAGTTGATGATACCGCAGGTAGGGGACATTCTGTACGACCATCATGGATGCCCTACAAAATTTTAAAGCAAGATAAGCAAAATGAGTTTGCTATAAAAACTGTCAGAAACTTGCGTCAATAAAGGGTCCAAGAGATTCTATCTGATTAGCTCCCTCAATAAGAAGAAAAAGCATATCCGATTTTATTGCCAATGTTAGCTAAAATGCATAGGCTAACATTCACCAAACAAAACCTACTATGGAACCAGAGAAGACAGCATCAAAGTAACATTTAGTTAAGAGTTGGAGAGAGGGAAGTACTAGTAGATCCTAATACGTTCTCCAACACTTGCACAGCAAAAAAATAAAATAAAATAAAACAAGTCTGTTCTTCTAGCACCTGTATAGACAAAATTTACTGGCTAAGAGTGAGCACATTATGTGTATGTATTTTACTAAGAAAAACTCTTTTTTTCCTTAATATAATAAGGGGAGCAATATTAGTAGAAAACTATAGTAAAATATTAAATTTAATGTAACATAACGTTCACCAAAAGTTTTGTACATGAACAATTAACCCTGCGGGGGAAGAAAAAAATAATAAAGAGAAAGTCATGTGAAGCGCCATGTTGCTTACCAAATTAACCGATGATGTCTTGTCACTAGATCTTGGATGCAACTCGCCTCCAAATGCTGGGCCACCCTTGGAAAAGACAAATGTCAAATTCATGGAGATGTATTGGCAACTTATAGAAGATGTACCAAATTAGCAAGGATGTCTGAAGATAAAAAAAAATGGGTCCTACTCCAACCAACAGATATTTGGCAATATCAAATTTCAACAAAAGTAAGGATTGACAAATATAATGTTTGGATACTGCCAAAGTCTAATAACAGAAATCCTTTGTCACACTCAAACAAATAGAAAATGTTCCCAAGCCTTAAGAGTTTAACATGCCTGCTAATGGAATGAAAGGCAAAACATAGGACGAGAGAAAATAAAGGTACCTAATTGAATCTCCAAGCCTGGGCATTTTACGCTTTGGTTGATCACATTCCTCGGAGTTGTTCATACATTGGACAATGCTGATACCACGTTCCTCTGCTTCTACCATGTATTCCACGTATTGCTGGATGCTCATGTCGAATTCATTGAACGCTTCTTCTTCAATATATAGCATGTAGGCCCCACACCTTTTCACTTGCTATCTAAGATAACAATATTCACGATTTTTATGGTCATAACTTTCACAGGAGAAGACGAATGACATTTCTACTGCATCAACATAGTCATAGCCATGATACATGTGATGCCACATGAACACGTGATCCGATTTAAGTATTTCCCTTTTTTGCCCGTCTTCAGGACCAAAGTCTTGTTTGTCCAACTCCCATTCAGAAGAACCACAGTTGTAGCTTTGACCGTATTTTGTTTTCATATGTAACTCACAGCATATATAGACACAATTGTAACCTAAGTTCTTACACCAGTAGAGCTCCTCAAATGAAAGAACAACGCACATGACAAAACCAAAGAAGTTGGAGCTATGCCGATTTGGTTGAAGCTTTATAGTTATTGTTGACGACCCCTCGGATTGATGGCGCATCCACTTTGGAATTTTCTTTCCCGGATAGCATGCTTTTATTGGATAGTACTTGAGTTCCTGTAAGATGAACTAGATCGTAGCGTTAAAAACAAAAAAAACAAAAAACCCCACAAAATTTACTTAAAAAATATTTATTAAAAGTTGTATATTTTTATACCTCTTGCTCATATTCAAGTTTGCTAATCACTGTAGTACCAATAAGTTTACACGAAATCCATCGCCACATGATTACATGAATTCTGATCTAACTTCAAGCACTCGCAGAACAAAAATTCAATCTCCATATACCGAAAATAGACCAAACTATTCTTTAGAGTGAATATAGACGATAAACTGCTAGTTAATACCGTCTCCATTGACGTGCATCCGATTGCCCAAAGTTTTATTATGGACAATGGAAGTTCTGGCAGAGATAGAAGGTCTTGACAATGGCTTATATCAAGATAGTTAAGCTTAGATAGTTTCTTTATACTTGATGGTATACTGGTAAACATGTTTCCCCTTGGATTAATATCAGTCAAAGAGGATAAATCGCCAATCCAACAAGGCACTTCAAGTATACGAGAGTATCCCAAATCCAGTTTTTCTAAAGAGTGGAAACCAAGACAACTTAATTTGCTGGGGATGGTCTTAAGATTTCTGCACCCATGCATGTTGAGCGTACGAAGGCCCCATTATATTTTCAATTGGTGAGGGAAATTCTCGGATCCCTGTTTGACTTAGCTCAAGAAAAGTTAAATTTTCCATAGGCTCCAAGATTTGTGGTAAACGTTTCAAGTTTGAGCAACCATAGAGGTGAAGTTCCGTAAGAGATTTCAACCAAATGTTGGTGTTGGGTTTGGTGCCGTAAAAGCTAAGGCATTGTACATATTGTTAATAAATAAATAAATTGACATTTATTATTATTTTGGTTGATTATATGTATTATGAATACATTTATAAACATCAAGAAAATTTCATGATTATTTATGTGACTATAAATTTAGTATATAAGTGTTATTTGCTTAGGGATAAAATTTATAGATAATAATCTAAATAGTCCGTGATAATTAATTAAAGTTTGGGATCTTTAATTAAAAATTACAAGTACGGTCCAATCTCATCTAAAATGAAATAGTCATTATCCGAACTATTAATGTAGAGACATTGGATTGGAAGTACTTTATATAATGAGATTATATAGGACTGGACCAGATAAATTTTGAATCTCTAATAATCATCTGTTACAAATAGAGTATTCAAATTTATCACTATGATGATCATATATTTGACGGTCTTAATCCTGAGTATTTATTAGACTCCTATTTATGACATTATATTTTTTGACTTGCATGGTAAGATTTGTCTAAGCACAGATTATAACTTAGCATCTTGGAAACATAAAGTAGTAAATGGCTGGGAATAATATTATACAAATATGGAATCCATTCCTTCTCTATGGAAGTTAGAAAAATAGTTCTCTTGAGTGATAATTCAAGGTTTGAATAGTAGAGCGCTCGTTCATAATAAGATTATGAATTAATTGTTCATTAGAGAATTATTGGAACTCAAGGATAAAGATGTAATAAGAGAGGTGAACGAAAATTAAGTCTAGCTCTTTTTATGAACTATTTATAGAGGACTGACTTATATGTAATGATTAAAATAATGGACTACTCGCTAATTTTCTTTGAGTAATTTCACTATAATCTCAAGAGTTTAGTTTCGGGTTTTTAGTGGAGTAACACTGAAACTAATAAATTTGATACATTAATCAAAGAGTTTAATTAATTGTCAAATTTATTGGAGCTTAGGTTATAGGTCCATAGTCCCCAATACCACCTCTGTAACACTATATTGAATTTTGAATTAATTATTTCACACTTGAATTATTAATGTGACACAGAAAAATGTTCTCTGTGACACATAATGTAATGTGATAAATGTTGTCACATTTAACTGAGTATTAGTTAATTAATTAATTGGTTAATTTTAAAATCTATTCTTAAATAAATGTGATTTATTTTTGAATTTAGATTTAGAAATATATATATATATAATTTTGAACCAAATCTTTTTATATACATATAAGATTTTATAATATATTGATATATATATAAATTAATATAATATTATAAAATATAAAAAAAACGTAAAACGTTTCACACTTTTACTTTTATATATATATATATATAAAGGAATCACGTGAAGTGATTCCGTAAAATTAAAAAAAAATAAAAAAGGGGAAGCGTGAAACTTTTCACGTTTCATATATATATATATATATATATATATATAAGGAATCAATTTGTAGTGATTTAGGAAAGAAGAAAAAGAAAAAGAAAAGGGAAAGTAAAATTACTAATGGCTCAGATATAAAAAGAAGAGATAACAGTTATCTCAGAAGAATTATTCATATAATTCTTCAAAATACTTAGAGAGAAAAACTGAGAGTTCTTCTCTAAAAAAAAAAAAAGGTCTGCTATCTCATGTGTTGAGTATATAGCAGATTCAGAAAAGTGTGAGGATAATTCATTCTTGCAGTTTGACACCCACTCGTCTTTCCATTGGTGTGTAGGCCTAGTTTGGAAGATCGTGGTGTCAAAGAGGAAAGCTAGGATACCCTGATAGTCTTCAAAAAGGTTTGTAAAATTACCTAAAGCTTTCTATAATTAAAATTATATATCTATTCCCGATTAACAAAGTTTTTAGAAAATTTTTGTTTGTCAACGATCCTTTCCTTCTACTGCGTTTCATATTTTAATTCCAACAAATGGCATCAGAGCGGGTTATAGCATATATAATTTTAATTAAACATGATTTTATTTTGATAATATCATGTTTTTGATGTATGCTTGTGGGCACTTTGCATCGTTTTTAATTTTTATTCGTGCGATGAATGGTTGTTTAATGAAGGGATTTTTGGTCGTTAATTATATGGTCTTTTTGGATTAATAATTTTATCTTCAGTTTGATTAGATTAATCTGTGTAAACCCATAAAGGGGTATAGGCTTTTTGTAATTTCTTATTATTATTTTATTTTCTCTCCTCTCCTTCACTTGCTACACATGGAGTAATGAAGTAAAAGATGTCCATTGGATTTTTTGGCCCGGTTGAGAACTTGGGACCTAGCAAATTTCAAAGGTAATCCAGCAGATTGTTGCACAATAAACCACCTGATGAAGACTGCAAAATTGGAGCAGGGAATTATGTATAAATTACAAGAAGACCCCTGTAATTTTTTTTCTCTCTTATTTTTTATGGGTTGTAATTTAATTATCCAAAAGGACCCGACCAAAAATCCATTGCTTATTTTCATGTGATGATTGTGATAATATGTTCATGCATGATAATATGTCATATAGGAAAGTGCCCACTTATAGTTATTGTAACATGACATGCATACACTTAGCATATTATTTTTTTAAAAGGAGTTTATAAAATGATTTAATATGTGTTAGAGTTAATTTAATGAGATTAAATTAATGGGTTGGTTTTATTGAATCTTAATTTATTAATCAATCGAATAATGTGAATTTAGTTTTAATAGTTAAGACTTAGTAAAATTCACATTAATTCTTAGTTATCTAATTTTAAATTGTTTAATATTCGGTAACTTAGACAATTCATAATAAATTTAGATTTTTAGAAAATCTGGTAATTTATTTAAGTGTAAATAGAATAGGATTCTATTAACACATAATATAATCTAGTAATTAAAAATTGTTTTTATCTACTAGAATTATGAAACATATGATGTTTTATAAGATAAAACACATCTTTTAAAATAAGGAGTGGGAGACGGTAATATGACAATATAACTTGCGGTCTCCACTATTAGTACAACACCGTGAGATTTAGGTGGTGTCTCGCGACGCTTTGATTTTGTCCTCCCTACAGAGGGTGTCCATTTAAATCAATATCAAGGTTGGCTTCCTCGAGATAGGATTTTATAATGTATTTCAAAATTGACCTACCCTACGGTGGCAATTTTGAGTTAAGTTTTAAAATCCAAAATAGTGGGTTATACTCATAAAGACATAATTAAATTGTTAATTATATCTTGACCAAAATAAACGGTTATTAATAAATATAGAAAATATGAGATATTTTGAATATATTTATTAATTGAGAATGTCTCAATTCAATTCATAAATAATTTGACCTACCTTACGGCGGCACTTTATTTATTAAAATTGAACAATTGTGGAATTAGTAAAATATTTTTTGTGTGTTTTTCATATGCATCATGCATCACGTTTACTACTTCAAAACATATATGATGTTTATGCAACCATTTTAATTTATGTTATTTTATTTATTTATTACAACAACAATGTCTAATCCAATCATCGCTATTCTCTCAAATGAAAAATTAACCGGAGATAATTTTGTCAAGTGGAAGAGTAACATGAACATTGTACTAATTTGTAAAAGTTACAATTTTGTCCTAACGGAGGAATGTCCTCCAGAGCCTGCTACCAATGCTCCTCATAATGTACGAGAAGCATATGACGTGCTTAGGATGAAGCACAAAAACATGGAGACCGCTTAAGGGATAATGCAGTCTCTGTAAGACATGTTTGGTAAACCTTCTGAAAAGGCACGCCATGAAGCCATTAAGGCAATAATGAATGCCAAAATGAAGGCAGAGATTTCGGTCAGATAACATGTTCTCAACATGGTTAACTATCTCCATGAGGCCGAGGTCAACGGGGCTGTGATAGATGAAGCCACACAGGTGGGGATGATTTTGGAAACCCTCTCCCCTGCATTCCTTCAGTTCAAAAGCAACTATTTCATGAACAAGCTGAAATATAACATGACTGAGTTGCTTAATAAGCTTCAAACCTTCGAGTCTATTTCAAAATAAAAGACTAAAGAAGCTGAGGCAAACGTTGTAGAAGCTCAACCCTCCTCTTCTGCTCAAAAGAATAAGAAGAGGAAGAGGACTGAAGGAAGTGGTAAATCTAAAAATGAAGGGCAACCTAAGAAGAACAAAAGCAACAACAACAAAAAGAGCTCAAACTAAAAGAAGCGTAAAGGAAAATGTTTCCACTACGGCGTAGTTGGGCACTGGAAGAGAAACTACAAGAAGTATCTTCAGGAGCTCAAAGAAAAGAAGAATAACGGTAAATCAGATTTACTCGTTTTAGAAGCTTGTTTAGTTGAAGATGATACTTCACCTTGGATAATTGATTTAGGGGCAACTAACCATGTTTGTTCTTCTTTCCAGATGCTTAGTTCTTCAAGGGGCTTGCTGACGGGGAACAAACAATGAGAGTGGGAATGGGAGAGGTTGTTTCGGCAAGAGTAGTGGGAGTTGTTAAACTTTATTTTAGAAATAAGTTTTTAATTTTGGATAATGTTTATTACATTCTTTGTTTTCGTAGAAATTTGATTTTTGTTTCTAGGTTGTTTGAACAAATGTTTAATGTTTTTTTTAATAATTATTATGTTAATATTTCTAGAAATGGTTTGAATATTTGTTCTGCGCATCTGGAAAATGGGCTTTACACTTTAAGGCCCATTGAAAAATCACTGCTCAATACCGAAATGTTCAAAGTTGAACAACCAAAACCCAAGAAGCAAAAGATTTCTTTTGATAATGAAACATACCTATGGCACCTTAGATTAGGTCATGTTAACATTGACAGAATTAATAGACTGGTAAAGGAAGGTCCTTTAAAAGAGCTAAAGGTTAGTTTTCTACCAGTTTGTGAATCTTGTCTTGAAGGTAAAATGACTAAGAGACCTTTCTCTGTAAAAGGTGAAAGGGTCAAGGAACCACTTGAGCTAATACATTCGGACGTCTGTGGTCCATTGAATGTACAAGCACATGGTGGTTACGAATATTTCGTCACATTTATTGACGATTATTCAAGGTATGGTTAAATATACCTAATGCAACGAAAATCTGAAACTTTTGAAAAGTTTAAAGAATTCCAAGCGGAAGTTGAAAAGCAATTAGGAAAGATGGTGAAGAGTCTTCGATCTGATCGAGGAGGAGAATACCTTGATACTGAATTCAAGGACTATATGATAGAACATGGTATTCTATCACAACTCACCGCACCTGGAACACCACAACAAAATGGTGTTGCAGAGAGAAGAAATCGAACATTGCTTGATATGGTGAGATCCATGCTCAGCTACTCATCATTACTCACTTCATTTTGGGGATATGCACTACAAACTGTAGTATATCTTCTAAGCATAGTTCCATCTAAGTCTATTTCAAAAACACCTTTAGAGTTATGGAATGGTCGCAAATCTAGTATGCGACATATCCATATATAGGGGTGTCCAGCACATGCGCTGAAAGGAAAGACCGGGAAGTTGGAACCATGTTCTGAAGTATGCTTATTTGTGGGATACCCAAAGGGAACGAGGGGAGGTTTGTTTTATAGTCCATAGGAAAAGAATGTACTTGTATCGACAAATGCCACTTATCTCAAGAATGATTATATGACAAACTATAAACCTCGTAGCAAAGTTATACTTGAAGAGTTACTTTATGATCAGATCAGACCGCAACCGACAACTGTTGTCGAAGGACAAAATGAGGAGACCATATCTCCCTATCAGAATGTCATACCACCTCGACGTAATGGGAGGGTTGTGAGACCACCTGCTCGCTATAGGGAACTTGGAGAAGCAAATGTTGCGATCTCTGATAATGGTGAAGATGATCCATTGACATATCGTGATGCAATGGAAGTTTCTGAGAAGAAAAAATGGCTGGAGACTATGAACCTTGTAATGGAGTCCATGTACTCCAATTCAGTCTGGGATCTTGTAGACCTACCTGAAGGGATAAAACTCATAGGGTGCAAATGGATTTACAAGAAGAAAAGAGGAGTGGATGGGAAAGTTGAGACTTTCAAAGCTAGGCTTGTGGTAAAGGGTTATACCCAAAAGGAGGGAGTTGACTATGAAGAAACTTTCTCGCCTGTAGCTATGCTTAAATCCATTCGGATTCTTTTATCCATTGCTGCTTGTCTTGATTATGAGATATGACAAATGAATGTTAAGACTGCCTTTTTGAATAGCTATCTTGAGGAAAGCATCTATATGGTGCAACCAGAAGGGTTTGTAGTCAAAAGTAAAGAGCAAAAAGTTTGCAAGTTGCAGAGGTCCATATATGAACTCAACCAAGCTTCAAGATCTTGGAACTTGAGATTTGATGAAGCAATCAAATCTTATGGTTTCGATCAAAATATTGATGAACCTTGTGTTTACAAGTACATCAAAGATAAGAAGGTGGTCTTCTTCGTTCTTTATGTAGATGATATCCTACTCATTGGGAATGATGTAAGCGTATTATCTAATGTAAAGAAATGGCTCGCCAACAATTTCCAAATGAAAGATTTAGGAGAAGCAAGTTATGTTCTTGGAATCCAACTCATAAGAGATCGCAAGAACAAACTGTTGGTGTTGTCTCAGGCATCGTATATCGATAAGGTGCTTATCATATTTTCGATGCAAAACTCCAAGAAAGGTAATTTGCCTACACGTCATGGAGTTTATCTTTCAAAAGAGCAGTGTCCTAAGACACCCCAAGAGGAAGAAAATATGAGACGGGTACCCTATGCATCTGCAGTAGGAAGTCTGATGTATGCCATGTTGTGTACAAGACCTGACATTTGCTATACGGTGGGTATAGTCAGTCGGTATCAATCCAACCTAGGATTAGATCATTGGGTAGCGGTTAAACATATTCCCAAGTATCTTAGGAAAATGAGAAACTATATGCTAGTATATTCTGGTGAGAATTTGATTCCCATTAGATATACTAATTCTGATTTTCAATCAGACAAAGACACACGTAAATCTACGTCTGGATCAATGTTTACTTTTGGTGGTGGAGCCATAGTTTGGAGAAGCATCAAACAATCTTGTATTGCTGATTCAACTATGGAAGCAGAATATGTGGCTGCTTGTGAAGCAGCTAAAGAAGCTATTTGGCTTCATAAGTTCTTAAATGATTTGAAAGTAGTTCCACGCATGGATAAACCACTCACACTGTATTGTGATAACAGTGGTGCAGTGGCAAATTCAAGAGAACCTAGAAGCCACAAAAGAGGAAAGCATATAGAGTGAAAATATCATTTGATTAGAGAGATAGTGCATCGAGGCGATGTGGAAGTTGTGAAGATAGTGTCGGAAGACAACCTTGCCGGCCCTTTCACCAAAACGTTACCTGCAAAGAGCTTTGAGGGACACTTGGAAGGCTTAGGTCTTAGAGACATGTCTCACCTGCTTTAGGGCAAGTGGGAGATTGTTGGGTTTGATGCCCTAAAAGCTAAGACATTGTACATATTGCTAATAAATAAATAAAGTGACATTTATTATTATTTTGGTTAATTATATATATTATGAATACATTTATAAACATCAAGAAAATTCCATGATTATTTATGTGACTATAAATTTAGCATATAAGTGTTATTTGCTTAGGGATAAAATTTATAGATAATAATCTAAATAGTCCGTAATAATTAATTAAAGTATGGGATCTTTAATTAAAAATTACAAGTACAGTCCAATCTCATCTAAAATGAAATAGTCATTATCCGGACTATTAATGTAAAGACATTGGATTGAAGGTACTTTATATAATGAGATTATATAGGACTAGACCAGATGAATTTTGAATCTCTAATAATCATCCATTACAAATAGAGTATTCAAATTTATCACTATAATGATCATATATTTGACAGTCTTAATCTTGAGTATTTATTAGACTCCTATTTATGACATTATGTTTTTTGACTTACATGGTAAGATTTGTCTAAGCACAGATTATAACTTAGCATCTTGAAAACATAAAGTAATAAATGGCTGGGAATAATATTATACAAATATTGAATCCATTCCTTCCCTATGGAAGTTAGAAAAATAGTTTTCTTGAGTGATAATTCAAAGTTTGAATAGTAGAGCGCTCATTCATAATAAGATTATGCATTAATTGTTCATTAGAGAATTATTGGAACTCAAGGATAAAGATGTAATAAGAGAGGTGAACAAAAATTGAACCTAGCTCTTATTATGAACTATTTGTGGAGGACTGGCTTATATGTAATGATTATATCAATGGACTACTCGCTAATTTTCTTTGAGTAATTTCACTATAATCTCAAGAGTTTAGTTTCAGGTTTTTTAGTAGAGTAACACTGAAACTAATAAATTTGACACATTAATCAAAGAGTTTAATTAATTGTCAAATTTATTGGAGCTTGGGTTATATGTCCATAGGTCCCCAATACCACCTCTGTAACACTATATTGGAGTTTTGCATAGAATGAATTATACATGTTTAATTTAGAATTATTGAATTCTGAATTAATTATTTCACACTTGAATTATTAATGTGACATAGAAAAATGTTTTCTGTGACACATAATATAATGTGATAAATGTTGTCACATTTAACTAAGCATTAGTTAATTAATTAATTTGTTAATTTTAAAATCTATTCTTAAATAAATGTGATTTATTTTTGAATTTAGATTTAGAAATATATATATATATATATATATATGGTTTTGAACCAAATCTTTTTATATACATATAAGATTTTATAATATATTAATATATATATATTGAAAAAAAATTATTAAAAAAGCGTAAAACGTTTCACGCTTTTACTTTTATATATATATATATATAAAGGAATCACGTGAAGTGATTCCATAAAATTAAAAAAAAAAGGGAAGCGTGAAACTTTTCACGTTTCACATATATATATTGTTAGACATGTATGCTCTAAGGAGTAAAAATGTAATACGTTTTTGGAGACATTTTTTTATCAATAAAGAATTTATTCATTTATATATATACCAAATATTGTCCTCTTTACGTTCATATTTGTTGAATGTATGATAAGCAAACAGTAGTCTGAGACTGTCAATCTAAACCTTAAGAGTTGGGCATATGATGGGATGATTATGCGGTAGACACGACTCTTAAGGTGATGGTCTAAAATATATGATCCGCAATCGAGGGAATAAAGTTGGGCACTTTATTCATGTAAAGATTGTTATGTTGTCTATATCCCTTTTGGGAGATGGTTTGTCTTGGCCATCGGAGATGGACTCCGTGAATAGAAACATTGGCGTATTGTCATAGGTGACGATGTGTTGGATCGGGACATAAAGTGAATTGATTTGGATTAATAATTCTGTCTTGTCAAATCGATTCACTCTAGACAATCATTTGTATTGTATCTTAATCCTGAGATGAATAATGGGCCCGTTGTCTCGACTTGTGTCTTTTGATGTACCAATGGGTGACTCCCACATCTCTATAGTGGCATGCATGCCGGTACGTTGGAGGCATGACTCTTGGTAGCGTAGACTTGTTATTCATAGATATGGAATCCATAGCTCCTCTTTAGGAGTAATGATATCCTCTTATATGCGTTGTCCTGTAATTGGAAAACTGGAGCGCTCAACCATTTGGATACATAGGTGTAACCGAATGGTATACTATCTTTGGATGGTAAGTTTTCTAATGGTGAGACAATGGAACGTAAGATAAAAATAAACGGGAAGGTAAGACAGAACTTGTCCTTAAGCCGATTATGGATGATCATATGGGGATGCGATACACTATGATATGTCATGGAGACTTAGCTACACGAGCTTCGTAATTCTATAAAGTTCGAGAGTGCAGCTCCAAGCTTTTAGTGGAGTAGCGTTGGAGTTGATAATTGTGAAATGTATATCTGGGATATTGGGTTTCATAATTATCATGAGCTTGAACTTTATAGGTCCATTTTGGTCCCCTTTGCTAGCTCACAAAATCCTGTAACGACACGGCGTGCTTTTCCAATAATTGGTGACTTATGTCGGATTTATCAGATTGGTTTAAAATTTATAAGAATCAAATAATTCATGTCTGTTTATCGGTTGAATTAATTATGTAAGAAATTAGTTCAAGATGAACTTGTTGAATTATGGCGTTCGGATAATTCTTGTCTGTTTATCGGTTGTTTTAATTTTGGACAATTAGAACAAGATAAACTTGTAGAATTATTGTGAATTGATTTATTTTCTTAGAGATTATCTTGATAAAGTTTGTTTTGATCAGATATCTTTTCTATTGGGCTATTTGAATCAAAACTGAGACTTTATCCTTTAGAATCTCGGGTGGAAAATAAAAGATTCGCGGAGATTTTTTCTCGGCAGTTCGGCCTGCCTATCTCACAGTTCGGCATGCCGACCGCGACAGCTAAGATTACGCGTTTTTCACGCGTATCTTATCAGATATTGATCCGAACTTGATTCTATTTCGATTTTTGAGACCTAATCTGATATGGACTGACCCCAAGGACCAATAGGTATAAAAAGGGAGTGAGTCTAATGATTTACTCAGATCAATTTGAGAGATTAAGAGTGATACTCTTCTAGTGAGCATCTGAAAACTCCCTGAGAGCTTTTGTTCACAAATCACGAACACTAGCTTTGGGTTCTCTCTATTGGTTGGAAGGAGAGTCACCGGTGGAAGAGCTGTTCGTGTGAGCCCACACTCACTCCGGTTGTGGATAGAGAATAGCAAAGAAGACCAGTTGGTTGAGGCTCTTCTGGAACGTTACTTCTCTACACAGGTCGCGGAGGTTCTTCGGCATACTGAGGTTAGTAAGATCTGTTTAATTTATACATATAACATGTCAAACTTGTGTTTTGGAAAATACTCTGATGAAAAATTTTTAAAATTCCGCTGCGCACTTTGTTTCCAACAATTGGTATCAGAGCCGAGGTTTTTACATAAATTTGCAAGTTTGTGATCATGTTATATGCATAAATTTTATGATCTTAATCTCTCCTATGCTTGAATTAAATTTTATAGAGAGATGGCACTCTAGGTTTCTATATAATATATATGTTGTCATGGATTATATGGTGAATGTTTATTAATTAATTATGGTTGATTAAAATGTTGTTTAATTATTTATTAATTAATTAATACCGGTTATGGTTCCTTAGAGGTTAGAATGTGTATCTAGGTTTTTCATGTAATTAGATGGCGGACTATCATCTCCGTCTAGGAATTATTATTTAATTTGTAAGAATTTTTGTAATTAAATAATTATTCGGAGAAGACAGAACGAGAAGTCGGATCTTGAAGATAGATGATGGCGCCTCCAGGTATTTCCTGAGTCTCTAATTTTATGTTTTTGAATTGTTGAAAATAAAATTGATGAATTGCATTAAAATTGTATTTTCTGGATTGAGGGTTTTCTGCTCGGTCGGCATGCCGGACCTCACAGTTCGGCAGGCCGAAGGTCACAAATCGGCAGGCCGGACGTACGGTCCGGCAGGCCGACAGTGGGGCAGAAATTTTGATGCTCTGCCGGCAGGCCGAACCTTCATGTTCGGCAGGCCGAACCACCATGATCGGCAGACCGATCACCCAGATCGGCCTGCCGACCGAGAGCTGCCAGGCGTCCAGAAAAGGTGCGATTTTTTTAGTGCAGTTTTAATTTTATTTTTGGGACGATTCTGAGAAACATTAAATTTGGATATGACCGGAAATATGAAGTATTCGATTCATACGGGATTGAGGACTTGAAGATGGATATTACATGAAGAAGGATACAGCTTAAGGATTCAAGGATGAAGAATCGATAAATGTCTCGATTATTCTCTTGTAATCTTATTTTTTCTATTCTCTAGGGTGGAACCATAATATTACGGTTATTATTATGCTTGTAGCTTTGCTTGATTGCTTTGCTTGTCTGCATTATAATATGATTTACCATGTATATTGATAACATGTCATATAGAATAGGGAGTGCCGCTCATATTAAAATTGTTCATGCATAATTTTAAAATAAAACCTTGACTTCAAAAGATTGAGTGGGAGAAGGTTTTCGAAGAGAGAACCTAAGGCCTCCATCGTTGGTCCATAGGAAGAACATGATGGTCCCAACCCCTAGGAAGGGATTTCTATCATGTACCAGATTGGATCTCTGAAAGGATAAGGTATTTTAGTATGATTTATGGTTGCACACCCCCAGGTGGTGATTATAAATCATGGATAAAATATTAAAACGGTGGTTATACACTCACGTTAACTTTATTATTAACCTCCCCTAGGAGCTCTGTTAATAAAATTAATGGCCAAAGAAACGATTATTAGTATATGCTGGATCATACGGGTCCTGGATGGCATATATTAATCAGGAGGGGATCCGTGTTCCTGATTGAATTTGGCATGACTCCCCTAGGAGCTTGTTGAATTCTGAGTTGGGAATTATCGTTGTAAGGTTGTGATATTTTCAAGGTTTTGACACATAAACACATTTGTATGATTTTACATGATTGTGTTATCTTACTAAATTATTATATATGTTTGCTTATGTTTGGTATATGATTCTTTATTGTAGATTGAAAATGTCTAAAAACGCTTTATCATCGATACTTGACAAAAACCAATTGACCGGTGAGAACTATAATGATTGGAAACGGAACCTGGACATCGTCCTTTCCTTTGAGAAACTGAAATATGTTCTGACAACTCCTTGTCCTCCCGAGCCTACGGGAGACTCAAGTAATGAGCAATTCCAAGCGTACGAACGCTGGAAAGATGCTAATGATCAGGCCCGCTGCTATGTTATGGCTAGCATGAATAACGTGCTGCAGGCTCAACATCAGGATTATGAGACTGCGAAGCAGATCTTGGATAATCTTGAGGACATGTTTGGAGGCCAGGCCATAACAAAGCGGCAAGGGGCGCTTCGGAAACTCTTAAACTGTAGACAGAGACCGGGGACATCTGTAAAGGAGCACATGATGTTGGTCATGGGTTACCTCGCTGAGGCTCAAACCAATGGAGCCGACATCGATGCTGAAACTCAGATGACTATGGTCTTTGAGACTCTGTCTAAGGAATTTATTCCGTTTAGAGCTACTTTTAATCTAAGCAATAGACGGGATATGACCTTGACAGAACTGATGAAACAGTTACAAGAGTTTGAACTGCTGATCAGGGAGTCTCCTGCTGGTGGAGAGGCCAATATGGTAGCTGCTTCTGGTTCCAATCCTAACTCTGGGAATGGAAAGAAACAACGGGCCAAGAGTGGGAAGTCTTCTATTCCTATTGCTACCAAGAGCAAGAAGAAGAAGAAGAAGAACCCAAAGAAGCTTAAGTGCTTCTTTTGTGGTAAGGTCGGGCATATAAAGAAGCATTGCAAGGACTTCCTTTCCAAGGGAGGTAGGTGTGATCTTCTATATTTAGAAACTTGTTTGGTTGAGGAATCCAGTGACATTTGGGTCATAGATTCTGGTGCAACTAATCATGTTTGTGTTTCTCTGCAGGGATTCAAAGAAACGAGAAGTCTACTTCGTGAAGACTTAACGCTTCGGATGGGCGATGGATCCTTGGTCTCAGCGGAAGCAGTGGGAGATGTCCATCTTTATTTTGATAATTATAGGAGTTTAATTTTGCGAGATTGTTTTTATGTTCCTAAATTTAAAAGGAATTTAATTTCTGTATCTTCTTTATTTAAAGACTCCTACGTGGTATCTTTTAATGAAAAAGTGGTGATTCGTAAAAACAAATCTTTTATCTGTTCTGGATGGATGCAAAATAATCTATATTTTATCAAACCTAAGATGGACCTGTTGCTTAATGCTGAGATAAATGATAATGACTCAAAAAGACTTAAAACTTCTCACTCTAATAAGACTTATCTTTGGCATTTGCGCCTTGGCCATATTAACCTAAATAGGATTCAAAGGTTGGTAAGGGATGGACCTTTAAGTCACTTAAAGGTGGAATCTATACCTCAATGTGAGTCTTGTTTGGAGGGTAAAATGACCAAAAGACCATACGGGTCTAAGGGCAATATGGCCGAAGGGGTTCTAGAACTTGTGCATAGTGATGTTTGCGGACCGATGAACATCCGGGCACGAGGAGGGTATGAGTACTTCGTTACTTTTATTGACGATTACTCTAGATATGGGTATGTGTACCTAATGCACCACAAAAGCGAAACTTATGATAAATTCAGGGAGTTTCGGGCTGAAGTGGAAAAGCAATTGGGTAGACCCATAAAGGCACTTCGATCAGATCGAGGTGGAGAATACCTTTCTGATGAGTTCTTGGGACACTTGTTAGAGAATGGGATTTTATCCCATTTGACTGCGCCGGGTACTCCGCAGCAGAATGGCGTAGCAGAGAGAAGGAATAGGACTTTGTTGGACATGATTCGGTCCATGATGAGTTATTCATCATTGCCTTTATCCTTTTGGGGATATGCACTACAAACCGCATGTTATCTTTTGAACAATGTGCCTTCAAAATCGGTCCCTAAAACTCCTCACGAGTTGTGGACAAGACGGAAAACATCCTTAAACCATATTCGCATATGGGGATGTCCAGCTCATGTCCTGTTTAAGGATCCGAATAAGTTGGAAGCACGTTCAGAAGTTTGCGTGTTTGTAGGATATCCAAAAGGGACTAAAGGGGGTTATTTTTATAACCCGAAGGAAAATAAAGTCGTGGTTTCAACTAATGCAACTTTCCTTGAGGAGAGTTACATGAACGACTTTAAACCTCAAAGCAAAGTGGTGCTTGAGGAGTTGAGGGGTAATCCGTTTACTCCGGAGGTTCCGAACGAAACCATTCCGATCGGTGTAGAAAAACCAAACAAACCTGAACAACAACCTCAGGGGCTTCGGCGTAGTGGGAGGATCGGGCGTCAACCTGAGAGGTATATGTTCAATGGGGAGGTCTTTTTGGCTGAACCGGATGAACATGACAGGGATCCTTATACTTACGCAGAAGCTATGGAGGATGTTGATTCAAGACTCTGGACAGAGGCCATGAACATTGAGATGAAGTCTATGGAGACTAATCGGGTCTGGGAGCTTGTGGATCTTCCCGAAGGGGTAAAACCCATAGGGTGTAAGTGGATCTACAAGAGGAAAAGAGGAGTGGATGGAAAGGTCGAAACCTTTAAGGCTAGACTGGTAGCTAAGGGTTATACGCAAAAGGAAGGAATCGATTATGAGGAAACCTTTTCGCCTGTAGCCATGCTTAAGTCCATCCGGATTCTCTTGTCCATAGCTGCCGCTCTCGACTACGAGATTTGGCAGATGGATGTCAAGACGGCTTTTCTGAATGGCTATCTTGATGAGTCCATTTATATGGAACAACCAGACGGGTTCAAGGTCACGGGTCAAGAGGGTAAGGTTTGTAAGTTGCTAAAGTCTATTTATGGACTTAAGCAGGCTTCTCGTTCTTGGAACATAAGATTTGATCAAGTGATCAAGACTTATGGGTTCTCACAAAATGTGGATGAACCATGTGTTTACAAACACATTAAGAATGGGAAGGTGGTTTTTCTACTACTCTATGTAGATGACATTCTGCTAATTGGCAATGACGTTGGGGCGTTGTCATCGGTCAAATTATGGTTGACCAAGCAGTTTGACATGAAGGACTTGGGTGAGGCTAATTTTGTTCTCGGTATCCAGATCTTTCGGGATAGGAAGAACAAAATGATAGCTTTGTCACAGGCCAGCTACATAGATAAAATTCTCAGGAGGTTTGCAATGCAGGATTCCAAGAAAGGTGGGCAACCATCTAGGTCTGGAATTACTCTTTCTAAGAAAGACTCTCCAAAGTCTTATGAAGAAAGAGAATACATGAAGAAGGTGCCTTATGCTTCGGCAGTAGGTAGTCTCATGTATGCCATGCTTTGCACTCGACCAGATATTAGCTATGCGGTCGGGATTGTGAGTCGATTTCAGGCGGATCCAGGACCAAACCATTGGGTTGCGGTAAAGCATATTTTCAAGTACCTGAGAAGGACTCGTGAGTATATGCTTGTGTATTCGGGTGAGGATTTAACTCCTCTAGGATACACTGATTCGGATTTTCAATCCTGCCTGGATTCTAGGAAATCGACTTCAGGGTTTGTGTTTACTCTAGGTGGCGGTGCCATCAGTTGGAAAAGTGCGAAGCAAGATTGCACTTCGGATTCAACGATGGAGGCCGAGTATGTGGCGGCTAGTGATGCTTCGAAAGAAGCAGTGTGGCTCTGCAAGTTCCTTGGGGATCTTGAGGTAGTTCCTGGTGTGGATAAAGCGGTATCACTGTACTGTGATAACAGTGCGGCGGTAGCTAATGCTAAGGAACCAAGATTTCACAAGAAGAGTAAACATATTGATCGGAAGTATCATGTGATAAAGGACTTCGTTGAGAGCGGGCATGTCACGGTGTGCAAGATCGCGTCAGAGGACAATTTAGCTGATCCATTTACGAAGACACTTTCTGGGAGAGTCTTCGAAAGGCATGTGGAAGCTATGGGGATGCGAAATTTGCAGTATTTACTCACTTAGTGCAAGTGGGAGATTGTTAGACATGTATGCTCTAAGGAGTAAAAATGTAATACGTTTTTGGAGACATTTTTTTATCAATAAAGAATTTATTCATTTATATATATACCAAATATTGTCCTCTTTACGTTCATATTTGTTGAATGTATGATAAGCAAACAGTAGTCTGAGACTGTCAATCTAAACCTTAAGAGTTGGGCATATGATGGGATGATTATGCGGTAGACACGACTCTTAAGGTGATGGTCTAAAATATATGATCCGCAATCGAGGGAATAAAGTTGGGCACTTTATTCATGTAAAGATTGTTATGTTGTCTATATCCCTTTTGGGAGATGGTTTGTCTTGGCCATCGGAGATGGACTCCGTGAATAGAAACATTGGCGTATTGTCATAGGTGACGATGTGTTGGATCGGGACATAAAGTGAATTGATTTGGATTAATAATTCTGTCTTGTCAAATCGATTCACTCTAGACAATCATTTGTATTGTATCTTAATCCTGAGATGAATAATGGGCCCGTTGTCTCGACTTGTGTCTTTTGATGTACCAATGGGTGACTCCCACATCTCTATAGTGGCATGCATGCCGGTACGTTGGAGGCATGACTCTTGGTAGCGTAGACTTGTTATTCATAGATATGGAATCCATAGCTCCTCTTTAGGAGTAATGATATCCTCTTATATGCGTTGTCCTGTAATTGGAAAACTGGAGCGCTCAACCATTTGGATACATAGGTGTAACCGAATGGTATACTATCTTTGGATGGTAAGTTTTCTAATGGTGAGACAATGGAACGTAAGATAAAAATAATCGGGAAGGTAAGACAGAACTTGTCCTTAAGCCGATTATGGATGATCATATGGGGATGCGATACACTATGATATGTCATGGAGACTTAGCTACACGAGCTTCGTAATTCTATAAAGTTCGAGAGTGCAGCTCCAAGCTTTTAGTGGAGTAGCGTTGGAGTTGATAATTGTGAAATGTATATCTGGGATATTGGGTTTCATAATTATCATGAGCTTGAACTTTATAGGTCCATTTTGGTCCCCTTTGCTAGCTCACAAAATCCTGTAACGACACGGCGTGCTTTTCCAATAATTGGTGACTTATGTCGGATTTATCAGATTGGTTTAAAATTTATAAGAATCAAATAATTCATGTCTGTTTATCGGTTGAATTAATTATGTAAGAAATTAGTTCAAGATGAACTTGTTGAATTATGGCGTTCGGATAATTCTTGTCTGTTTATCGGTTGTTTTAATTTTGGATAATTAGAACAAGATAAACTTGTAGAATTATTGTGAATTGATTTATTTTCTTAGAGATTATCTTGATAAAGTTTGTTTTGATCAGATATCTTTTCTATTGGGCTATTTGAATCAAAACTGAGACTTTATCCTTTAGAATCTCGGGTGGAAAATAAAAGATTCGCGGAGATTTTTTCTCGGCAGTTCGGCATGCCGGATGACGTGTTCGGCCTGCCGAACTGGCCAGTTCGGCATGCCGACCGCGACAGCTAAGATTACGCGTTTTTCACGCGTATCTTATCAGATATTGATCCGAACTTGATTCTATTTCGATTTTTGAGACCTAATCTGATATGGACTGACCCCAAGGACCAATAGGTATAAAAAGGGAGTGAGTCTAATGATTTACTCAGATCAATTTGAGAGATTAAGAGTGATACTCTTCTAGTGAGCATCTGAAAACTCCCTGAGAGCTTTTGTTCACAAATCACGAACACTAGCTTTGGGTTCTCTCTATTGGTTGGAAGGAGAGTCACCGGTGGAAGAGCTGTTCGTGTGAGCCCACACTCACTCCGGTTGTGGATAGAGAATAGCAAAGAAGACCAGTTGGTTGAGGCTCTTCTGGAACGTTACTTCTCTACACAGGTCGCGGAGGTTCTTCGGCATACTGAGGTTAGTAAGATCTGTTTAATTTATACATATAACATGTCAAACTTGTGTTTTGGAAAATACTCTGATGAAAAATTTTTAAAATTCCGCTGCGCACTTTGTTTCCAACATATATATATATATATATATATATATATATATATATATATATATAAGGAATCAATTTGTAGTGATTCGGGAAAGAAGAAAAAGAAAAAGAAAAGAGAAAGTAAAATTACTAATGGCTCAGATATAAAAAGAAGATATAACAGTTATCTCAAAAGAATTATTCATATAATTCTTCAAAATACTTAGAGAAAAAAACTGAGAATTCTTCTCTAAAAAAAAATAAAAGGTCTGTTATCTCATGTGTTGAGTATATAGCAGATTCAAAAAAATGTGAGGATAATTCATTCTTGCAGTTTGACGCCCACTCGTCTTTCCATTGGTGTGGAGGCCTGGTTTGGAAGATCGTGGTGCCAAAGAGGAAAGCTAGGATACCCTGATAGTCTTCAAAAAGGTTTGTAAAATTACCTAAAGCTTTCTATAATTAAAATTATATATCTATTTCCGATTAACAAAATTTTTAGAAAATTTTTGTTTATCAACGATCCTTTCATTCTACTGCGTTTCATATTTTAATTTCAACAGTTGGATGGTATACTCTTAAGACTTTTGCAATATTGCATATGAATCTCCCTGACACGATGGAGACAATCAATTAATGCCGCAGGAATCTCTCATATTGATGTCCCTTCCGAATCTAATATTTCCATATTCCTTGGAAGCTCCGGTAGCTTTGCCAGTTCACAGAAAATAACGTCTAAATCAATAAGGTTTTCAAGGGACCTAATTGATGAGGGTAATTCTTTAATTCCACTCCTGCGTAATCTTAACATACGGACATTCCCAGATATCGCCGGAAGAATTTTCAAATTAGTGCAGCCAGCGAGGTCAAGATATCAAAAACACTTTCATCAAAGTTTTGAAAATTCAGTGGTGGAATCTCAACTAAACTTTTACAGCCTGCAAGATCGACACTCGCAAGTCTTGATGCGTGAGAGAGATCTGGAATTTTAACCAGTTGGTCGGAGTGACTAAAATCAATACACTTTAAATCTCGAAGAGGCTATAACAATTAAAAAGAGATAATAGCCTAACTAAATTCCTTTACACTGTACAGAATACCAAAAAAAATAATAATAATGAAAAAAGAAATAGAGAGATCTTTAAAATGGTGAAGCTATTTTAACCTTTTGTAATTTCGTTTTTTTTCTTTTTTTATTTTTTTTCCAGTTGTTGCTTTCTTTACCCCTAAAGTTTTATATGTTTTACTTAAAGCACTATAAAATATATTTCTTAGACCATTATAAATACTTTTACTTTTGTAACTTCACTACTGTAATATTTTCTTTTCCCAAAATGTGTCCTTTTATAAATATTATTTTCCTTTTCATATGTACTCCTAATTAGCTTTCTATTTGAATTATAATATTGAAAGAAAACACACGCTTTTACTAAAACAACTATTTTGATAGATTTACTTTTTTCAATTTTATATTCAAATAGAATTATCTCATATATCTCCAAATTTATGGACTTTTTTCTTCGTTTGGGCTAATGTTTCCTCTTTTACTTTTTTGCCCTTAAAATTTTTGAAGTTTTCTTTTCTAACTATCCTCTAAAACATTATTTTCTCGAATGTGATTTTTATAAATACTTCTTTTTTGTAATTGCTACGATAAAGTAACTTTTTTCCAAACATTCCCTTTATATTTAAATTTCTCATATGAATGCTCAAATTAGTTTTATATTTCATTTGTCCTCGTCAAAATATTTTTTTTTCAAAACTATGTGTATATATAATATTTGACCAAAACATACGCATTGTTTAAAATAAATTGTGTATTTTAGTATTATTTATTTTTTAATCCTATATTTCTAAATGTGCCTCTTCAATTTTTTTTATGATATGATCAATTGAAACAACTTTGATACTCTAGGGTTTTTTTTTAATCCTATATTTGATACTCGGCATAAGGTCAAGGGAATTTTTGTAATTTACGCTCCTAATTGTAATCATATTAACAACAACAACAACAACAATTATAAACATAGAGAATACCTGAACTACATCCCATAGCTGCTTATGCTGACTGTACGGCATTTCAATTTCAACAAGAGATTCCGGTCTAAATTTTATAGGCAAAGTTTTCAATGGGTAGTTGGACCAGTTGAGATATCTAAGTGAATTAGGAAGATAATGAAGACCTTGATGAAGGTATACTTTGAACTTATAAGAATGGTAAATTTTGAGCAATCTCAAATTAGGCATTGCTTCAAAAACTGCAGGTTCCAAGCATAGATGTTCATCAATCTTAGACATGTCTAAGAATATTCCTTCAATACTTTTGGTACCCTGAAACCATGAAAAAAATTTATACATTTGAGCAATCAAAATAGAAAAAAAAAATAGAAATCCCTAAAAACTAACATACATCTAATACATACTTAATGGCTATGATTCTTATCACCAATTAATAATGTTTTGATTTTAGAAAATGAAGCTTTTTTAATTTTAAGAAAAAAAAGACTTGTAAATGTATCCAACAACTTACTTTATTATTTTCCAAGACTTGAAAGACCTCTTTAGCATTCCATAACTGACTACATTCACCGTCCTTATTACGAGATTCTTGGCGAACAATTTCCCACCCCATCTGTTGTATCAAATCATGCACCTGGAGCCCATCTTTTATAGTTATGAAGGATTTTTCAATAAGAACATTAATCCTTATGTGAGACTCGCTACCGAAGATTTCCTCTGCAAAATCTCTAGCCTCCCCTTTAAAAAAACATGCAATATCAAGGAAAATAGACTTCTTTAAAGGATCCAGAGCATCGTAACTTATTCTCAACACTTCCTGAATACTTTCATTAGGAGCTCATTTCAGTTCACTCAATGCACTTTCCCATTCTTCTTTGGTCCTAGAATGAAGGTAGGAACCCAAAACTTCAAGAGATAATTGATTGCCCTTTAAATACTCAAGTACTCTCTCTACTAGACCTGTTTAATCTGTAACAAGTGAATCTCTTTAAAGGCTTTTAGGTAAATGAGACTATGTGCTTCGTTAGAATCTAATGCATCAACCTCATAGATCTTATCATAAGCTTTTCTTTTAAGCAATTTCTTATCTCTGCTCGTTATAATGATTCTACTTCCAACACCAAACTGGCCTTTTTCTCTTTGGAAAACATCAAGTGGAACATCATTTTCACCAACTAAATGTTCTAGTTGGTTGAACTTGATGACATTATCAAGGACTAGAAGAACCCTTTTACGACAGAGCTGAACATCTTTGAAGGAATTGTCCATATCTATTCTTTTACGCTTCAATAATTTGCAAAACATTTTTTTGATCAAACCGTCTAGATTGTATTTACATACATCTTCCTTCATATTTGTAAAAAAGCAACTGTCAAACTCAGACTAAAATTGCTTGAACAAGGCTTGCGCGAGGGTTGTTTTTCCAATGCCACCCATGCCCCAAATGCCTACAATTTGAACATCTAGGGAGCCAACACATAGCAATGTTTCTATTTTCTCAAGACGTTTGCTTATTTCAACTAAACCTTGAAAATCATCAGCAATGTTACTTGACAGCATACGATATAATCTCACTAGAACCTCTTCGACAATCTTCTTGACAAATTTAAATTTGGATCTACAAAAAAAAAAAATAGTAGTTAGACTAGTAGGCAGTTTCATTAAAGTATGCACTGATTATTGACTTCAAATTCTATTCTTGTAATTGTAACACCCGCCTATTTTATGTAACGGATAATATTATATTAGTGACGACGTTAAGCATTTTATTCCATATTGATTTATGATATCATTGTCACTAACCATTTATTCTAAGTGTTATAACAGGTGATGGTCACGCGGAATTGATGTGCTCAAGTGTTCATGTTATTATTATTGTATATTTTATGATGATTCATTAATGATTTATATGCTATGATGTATTCTAGTCTGTGAGGACAGTTTAGCAGGTCGAGCCTTCAAGTTCGGCAGGCCGAATTATCCCTCAAGCATTGACAGGCTGATGGAAATCATCGACAGGCTGAACTTTGTGGAATTGGCAGGCCAAAGTTAAGAATCGACAGGCCGATGACAGCTGACGAGTAGTCAATAGAAGTCTCTCCAAATTTGTGATTGAGATAATTACTATGATTGGTTATGATTGGATGATGATTTGTGATTAATTGGCTTTATTTTTGGATTGATTACTTTAATTTTGGTAAAGAAACCTTGACTTTTGATTGATTTGAGTTAATTGATATGGTTTCCCATTTTAAAAGTGGTGAAGTATGGTAAGTTATGCTAATTGATTTGACCTTCCCCAATTTCATGCAAAATAATATTCATTTGCGTTATGAACAAAACTCATATTTTCGTGCAACATATTCAATCAGCATTAATTTACTGTAAGTTGTAGAGAGAAGAAAATTCATAACTTATCATAAAACTATCGAAATAACGTGAAACTTGGAGGAACATTACATAACACATATATGAACATCATACTAAAATTTCAGAACAAAATAAAATACCTAGCCAAAGTTATGATAGTCAGATTAAGAAGGAGATATACTTTTCAGAAATACCGAAAAAATGAGTTCTTACCTTAAAAATAAATTCTTCTCCACTTTCTTCAAATTCGACAAAAAAAAAAACTCAATACTTCTCAAATATTAGCAAGAGAATTGAGGAAGAGAATGAGAAAGAAAATGTGAAAGAGAGAGAGAGAGAGAGAGAGAGAGAGAGAAAATTATAACGTAAATGAGCATATCGTATAGGGAAGTCAATACTCTCTATTAAGTCAGAAATTTCTTGACTAAAATTGAGGCTATTCACGTGTAAATGGACAGGAAATTGGGGAAGGTCAAATCAATTAGCATAACTTACCATACTTTACCACTTTTAAAATGGGAAACTATATCAATTAACTCAAATCAATCAAAAGTCAAGGTTTCTTTACCAAAATTAAAGCAATCAATCCAAAAATAAGCCAATCAATCGCAAATCATCATCCAATTATAACCAATCATCGTAATTATCTCAATCACAAATTTAGAGAGACTTCTGCTGACTGCTCGTCAACTGTCATCGGCCTGCCGATTCCTAACTCAGCTTGTCGATTCCATAAAGTTCAGCCTGCCGAACTGTCCTTACACACTAGAATACATCATAGCACATAAATCATTAATGAATCATCATAAAACATACAATAATAATAACATGAACACTTGAGCGCATCAATTCCGCATGACCGTCACCTGTGATAACACTTAGAATAAATGATTAGTGACAATGATATCATAAATCAATATGGAATAAAATGCTTAACGTCGTCACTAATATAACATTATCTGTTACATAAAATAGGTGGGTATTACAGTAATTTAGTCGTGTTACACATATCATAAAATTAAGCATTTTCTTCTTTGGAAAATTTTAAAAAGTTTCCTCTGAATTTACTATTTTTAGTACTATTGTCTCCTAAATTTACCATACAATATTTGCAATTTATTCCCTGAACTTTTAATTTTTGACAAGTTACATCCTAATATAATAAATATATAGCAAATACCCCGACAAATAGCAATATTAATTTTTTGACTTAAATTTTTATGAGATATTTATGCCCACTGCCATGTTATTGAACATTGGATTGACTTTTGCCACTTATAAAAAAACTTTTACACTATATGTCACTTAGAAGAATCAATACAAGAGTAAAATTATTAAAAAAAAAACACGTAGCTTGTGGCTTTTTTCAAAGAGTTTTTTTCCTTGTGGCATATTTCAATCCATAGTCCAAAGAAGTAGTATATCTGTAAAGCTCCCAATTTTTATGTGATTTTGACATAGATAATCAATTAAGAGCATGAAAATAAAAATTATGAGTGTTAACCCAAATTTATATTTAAAACAAGGCTAATTTATAATTTTCTATTTTGATAAAAACTTAATTAAAAATATTAACTACCATAAAGTATTTAAGTTAAAATATATAATTACCAATCATATCATTAATCAAAAATTTATTTGTAAGTTATATATCATTTTTAGGAAGGTAAAAAAAGATAACATGGCTATATAAAAAGATGATTTGTCATAGATTGATAAGTTTAAGGTGCAATTTGTCTAAATTAATAGTTTAAGAAGTAAATTGGAAATGCGCAAGGGCAACATTGCAAAAATCTCTTAACTCAAACTACCATAAATATACCATAACTATGCCTTTAAAAAAATACCATGAATATATATATGTCTATATATATATATATATATCCTAGTATTTAACCAATAAAAAAATATCCCCACAGTTTTTTAATAGAGTTAAAGAATCAACTTGACCAGTCAAATTATTTATAAAGTAGCAACAATACCCTTACTAATTAGCATTTAAATATTTTAAAAGATTTTATACATTATTTAACATTAACTATTTAGAAAACAAATGAAAAGTAGATTAAATCCAAAGATTTGCTAACTAATTTAAAAAAAAATTAAATAAATTTAAACATAAAACTGAAAGATAAATCTAAGGATTTAGAAAGACAGGCTAGACGTCAAATTATATTGACCATGGATGGGAGTAGGTTTGGCATTGGAGATGGCGAATTTGAGGGGGAGAGAGAGACTTTTTTGTTTTTATTTTTCATGCTATTATATTTTGATACTCTTTGAAAATCTTACTCTAAATGTTATATCTACTTTTTATCATATAAAAGTAAACTTGTTATAGTTACAATGTTATAAAAAGTAAACTTGCCATCCGCTCAAAAAAAAAAAAAAAGAGAAAAACTTGTAAAAGTAAACTTTAGATATTGAGATAATTTAATAAAGACAATGTTATCAACAACAACAAAATATACTCGACCAAATTTGCACCAAATATAGCATTTATCAAATTTGGCGTTAAAGATACTTTTAATATCTCGATGCCAAATTTTAGTGTTTGAATAAGAGAATTATTCTCCAATGAAGAGCTATATTTGGTTTTAAATTTGGCATATGCTTCACTCTGTGTCAAATTTGACATAAAAAATAGCATATGTCAAATTTTAGAATTCGATTTTCCTTTGAAAGATTTAGAATTTGATTCCAATTTGTTGATGTATTGCCTTTTTCAATCAATTGTTACAACATTGTAATGTCCAAATTATTTTAAAGTTAAAAGTTTGCTTATATAAATTCTAAAACTTAATAATTATGATAAAAAGTAAATATCTTATCGTAAATTATATTATGCATTGGAGCAAAAGAAAAACTACGTAAAGAATATGTTAATTTTCGTACATTTTACTACAAAATATAGCAATTTTTTTGACATATTTTATTAGTGATAGCCTTAAAATGGCCAAAAATAAAGTGATAAAACTATATGGGAAATGATACAATTAGGAATAAATTGCACGTTTTATTGATCATGATTAAGCTTCAAAAAAGAAATAAAAAACGGTTGAAGTATAACCTAATGATAACATCATATCTAATTTCATTTAAAAATAAAAAGTTTGAATTCCTTCCCATAACTTAAAAAAATAAATAAATAAAAAGATAAAAGAAATAATAGAAGTTCATTTGTTTATAGGTCGTCGTTGAAGTACAAGAACCTCTAATTTTGGTCATGTTAGCGGTCAATATAACGGTTGTGGGGTTGTCTTAAATGTCACGGGGGGAAGCTATTATAGCAAGCATCATAACACAGAATCAATTTGATTGGAGAGAGAGACGAGAGAAAAAGAGAGAGAATCAATTTAATTATGAGACGGGGAACAACACGAAATTTGGTTTGACAATCTGGCTTAGATAGAGAGAGAGAGAGAGAGAGGCAGTGGATGAAAGTTAATTTGAATAAAGTGGGTCGTATTTTGAAAGGGTCGCAATTCACGAAATGATCACTTGAATAATCAAATCAAGTTGGCGCATTAACAAGGGTCAAGCATGGGGATCTCTAGGGATCCCATCAATGTCAATTTCATCCAAACGTACCCAACAATAAAGCGCCCCCTCGTAGTTTAGACTTCACCTGTAAGCTAAGGTTCGAGTACGAATTAGTAGGCCCCATAATCAAACACCACTTGCATCTTTATTATGCCCCATGCGCATATATCATGTGCTAAAGGGGTCCAAGTTAAAAGACGCCTCACGTAAAGCTAACTAAAACCTAAAATACGAACAAAAATTGCAAATTGTTTATTCAAACAAATACAAACAACCCATTAGGCAAGGCATAGAAAAGTAAACGTTATCTGCCCAAAAATGAATAAGATTCTTTTTTTATTTTTTATTTTTTATTTTTTATTTTTATATATACCAGACGGAAACACACATAATGGCACGTTCTACTTATGATATTGTGTTTTGCATATGATGATTTATAATAAACATTATAAGGATAAAAGAAAACGAAAATAGAGTAATATTAAATAAAGAAAAAAAAATAAATAAAGAAAATAAAAATAAAAATGATAGAAAAAAAGAAAAAAGAAAGAAAAAAATGAGAAAAAAAAGGAAAAGAAAGAGTGATGGAGTGACATCACCCTATTGGAGAAAGTACCAAAACATGCACCCTTACTTTTTTATTTTGTTACATCTCCGTACCAAAACATACATTCTCACTTTTTTATCTGTCACATTGTAATAGATAGTTCACACATATTAAACTAAATTGGCGTTTAGAAGAATGGTGAGAACTGTTAGTTAGAAGTATTTTTATTATAGCATATGAGAACTTTACACTGTAGTAATTTTTTATTGTTACTGTAACATGTGAAAACTTTATACTGTTTACAACTGAGTTTATGCTAAGAACCACGGTTCTCACCACTTAGCCAAATAGAATGTAAATTATAAATAATGGATATTATAAAGAAATGATATTTGTCTGACCTTTATTTTAAAATGCAAGCTTTAAAAAAAGGAATTCTTATGGTGGAGAACCGAATTTTGCTCTACGTTTGTTTATATAAAGCTTTACACAATAGTTAAAATCGTCATCTAAAGATAAGATGACAGTTAGCCAAACCGTCTTCTTATTCACTGACAACATAAAGCAATATTTTATAAAATTAACATAATTAATAAAAATAATTTAATTAAATCATGGTTTAAATGTAAAATTTCAATGAATTATATGGTTTATATGTTCTGTTGTATAATGTCATAATATCTCGTATGCACCTTAGCACAAAATAGCCGCATTCTTTGTCTCCCTTTAGTAAGGTATACTCTAAAAATGATGTAAAGAAAATTTTTGAAATATTATTAATGCATTTTTAATTAATTAGAATTCAATTTGTATGTATTTACAGTAGAATGGTTACTTTTTGGTAGTAGAAACATAGTAAATCCTTGAGTTAGAATGAAGGTGACTTAAGTTTTTGCATTCAATTTTCATTCATTTAAAGCGCTAAATAAATTTGGCCAATGCAATCAATCAAAATATATATGCTATAAATTAGCAATATTAAATAATATAGTTAATAAGAATACATCTACATTTGAATCATCCTTTTGAAGTTGGGGTATATTTTTTGGTCAAGTGGATTCAACCACGTTACCCTATTGTTTTGCAAGTAAATTGTTAGTGATGTGCCCTAGGCCAATTATGTAATGACCACATATTGACTTTCTTAATTTGCATTTTATTATTAAAGAGGCATTTTCATTATTGTTTTTTATTCTAATTCCATAAATAGTTAATTCTACCAAGGTCATCAAGTATGTGACTTGTTAGTAAAACTCTTTGGTGAAAATTGAATTCTATTCTAAATTATCCTTAGTCAGTCATTATTATTGGGATAATAATGAATGAATACTAGCATGAAGTTTGACTAATAATTATGATTTATTAATCATGCGTATGAGATACTAATTCAACTCATAGATATATATTTAAGAAATGATGTATTAGATCGATTCGCTATAAGAATACTGCATGGATAATTGTCATAAGTGATTCTCATCACAATAGTATTATCCTAGTCGTCTAACCTGAAATCACCATTGTTTCCCACATGACAAGTTCTATATTTTGATACATTCTAATATTATCTTTAACAGGATGATGGAATGGATTGTTGTTGGATATAGAGTGAATCATGTGAGGAATGTGAGTGAGTAAGAAGGAATTTGTCCCTTATTTATTATGAGAAAGAAATCTATGGGCCCCTCGATAATTTAGACTAAAGAAAAATGTTTGGCCATACTGGAATGAATTAATAAGGGTTATCAATATCGATCTACTTAAGATCGAGAAATAATATGATTGAATAATATAAAGATGACATAAACCATGCCTTATGTTCAATCAAGGTATTTAGTGACAAAAGGACTTTAATACTTATTGTGGATTAGGTTATGTCGGATTATTGACATTCGCATAACTTGGGTAATCATAATGTCTTGCTAGAGGCCGCTTATGATTTGTGGGCCAAAGACAGAGTTTCAAGCCCACTACTAACGTTATGAGAACCTACAAGATCGTACACTTAGAACAGACCAAAAATGAATTTTGGGTTTGCTGTGTCTAGATTCAATGAACCTGATAATGTCCAGATTCGATGTACTAGATATGTTAGGTTCATTGAATTTGACATTATCTAGCTTCTATAAATCATATTTGAATTATAGTTTACTCTAGTTAAAATCTGAGTCTATCTTGAAGTCAAAATATATATATATATATATATATATCTGTTTTAGGGTTTCTGGCCAAATTAGATGAGAAAAGGCATTCTCTTATTCTAAAAAGCGAAAACATTAAAACCCTAAAATTAGAGAGAGAGTCATTTAACACAAGGAGAAGGGGCTAGGACACCAATTCGGTTTTTGAGAGAGTTTGTTCATGTGGATACCTGTAGAGGGCGTTGCTCTAAGTAACAACGTCTAAATCCAATCCCAAATACGAAAAGCTCAAGTTAGAGTGTCACCAGAGTGAACCCGCTCTCTTCCTTCTAGAAATCTTGCCCCTTTTGTCATCTTGGTAAGGTTCTATGACTTTCTTATTAATCTAATCGAATTACATAGATCCTGTGAGGGTTTTGTGGGAATTAATTTTGATTTTCGTTGCTTATTTGAATCACAAAATCCAACAAAACCCAACATAAATGAGTGGCAATGCCCAATGACCCCACCATTATATAACATAGCTCTTTTTTTATCCAGAAACTCTCAAAGCATCTTTACTCATTTTTTAATCGCAACCTTAGCTAGGCTTGGCATATAAGAAGTGATCATGGAGTTGACGAATCTATATTTGTTAAGTTGTTTTCAGACATGACAAGATTGTTAGATGACCATAAGCAGCAAGTAAAAAGGAAAAACTAAAAGATTGTTGACAATTGAAAGAAGTGTGCATATAGTTTTATATCTCATGCATATCATGACACTGGTCACATTAATTTAAGTAAACTTGGCAAACTAATCAATGTCCTTGGTCATGATAAAAAGGGGCATGCCCTTGATCTGGTTAATATCATGAGACATCATAAGCCTAGTTGTGCTAGAGGCGTATGGTCAGCACTTAAACTATATATCTTAAATTTAAACATATCTTTATCTTAAAATATTAAGATTTGTGAAATAATTTTTTCCTTAAAAAAAGTAATAATAATTTCTTAAGACTTATTCCGCTAAATCCAACGTAATAATAGCTTCTTAAAACTTATTCTTTTAAAACTTTTTGTAATCTAAAATAATGCTTTTTAAAGATATTTCTAAAATTAAATATTGTTAAAATTTTCTTACTTGAAAATTTACATATTTTTGTTGCACAATTTCAACATTTTAAATCTTAAAATTCTCTTGACTAGGATTGTATGACAACAACCTTGGTTTTCAAAACATACTAGCGTAATATCATCTAATCATTAAAAAATATGATGTGGAAATTACATTTGCGTAACCGGCATCTATTTCCATCTCCAGCATCTATCAACCGCTCACCACTGCCCATCAAATGTTGCTGATAGGTTTCATACCTATAGCATGAACATAACTAAATAAGCTTTTGCTTAGCAAGTAGAAAATTATACTCGCAAAACATGTTTAAAAAACATTTAATAAAAATGTGCAAGAATATTTTATGCTTGCTTATGGGCATGTTTTATGCTTAATTAATTTAAACCTTATCATATTTAATGGGTCTAGGTATTCATACCAGTTGCATGTGATCTTCAAGAGGTTAAGGTTCGCGAGGTCCTCAATGACATCAAGATCATAAACTTAACTAAACTGAACATAATGCCTTCCTATAGGTCGAGAGGTTGGTGTGACACCCTTAAGTTGTTTTGTTTTATTTGTTTCACCTATCTTATTGTGTGTATACGGTATGACATTTTACTACATAACAACCACATATCATATAACACAAACTATTGGAAAACGAGTATGTAGCGGAATTTCAAAATTTTTAAATAAGAGTATTTTTCAAAACATAAGTTTGACATGCTATATACATAAATCAATGACAGGTCTTATTAACTTCTTATATGCTAAAGAGCACCAGCAATCAGTGAAGAGAAGAACGTTCTATAAGAGCCTCAACCAACTGGCCTTCTTTACTATTCTTTATCCATGATTGAAGTGTGGGTGGTCACACTTCGTACAACTCTTTCTCCAATGACTCTTCTTCTAACTAATTGAGAAGACCTAGAGCTGGGGTTATTGATTGTGAGCAATAGTTCTCAAGGAGTTTCAGAGTTTCTCACACCAGAGTATTCACTCTATACTTCTCAATTGATCTGAATAACTGTGAAAACTCACCCTCTATTTATAGAGATCAGACCTGGGGGTTAATCATTATCAGATAATGCCTCAAAATTTGAATCTAGATGAACTTTTGATGAAAATTGCATCTAAAACATGTAATCAGATTATCGTTAGATTGACAGTCTGAACTTACCCATCGACTTGCTGAACTTATTCTATCGGCAGGCTGATCTGCAGGCCGAACTAGCAGATCGGCCTGCCAAACTTGCGATAATATGATCCCTAAGAATCTTTTATTTTCCATTTGAGATTTTTATATAGAGCCTAAGTTTTAATTTAAATAACCCAATATGAAAAGTTAGCTAATTAAAACAGTCATATCTAGATAATCATATAGAAAATCAAATATTATCTTAATAATTCAACATGTTTATCTTGAATTAATTTATAAAAATTAATTGTATGATAAACATACATAAATTATATAACCCTATCAAATTTCAACTAATCTAATAATTTAACATAAGTCACCAATCTGTTGTAAAAGCACGTCGTATTGTTACAGGATTTATTATGAGCTAATAAAGGGTACCTAATGGACCTCTATAGTTCAAGCTCCTATAATGATAAAATATAATATCCTAGATACATATTTTATAATTATCAACTCTAATGCTACTCCACAAAAAGCTTAATGTTGCACTCTTGAGCTATATAAAAATTACGAGGCTTCAAGTAATCTAAGTGTCCATGACATATCATAATGTGTCAAATCCTTGTAGGATATTCATAATTGACTTAATGATAAATTCTGTTTTACCTTCCCTATTATTTTTATCTTATGTTCCGTTATCTCACCATTGAAAAACTTGCTATCCAAAGATAGTATATCATTCAGTTATACCCATGCATCTAAATGGTTGAGCCATCTAGTCTTCCAATTACAAGATAATGCATATAAGAGAATATCATTAACTTTACAAAAAGAGCTATGGATTCCATATCTATGAATAATAGGTCTAAGCAATTAAGTATTATGTCTCTAACATACCAATATGTGTACAATCATAAAGTCACGATGTCAATCTTTGGTACATCAAAAGACATAAGTCAAGAGTACGAGCCCATTAGTCATTTCAGGATTAAAACACAATACATATAGTTATCTAAAGTGAATTTATTTGCACAAACAAAATTATTAATCCAAATCAATTTCACTTTATGTCTCGATCCAATGCATCGTCACCTATGATAATGCAGTAATGTTTCTACTTTTGAAGTCTCACTCCAATGACCAAGACAAGCCATCTCTAATTAGGGATGTAAACAACATAACAATCTTAATATAAATAAAGTGCCTAACTTTATTCGCTCGATTGAAGATCTTATGATTTAGATCATCACCTTTAAGATTCATTTCTTCTGCATAATTTATCCATCATATGCATGATTTTTAAAGGTTTAGACCAACAGTTTTTGACTTTTGTTTGCTTATCGTACATTCAATAGATATGAATGTAAATAGGACAACATTTGGTATATGAACAATAAATGAACTCTTTATTAATAAAATGTCTCCAAAAACATATTGCAACATTTTACTCCTTAGGGCATCATGTCTAACACAAACATGCTTAGCTGAAAATGAGTAAGCGGTATAATTTGATATTGCATACCTCACATATTGCTCATAGCATAATCATAATATAACATGATAAACATAATTAATCATAATCATAAGCATAACTCAATATGGCATATCATGACGTGATATTAAATGACTTCGCATTACATTGAATGGTGTGTCATAACACAACATGACAATACATATCATATAACATAACATTGCATAACATAACATAATACTGATCATGTATTTTATAATTTTCACTAATTGTATAAAAAAATTTTAATTTGAAAACTATAGTTTTCATACTGTAGGCGAGATTCTTACTTACCTAAATTTTCAACTATGCAGTTCTAGTTGTATCTCGCTGGTTCTATAGTCTAGGAAGTGTCCTTGATAATGGACCTAGAGGAATTGTGTATCGCTAATAATGCTTCTTGGAGAATGCAAATTTTTGGAAATATCATCCCAAACTCCGTTACTTCGCTTCGCTTCGCCTCGTCTTGATCTACGTGTAGCTAATACTGGACAATTTCTAAGGGAGTGGAATTAGATCAAATGGAGGGGACCACCATGCTCTGAACATTGAAGCGAGTTGGGGACTAGTCTCGAATTGCTCATCGGAGGGTAGAAGCATGAAACATGAGGCATGTTTGGGATTGGCCACTCGCAACAATGCATGTGGCAGCTCCGACAGTCTACTAGAGTTGAAACTCTGGCTCTCGTAAGTTTTCTACCTTTTGAATTCATTGGTGTAGTCAATTTTAGTAGTCAATTTTACCAAACTCAAAATCTAACAAAATATATTTAGCTCGATATCCTCAGAAATCTTCGACGAGTTGCTCCTCTTATCTTCGGCAATGTGACGGCAAAATTGGCTAAGGGGTTTTGTAACGCAGTGAATTTTAAGTGAAATTAATTATGTTAAATTTAATTATTAAGTGTGCCAAGTATAATTTAGTTGTTAATTTCAATTATCAAAAGTTATATTGCATATTCTATTTTCAAGGTCGTTTAAAATTCTAATTTTTAAGTCTTTAAATGTCAAATTACATTTTTGCCCATGTCACTTACCTTTAAATTGCAAAATTGCTATGGTTATCACTTAAATTTTCTTTCACGTTTAAAAAGCCCTTAAAATTTTACTAGACTTCTTTCTTTCTTTCTTTTCATGTTTTCTCCCTCTCTCTATCCCTCTATTCTCTCTTGTTGAAAACAAGAATTACCTGCTATTTTACACAAAAATTTAGATCAAAACCCCATCTAAGCTTATAATTTCTTTTCTCAAGCAATGGTTAAAGTTCATGCATCATTTTTCAAGGATTAAGCTAAGGTTTCAAAACCTAAAATCTGGTTTTTCTTTTGTTTATCCTTGAATCCAAAATTTTTGGTTCAATCGTTGTTTTATCTTCATGATTTTGAGAATATTTAAATATGCATGCTTGTTTCAAGGTGTTTTAAGTATGTTCTTCAATTAATTTTGGAAAAGTTCTGATTTTTTATAATAATATTGTGTTTTTGAGCTTGAAAACTTGGGAAAAATGTTTATTTGTGTTTTGTATTGATAAGTATAGTGATTTGAAGTGTTTTGTACACTAGGAATGAATTAAGTGTGAAATATTCAGGTTAGAAATGAATCTAGTCGTGAAGCAAAGAACTAGATTCTGCCAACACTAGGAGGGTGGTCGACCGCCCTTTTAGAGGCCGATCGACTGAGGTGGTTGCCACTATCCTTCGAGTCCCTTGGGTCTTCCAAGTCATATCGGTTTAGTTTTTCATCCCGTTTTAACTTAGTTCTTGATTTTTATGACCTAAAATGTTTCTAAAGGTTAAGTTTTGTGTTCAACAACATTGAGAAATTTAAAGTTTACATTTATGGTTATTTTGCGTCAATAGACATACTGATAACTAAATTAACATAATTTTATTTGATTGAGTGTTCTTTTTTACTTTAAATACATTTATAAGGGTTTTGAAATAAAGCTTATGTTAAATTTTGATTGAAGCTAACGACATTTGTGTTTCTAATAATGAGGTAGGATATTTTCTATCCCTTCTTTGGTAGTCCATTTTATGAATGATTTTAGCTAATTTTATTCTTAAATGATTTTAAGAATGATTTCTGTTTTATTTTCAAGGTTTTTGAAAATATGATATTCAATTTTAAAGTTATTTTATGCATCTAAGGGATTGTATTTTTAGATATTCTTTTATTCCCAAAACTTGTACAAACCACTTCAATGGTGTTTTATCAATTTTACACAAGTAAGTATTTTAGGTTTTCATTAAGATCTCGTGATTTAGCTTCGACAAAAGTGATTTATGAATAATTCTTTCATTTATAAATGCAAGTTTGGACAACATATTTTTAACTGATTATCTTACTTAGCATTTCGTTCATGCTAGACTGTTTTAAAAATTCCCTTCCTAGGTTTGTAGAACCAATTAAGTTGAAGACTGAGTTCGATGTTCATGAAGTTTGAGCAGAACGAGTATCTCTTTTTAAAACTGTTGTATGATACATATATTGTATGACTTGTCCCAATGTCATTCTTGTTATATTATTTGTAATTAAGGTGTGTAAGATTCTTAGTGGACTCTAAGCCTAAGTGTGGCAATGATTACTATTTTATTTTATTGTCGATGTAATTTGAGTCAAGCATGTTATTTAATACATCTTTATTATGGATGCTGTCTTCTAGCTCCACTTATGAAAGGACAAGCCGATACAACATGCATTACGATGCGAAGAGCTTTGCTTGGAGAAATAGAAGGAACATGTATCACATGCGCAAAATCCAAGAAAATACCACATGAATATTCTACCATAGTCGGTATTCAAGAATCCGTACCTGAAATTTTAATAAATTTGAAAGAAATTGTATTGAGAAGTAATCTGTATGGAACTCGCGATGAGTCTATTTGTGTCAAGGGTTCCGGATATGTAACTACTCAAGATATCATCTTGTCACCGTCCATAGAAATCGTTGATAATACACAACATATAGCTAACCTAACAGAACCAATAACCTTGTGTATTGAATTACAAATCGAGAGGAATCAGTTGATCCAATATGATAATAAAAGGCAAAACAAACTAAAGATTTGTTATAACCTTATAATAAATAATAAAACAAAATAATAAATAATAAAACAAAATTTTTTATATTTTAGAAATATAAATCGAATGCATATTTAGTTATATCTCAAAAAAGATATATAAATTTCTAATAGATTATCAAAGACTCTCATGATTCAATATATTGTTTCAATATATTATTCATTCAATACATGTATATTATTTTATAATCGTTAATCATTTCGTTCGCGAGGAGCTGGATGAGAAGAAAATCTCATGTCCAGTTCTGTAGTAGAGATGGAAGTAATAAAGAACCATCAACTAGAACCCCAAAATACCTATAGTTTGATACATAATAAATTGTCCTTCATTTTTTATAGACAGACGAACTGGTTCGATAAGTAATATTCCTTTTTTAATCAATTTTGTAAGAGTGAAATTTTTCTCAATCATTAGAAGATCCAGATTTATTTCTCTCCTTTGAATAGAGGCTATAGTAATTTCTCTTAGGTTTATCGGTCTAAGCAGGGAATTATTTAATTTCCTTAATTTTTTCCTCAGTCGCGCCCTCGCCTTTCAAGTCGTGATAGATTTGGTATCAAGCATGGCTTTAGATTCCATGGGAAACTTAATTGTGTGAGTTTTGATTTAGTTTGCTATTAAAAAATGTGGGCTTTTTTTCAACGTACGGTTTTATGTACGCAAGAAATTTCATTATGTAAAATATATATATGAATATTGTCGTTTTATCTTAAAGGTTTTGTAAAAAGGCTTTGTTTTGTTTAAACAAAATTTTGTTTGATAAAAAAAGTCTTGTTTAAGTAATTTTCATTGATGGAAAACGAGTCAAATACATTATGCAATAAAATCGAGAATTACGTTATCTTTATGTCTAGATGTTGATCCATTGCGAGGCTTTGAAGATGAGTTTCCTTAAGTAGATGATATGAACGGAAATTAAAAGGTCATTAGAATTTGTGGTTCTGCTATGATTTAGAGTTTTGCTATAGTTGAATGACCTTATATCTTATAAGTTTGAAATATTGAGGAAATATCCATTTGACTTTGCAGATAAGGATTTGGTATAGGGACTCCATTTGCATACCATATTATTTAACTTTGGGGAACTAGATGATCGCTATATAATTTTTGTAGATTTCCTTAGTGAAGTATTAATAGAGCTTAGGAATTACAAATTTTTGAGCTTGTAGATATGCTTTGGTCGTAAGTTTCTTATTGGGAGATATGAGGTTATGTTTACTTAGTTTTGGAATTCAAATCAAGGTGCTCTGCAAATTGGGAGAACGTTAAGGTTTACCTTTTCATAAACCTATACTGGGTATATGGCTGCTATAGGTAGGTGATGTTCGGCGGATAGGAGGAGTATGCCATCAGGTCCAAGTGTCGCTAAACTATATGTCAGGTCTTGAGAAAATAATTTGTTCCATGACATGCAAGGAAAGTAGTACCAAGATGATTTTAGAAAAGGAAGTTTCCTAACATTTTATTTCAATATTGGCCTTAGGCAGTAACCGTTCTATGCTAAGAAAAGTATGACACATTTACATATTCTGACTTTTAGAGGAGATATACAAGGAACCTAATTGAAGAAGGTTATTCGGTGTATTTGTATTCTTACGAGACCATTATCTTAGGAAGAACTGTTTATACATAAAGTTGTTGACACACTCTTTTAGGGAGATGATAAAGATGAGAAAAGTTCATGATCATGGTGAAGTTCTGAATCGATTGTTAGAAACTCTAGGGCCTAGTCACCTTTTCTGCTATGTTGTTGCATCATTTGCCTTCAACTAGTTGTAAGACTTAAGGGTTTTAACCCAATCCTTAGTTTTACCATTTTGTTTCATAGTATGATTTTGGTTGGTTAGGTTTCAACCCAATTCTTAGGACCTTGCCGCTATTTCTCTATGCCGAAACATCCCTTACCCTAGATGATAGTTTATCCAAAAACACTAACTTTGTAGAGTTCCCGACACTCCTAATCTCGACTCCTTATCTCGAATAATGATAATTCTTTCATGAACTGCGCCGCATGATGAATGATTAGTAGCTGCTACAATCACTTGGAAGCATAGTTGGTCATTACCCACAGGTTTCCCTCGAACCAGGCCATGAGATTTGACTTTTGTATCATCCTTTTAAATCCAGTGTAGACTTCCTAACCTATATGTTTTGATTTTCTTTGAGTCGTTATCTTGACTTTGTCGTCTTTTCGATTGAGATCATTATAACCATTTGAAGTATTTTGCTTTTTTTTTTTTTTCTTATTGGTGGGGGGTTAATCTACATGTTTTGATGCGAAATTGATGTTGAGCTTAAAAGGCTGAGTAATGATGAAAACTTAAATCTCATTTGAAATGCTTGCCGTCTTCATTATTATTGTTAGTACTATTATTATTTTGTTTTTATTTGTATTATCATTTTGTTATGGATTCCATCTCCAAGAGAGAGAATTGATCTTGTTATGTTATTACCCTACAAATTTGGAGTAGAGTTGATAATTATTTAAAGTCTATGTGTTGATGTGACTAAGGTCAGATTCCTCGAATACAAGTACGGTGGAGTGCTTGAGCATTTTATCTAGAGTCTTGGTTGGCCATGAAATGGATGGAGACTTAGTCAAGCAAGCTACATGTAAAGTTTTAAATTTCAATAGAGACATGAGACTATAAGAATTACCTGCCTTAAGGATTTTAAGCTATATGATGTCTAAGGCAATAGATGAGAGTAAGCAACTAAGGAGAATATAGCCTGAGACAACGTTGTGATATGAGGTACTCTTGTAGTCACTTTTCTTTCGAATTTATACCTTAGGCATCTAAGATTTGAAATCCCTCTTAGGAGATTGGTACTCATTCATTAATTGTGTCCTGATGGTAAATAGGGAACGCATCTTGAGGTCTTAAGTTTGTAAAGATTTAGTGGGCTCCAAATATCTCTTCTAGTTGAGATTCTAGAGCTTCCTTCTTAAGACACTAAGTTGGCATCCTCCTACTGGTGAATTTAAGACGTAATCAAGAGGTTTCATTTAGTTAAAATCATTTAGACTAGTTCACTAAACTTTATGGGAAATAAGAATTAAGTTTTACTGACATTAAGGATCAGATAGGCATGGACTAAGAACTCAACTTTAAACAAAATTGTCGCATCTAAGGTGACGTACCATACCGTAATGACTATTATGGAACATCTGCTGCTATAGAGGCCACTTTGTTTGATGCTTAGTAGTTCAAGTATGCATATGTAAGGCTTCACGTTATCTCTACAAGTGTCGTTGAGCCATTGAAATACGGGATTTTGTTTCTTTGAGGACAATTTTGAAAGAATTAGAGGTCTCGAATTAAGGTGTGTATGCCTATTATCCTCGATCGTAGGTTTATACTTTTGGAGATATAGAAGATGTTTATGGGATTCCTAGTTTGGATTGATAGATCTGCCTGAATTTCATGTCTCTAGGAATCGTCCTGTGGACAAAGATTATCTACCACGGTTATTTGAGGTCAGTTATTGGGATTAGTATCATAAAAGTTGGATTAACATCAAGTCTAGATTAATGATGGCACGTAGATTATGATAAGCAAAGGGGAATTAACACATAGTGTACAACAAGATCTCTTAAGGGTTAGGACATTAGTCGTGTCGTGACATTCGACATTGTGGTGTATATGTGCAACATGATGCTTGTTAAGGAGCTTAGCATGGTTATCTCGTGCGGGTTGGATATGTGTGATTTAGAAGCACTTCCTCATCTCCTTTTCTTGGGTACGATTTCAAGTAGCTCAGCATTAACGAAAAAGCTACAAAGATAGAAATCGCGTGCCTGTAGAATTCTATAAAGGGTGATTATGTATTGCTAGAGGTATTTTTGCTTTGAGGAGTTAGTGATAGCTTTTGTGGGTTTCTTACAGCAAGGCATATTGCTCGTTCTAATTTTCCAGCAAGTCGGTATCATTGCTTGCTTATTCGACTTATCCATGGACTTGCGTTTTGTGCTTTGATGTAAGTACGTCTATCGATGCTTCACTATTGTAAACCCCGATTTCACCTTTATTGTTTCATTGCACAATGTACCTCTCTAAGAAGACACAACATATACTGATCTAGATTATCAACTGGAAGGTGATGAGCTTATGATGTTGAGAAATTCTACTAGCCAAGGTGGTATGGCAACACCACCATGAGGACGAGGGGACTTGGGAGTTAGAGCTAACAATACAGGAGCTGTATTTGTACTTGTTTTGTTTCTAAGGTAGCCTAAATTTCAAGGACGAAATTTTTGTTAAGAGGATAGTGCTGTAACAGCTAAAATTTTAAATTAGTTTAATTATGTATAAGCTTGATTAATTAGTGTCATTATTCTAAATATCATTATTTCCATAATTTAGTTTAATGTAAAACTACTTTTTATTTTAAACTAATAAAAAATATGATTTAATATCATTATTCCAATTTTACGTCACACTTACCATTAATTACAAAAATGCCACTACTATTTACCTCCTGCAATGTCATGTGATATTGCTATGCAAAAAGGAGTATTGGCACTCAAAATTTCCCGTCCTAGGTCTGCCCATATCAGATAACTTGACACGCCTGTACCCCACCACCTTCTCTCTCTTCAATGTCTCTGTCCCCGTATGTCTCTTTCCTTGTGCTTCAAAGGTTTCTGAAGACAAACCCAGCTCCCTTCTTGTTCAAGAACTCTGAAAAACCTTCATAGCCAAAGTGAACAAGAGCTTAAATTATTGATTTAGTGACTTGGGTTTCTAAGCTTTCAAGAGGATTTGAGGTAAGACACTTAAAAAATGAATTTAATTCCTTATGCTCCTTTTAAATCTAAATTTTCCATATTAATTTCTTGCAATAATCTTGAGCTTAAACCTGCGTTTCTTGTAAAAACCAGTTATGCTTGTGTTATGTTGTTCTTATGGCGTAAGCATGTAAAAATAAAAATAAAAATTGTTTAAAGTAGAAAGTGATTGTTGTTTTAGTTCAATGTCTAGATTAGAAACATGTTTTGAAAGTTAAATCATAGATTTAATTGCTGCATGCATGAGATTTACATGATTTAAGTGTTAAAAATCAGGATTTATGCATATTCTTATAAAGTTTTGTAAAATCTAAATTTGTCATTTTTAGACATGTTTTGTAGCATGAAAATTAAGAAGAAATGTACATTTATGTTTTAGCATGTTTTTCTAAGTGTTTGGACAAGTTTTATGCATTTAAAGCTGATTTATAGTAGGAAAATAGAGTTAGAGTCGAATTTACCCGTGAAAGGATGAACTAGGCTTTGCCAATTCTGATAAGGGGTGTTCAACCACACCCTCTATAATGGGGTCAATTGCATGGTAGCAGATATAGGTTGCAACCTCCCTTCGAACCCTTGGGCCTCTTTACGCGCACCAGTTTGGTTTCTAGAACTTTCAAGGTGTAAAAGTGCTTCTAAAACCTCCATTAACATGTTTTAAAATCTTAGAAAACTTATTTGCATCCCATAAGTATTTTTTCACAAAAGGAACACCAAAGGTTAAATTACACATAATATTGACTTATGGTTTTGTTTATATTCTTATTGGTTTTTCATTGACGCTATGTCACGCCCCGTAGTACGGGAGATGACGTAGCAGATTATTTAAGTTAATTAAATAAAAATTTAATTAGAAACATGAGTTTAAAGGGGTTAAATTAAAAATAAAAAAATATGAGAGTTTCAAAACCTTTTCGTAAAAAGAATTCATAATCATTAAACAGATAAAATCATTGAGGCAAACCTTAAGTAAGAAATGAAACATAAAAGTTGTGTGTATGAGTCCCACTGACCCACAACTTGTGCACACACATAGTACTGACAATATAATAATACAATCACAGTCCAAGTAGAGAGAAAATTGAAATATTACATGCCTTGATTAAATATTACAAATAACCTACTAAGATTCTCCTACTGCTCCTGAGTCCTGTCTGAAAAATCTTCTCTGAACCTAAGCGAAAATCCACCTAGAGGGGGAAAAGTTTAAAACAAATAAAATATGAGCGAAAGGCTCAATAGGACTATATTTTAAGAAATAGTAATTTAAAAGGAAATATCCTTATTCAAGAAATCATTTAAGAAAAGACTTGAATAAACAAATTTAAATAAAACCATTCTTACCCAAAACAGTTTATTGGTTGACCAGAAAGATCATCAATCTCTTTTTCTAGGCAAACCATATGAAAAACACCATCGTAGTGGATCAGTTGGGTTTTGGGACCTGCCTCCAAGGTCGATCGCTACATGACCCGATCTCTAATATGGCATCATGCCCTTATATTCATTTTCATCATTATTCAAAATCCATTTGCCAGGTGTTATCATTTACATTCATTATGAAGTTTATTTCAGTCCACGAACTATAAAAATAACCGATAAATTTCATTTTCAATCAACCGTTAAAAACATTTTGATAAAAACCTTTTTCAAGGCCAAATCATTTGAAACTGGGTTATCAAAGAAAGAAGGGTAGAAATCCTACCTCGATACTCGTGCCATGCCCCACACCATAATCCCAGTCCACTACACGTTAGCTCCGCAGAACCACGAACGACCCTAATTACAAACTAGGTCTGTCAGTATCTAATCTAAGATATTCTACCTTGCTAAACTATTTCATGATGTCCTAGTGTGCCATTTGTATCTTTAAAATCATTTTATAGAGTTGGGGTTTCAATCAGGGTTCAAAATAGTAAAAACTGATGAAAATCACAAAATTTGCCCTTGTTTGGTCGGCCTATCGATCTCCCTGGTTCGACCGACCGAACTGCACAGTTTGGCCTACCGAAAAAAAAGTCCAGTCGGCCAAACATTTTTCAAGTTTGGCCTGCCGGACGGATGAATCTGGCCTGCCGATCCTTTGAATTCGGCCTGCCGAACTAGAAAAACCCAAAATTTCCAACCACGGGTTTTGGGTCTCCAAAAACCCAAATCTTGATTTCAACTTGTGTTTCTCAATTCTCAGGCATGGAAAACAATCATAGATGATAGAAAAACATAATAGGACACTTTTAAACTCATTTAAACAAGATTTTAACACAAAATCCCAAGAAATCCAAAAATGGTGAAAAATAGAGAAAAATAAAAAATCTTGATTTAAATCTGTTTTTCTTCAAACAAAGCTTAGATCCTAGTTGTTCTAAGTTCCTTTAACTCAAATCAAGGGTTTCCTAAGCTCGAATAAACTTAGATTTCAAAAATGCATGAAAATTTGAAAATTGGAAAAGTTTTAAAATTTTGAAAACTAACCTTGAATCGAAGATTTAAATCGTGTTTTTAGTTGCTCAAACTTGTTCCCGAGCCTCCAATCCACTATCCCGATGCTTAGGGCTCGATTTGATTCAAAAATTTTGAAGGACAATGAGAGAAAAGGAGAAAGACCGAGAGGGAGAGATGCAAGGGAGAGAGAAAGAAAAAGGGAGAGCTGAGAGGGAATGAGAGAATGAGAGGAAGAGAGGGAGAGGGAGAGTGAGATATAAATAGAGAGAAATAATGGGCGGTTTTACTGTGCGAATACCGTGTGCCGCCAACGGTTTTGTAAAACAAAACATATTTGACATTTAACAAATTGTTGTGTCCCAAATATTCAAAATGACAATTAAAGTAATTAAAAACAATTAGAAGTCATTAAAATAACCAAAACAACTTTAAACTCAAGGATTTCATTAAATGATCAAATTAATTTTAAAATATTCATTATGGCACACTAATCCATCATTTTACACTCTAATGTCATTAAATTAATTTCAGGGTGTTACACGCTATTAGAAACAGTTAACGGTTCAAAGAACTTTAGGAGCTAACATTTTTGCAGATTAAGCTTGCATGACTTAGAAGTTATTCGTAGAACTATTTGTCAAAGATGTAGGGTCTTATTCCCTTTCCTTGACAGCCATGATTTAAACTTGTTATTTTACTATTGTGGCCATGATAATGAATGTTTTGAAATGATTGTTATTGTTGCGTTTTGTTTACTTTAAATGAGATCCTTTTTAAAGATATATTTTGAAATAAAATTTTATATGTATGAGTAAATATATATTATAAGTTTGATATTTTGGAGAAATAGAATTTGAAATGTAATTTAGACTAGGAGTAAGACACATTGAGCATGAATGGTTTTCAAACATCATTGAGGAAGCATAGAGTTCCCAATGATTGGCTTTTATGTAGCCATAGAGATCGAGTTATGAGATTCAACCTTGGGAGTAGGCCCTTAAACCTCATTTAGGGCACTCCGTAGCATGGGTGACTAGTTGAAGAACTGTAAATATATTAATCTTCTACATATGCATATGTTTCTATTTGAGGACAATGGTTTTAGCAAAATTGTTTTACATGTTATATTGTTGTTTAATTAAGTTGCTTATTTAAATTCAAAGTTTGTTAAAATTTTATCTTGCTGAGCCTTCTGCTCATTTTTCTTGATTTTACATATCCCCTCTGGGCAGTGCAAAGAGTGGTTCTAAGATAGTACTGAGATAGTGATGAGGAATCATCAGTATATGTTCTGCAATGCTTTCAATTGAGCTTGTAGCATGGGTTAGATTTCTAGAATAGTTTATACTAATGCGATTACATTATTTTCCTATCTTAATTCAATTGCATTTGTGAAAAGACTGTGTAGCTTGACATTATCCTTGTGTTGTACTTTTTGGCAAGTGCTGTAAGTTTCTAGACTATTATGAGATTTAAACTATTGAAAATCCTAAATTTTTATTTGAAATACTTATGTTGGTTTTAATTAAAATTTTTCATTTAAAATAAATATTTTATTTGATTAACTTTAATAATTTCAAATTTTTTTATTTAAGTTAAATAATTTGCGTAATTCAAATTAATCATAAAAAGGATTGGTGTAGAAAAATAGTAATAAATGGTTACGTAATAATGTTTATTTTAATTCAAATAAAAGTTTTAAAGCTTTACTTAACGTAAACTTTTCTTAAACTCTTTTTATCTCCTTAAACTAAAGGGATGTGCAGATTTGGTATCAGAGCTGTAAGCTTCAGATCTTTCGGTAACTAAACTTATGAATTTTTCACTATTTTGTTTTCATTTTTTAAGTTATAATCGGGACAGATGTTGAGTACACAACATAGTTTGTAATTTCAAACCTTAGGTTTTCAAAATTTCAAGGATGAATTTTTTTTTAAGGGAAAGGATGTAGTGCCCGTGAATTTTAAGTGAAATTAATTATGATAATTAATTATTAAGTCTTCCTAGTGTGATTTAGTTGTTAATTTCGTTTATAAAAACTCGTGTTGCATATTCTATTTTCAAGGTTATTTAAAATTTTAATTTTTAAGTCTTTAAATGTCAAATTACATTTTTCCTATGTCACTTATCTTTGAATTACAAAATTGTTATGGTTGTCTCTTTATATTTGCTTTCACGTGTAAGAAGTCCTCATGGATTCATTAGACTTCTTGGCTTTCATTTTTTTCTCTCTCTCTCTCTTCCTCCCCCTCTCTTCTCTCTTGTTGAAATAAGAATCACCCACTGTTTTATACAAAAACTCAGATCAAAGCCTTATCTAAGCTTAGAATTTCTTTTCTTAAGCAATTATTCAAGTTCTTGCATCAATTTCTCAAGAATTGAGGTAGGGTCTTGAAACCCAAAATTTAGTGTTTCTTTTGTTTCTTCTAGAATCTAATATTTTTGGTTTAATCGTTGTTTTATCTTCACGGTTTTGAAAATATTTGAACAGGCATGTCTATTTCATGATGTTTTGAGTATGTTCTTGGTTTAGTTTTGGAAAAGTTCTAATTTTTATAATTAAATTGTGCTTTTTAGCATGAAAATTTGAGAAAAATGTTTATCTATGTTTTATGTTGATAAATATGGTGATTTGAAGTGTTTTTATGCACTAAAAATGGATTTAATATGAAAGATGTGGGTTTGGAATGAATCTGGTCGCAAAAGGAAGAACTAGCTTCTACCAATACTAGGGAAAGAGCGGTCCATCGTTGTGGCTACCACCGTCCTTCGAGTCCTTTGAGTCTTCCAATTCATGTTGGTTTGTTTTTCCATCACGTTATAATATTTCCAAAGATTATGTATTTGTGTTCAACAACATTGAGAATTTAAATTTGCATTTATGGTTATTTTGCATCAAGAAGCACACTAATAATTAAATTAACATATTGTTATTTGATTGAACATTATTTCAAATGCATTTATAAGGTTTTTGAAATGAAGCTTACGTTAAATACTTGATTGGAGCTAAAGATATTTGCATTTCTAATAACGAGGTAAGATATTTTCTATTCCTTTTTTGGTAGCCCACTATATAAATGATTTTCATCAATTTTATTCTTAAATGATTTTAAGAATGATTTTTATTTTATTTTCAAGTTAATTGAAAAGATGTAACTTTGAGACATTCAATTTTAAAGTTACTTTATGCGTCTTAGGCATTGTGTTTATAGATATTCTTCAATCCTCAAATCCTATACAAGCTACTTCGATGGTGTTTTATCAGTTTTACCCAAGTAAGTAATTTTTGTTTTTACTAAGATCTCATGATTTAGCTTTGGTAAGAGTGATTTGTGAATAATTCTTTCATTTATAAATGCAAGTATAAACAACGTATTTTTGACTGATTATCTTATTGAGCTTTTCACTCACGTTTTACTGTTTTAAAAATTCCCTTCCCAGGTTTGTAGAACCAGTCAGGTTTGAGACTGAGTTTGATGTTCATGAAGTTTAAGCATAAATGGTATCTCTCTTTGAAACTGTTGTATGATACATGTACTATATGACTTATCCCAAGATCAGTCTTGTTATATTATTTGTAATTAAGCTGTGCAAGATTCTTAGTGGACTCTAAGCCTAAGCGTGGCGTTGATTACTATTTTATTTTATTTTCGATGTGATTTCGGCTGAGCATGTTATTTAGTACAGTTTATTTAATTTCCTTAATTTGTTCTTCAGTCGCAGCCCTGCCTTTCGAGTCACGATAGGTTTCCTTCCCTAAACCTTTTTGAATAGTTTGGTATGGATAGTGCATCTCACCACTGTCAAAATGGGAAAGATCGAACCCCTATGTGGTGGCGCATGATGGGGATGGTTGTTCTCCATCTTCCCAAGAAGCTTTTGTGGAATCGCTTTTCGTAATCCTTTTAACATTTTACAGTAATCAATTTGACACAACTTCATCGAGAATGCCGAGATCCATCCCTCATGTGACGCTCATCAGTGGCTAGGGTGGAATTCCTACAAAACATGATGGTACCCTAAAATTGAGTTGAGGATTTAACTCCTCGTGGGGCTTTGAGTTAAACAAGGCTAGAGGTGTCTATCACTGCCACCAAAGACATTGGATTTGACGGTGGCACAACGGCTAGAGATGGGTGGCTTCGTTGAAGCTGTTCTAACTGAAATCGACCCAAAAAAAAATAGTGCCATTTGCTTCCTTCTATCGATTTGAGTCTATAGAGACCAAAAATGTGTCGATTGGTGCTCAGACGGTGGAGAAATCTCATTGGAATAAAAAAGGGTTTCCAAGGCTATGAATGACACATACAGGCTACTCAAACATAGTTGCAGGCAGCGTTGCACATCATTGGACTTAGCTCGCTTTGATGTAATGACCGAAAAAAATCTAAAAATTAATAAGCATAATTAATTAAGGATTTTTCTAAAACTACGCTATTAAGTTCATAGGAAAATTTTAAAACTTATAAGTTTAAGTTCGGTAAGAATTACAAGAATCGTTCACGAAAGAGCACGAATCTAAGAAAATGATTGACTTTAAATAAGTTAATACATTTTAACAATCCGAGCAAAATTTCAGTCCGATAGCTAATCATTAGATTAAGTATGTTTTATAGATTTCAAAAGTTTAAGTCAAAGGTTTTCTATAAAAATCTAAACACTTAACATGAAAATTCAACTTAAATTTCCACAATTTTATAATTAAAGTGAATTTAGTAGTATATAATACCGTTAAACATTATAAGGATACTTTTAGTAAACAGTTTAGGACCAGAAGACCTTTCAGTTCAAAATTAAAGATGGATGGAGATTATCAATGCGGAATGCTAGATTTAATAGATCAAAGTTTCAGCTATGAGTACTACATTAAAGGTTCACAGTTAGACACTTTAATGCACTTAAGCGAAATAATAAGCTCTTATTTAATTTAAAGAGTTTATTATTAGTGAAATTTAGGAACTAACGTGACAAGCACTAAGAACTTAGTCCATATTAGTAAGGGATAAGAAAATCCTATAATTAAATAATGTAATATACATATTTAAGTCAAGGATTTTCTGGAATAATATTGTGTTTGATTTTGATGACTAAAGGATTTATAGAACTGATATAAATATTCCAAAATTTATTAACTTTCGTGATTAAATAATTTGATTGATAAATTCTATTGCGATTTAAAGCAAAAGAAATTTCAATCCGTAAATAAATTGAGAATTTTAATAATAAGAATTTTCAAATGCAATACAATGTTAGCAATGTACTAAGAAACACTCTAACACTCAACAAATCCTTAATTGCTAATTATTTCAAGATCAAAATTACGCGAGTAGCAATTTTGTTAAAAAAGGCTACATGAACTTAGAAATTTACACTATTGCAAAACCAGGCCGTTACTAAGTTTATATATAGAAAAAGTCAAGTCTAGATTTTTATTAAATCTAGAAATAATTTTAAGACTAAAAAGGGTCAAATATTGGTACGCGATTAAAACATATATTGGTTTTGATTTACTATAATTAGTGTCCAATTGTATTTGAAAAATGGGAAAGGACCCTTCAGAAATTAAAATTTCTTGCCAGCTAAGTTAGTCATACTCTGATAGTATAAAATATATCTGTTTGTAGGAAATCTTTGAAAACAAGATAAGAAAGAATAGATTTGACCATGAATTAGACTTGATTTGAGGTTGTGCTTGGTGCACTTATTAGACAAAAATCTCACCGGCCATGCCTAGTGTTGGTGCCATCATTAGACGTTTTTTAATCTAAAATTTTAAGTCATCAAAGTTACTTAGGAGATTGAATAGACATTAGTTAAGTAAGAGATCTAGATTAGTGATAGTTCTATTTATAGTTGTACTTTCACAAGATCATAATTGGTCTCCATTTTTCTCCCACTTTCCTGACAAAACCGAGTGCCTCTTCAAGGGAGATTTTCAAAAATTTTCTTCTCATTTTCTCTGCCAGAAACTAGATCCAAGTACAAGAACACACCAAAAAATTTCCTTCTTTTTTCACCTTCCAAAATTGGGCCTAACACAAGATTTTCCAAGAAAACTTTCTTCCTTTTCTTCCCGTCAAAAACTGGACTCCCTAAGTTAGTTCCTCCAATAAAGTTTTTCCTCCCATTCCTCCATGAATCACTAACCAAAGAAAGAAAAAGGAAGAGCTAGAAAGGAATAGAAGAAAAGGAGAAAGGTTGAAGCTTTTAGAGATCAAGGTAATCCTCTAAGCTTTGCTCTCTACTTTCTTAACTAAGAAAAGATGTCATTTTACTTAGTAAAGTTTGTATTTTTAGTGTTTAAAACAAGAAGAAAAGAGAAGGAATAAGCTTTCCTAAGAGGGGTCATGGAGGAAGTGTCTACAAGAGTAAAAGTTCTAAACTTTATTCCCTTGATCTTTTAGTTAATTCAAGTTGATATTTTTAGGAGCTACATTTATGTTTTAGTAAGGAAATAGGTTACAAAATTTTTATTTATGTTAGTTGTTGTGGTTTAGCATGTATTATGTTGTACTAAGTTTAGGTTATGTGTGTGGTTTTGATTCATGCATGTTTAATGTTGTCGACAAAAATTTCCACAAATTTTGATCATGAAAATAGAAGCCTTAGAGTCGGATTTTAAAACTTTTTGAACACAAAATCTTTAGAATTCGATGTTTTGAATAAAACTCTATGACTATGAAAAACCATAGTTTTGGCTCTAAGATGGGTTTCTGTGTAGTTTTTCAAAACTATTCATGGTTATCTAAAACTATTTTGGTTGTTGTCCAAAACTGTTTCCAGCAGGCAACCATCATTTTTGAATGATTCGAGCTGTTTTGTGCCCGAATTACAGTTTTTGTCAAATAGAAAAATTTAGTTTTTGATGAGATGAACAACTTTTGTAGGAACTTTTTCCAAAATCTGTCTCTAAAATACCATTATGGACAGTTTCCCAAAATTGTCCAAAAACTATATTTATGGGCTGTAACGATTTTTCAAAGTTTTGGTCTGCTTTGAGGCCGAACCATAATTTTTGCCAAACACGAAACTTTTAGTTTTTAAAGAGATAAAGAACTTTTGTAGAGAAACTTTTGCAAAAAACTATTTCTAAAATAGACTTTAAATTATATTAATAAAAACTATCAAAACATTTTTAACCAATAAAGTTTGCAAAATAATAGCCAAAAAATGGCTATGTGAAAGACAGTGAATTGGATTTTAAATGACCATGGAAGCTTGAACCGTGTACTTAGAACAAGTAACTTCCATGAGGAAAAATTTTAAAAGAAAAGCTGTCTAAAACATGGAATTTTTACGGTAACTTTTAAAACTAACTGAAAAAGTACCTCTTGGTACTAGTTTTATAAATAAATAATCATGCAGCTCTAGAATTCTAGTTTTTGACAAACAAAGAAATTGTGACATTTACAACAAACTATTTAAACCTTAGATTTAGTGTTTTATCAATTCAAATGATATTTTAAGGTGCAACTTTGATATGAAACTTTGAGTTAAATGGATATACTTAAGTACGACCTTGCATCACATAACTTTTATAGTTTTTAAGTAAATGTTAAAATAGCTATTGTGAAAACCTGATATGCTAGGTTTTTAGTATTATGATGCTAGACATGGGTCCAACACCTGCCTTAGTCCAAAAAGCTACTCAGGTCATAGTTTTAACGATACAACGCATAAAATGTTTTAGGTTTTTTTTTTGTTGGCCTTAATGAGCTTTGAACTAATTACAAGCTCATTAAAGGAACTAAGAAAATAGTTAATTAGAACTTAGTTCAAGAACTATGAACTAAGGAGAATTTTAGATTAGTTAATTTAGGTCATATAGACTTTGTAACGATAAGATAATTAATTAATTTAATATTTTGAATTAATTAATTATCAATCTTAATATGAATTAAAGGCAATTAAGGAAAATTAAATATTTAGAGAATTTAATTAAATAAATAGAATAATAATTTTTATGATCCTTTGATAAAAGAAAATACGATTTGACATAATGATAAAAAGTTCTCACGATTATGCTAAAATCTAGATAGCATAAAATAAAGTTTTTCTTATACAATCTTAATAGGTGTTTTACACAAAATTGTTTCCGATAAAGGATAAGGAATTCATGGCTATCAAAGAAACTTACTACAAGAAAATAGGTAAGTAGGAATCTCACCTATAGTAAAATAGTTTCAAATAACTGTTTTTACATCATTTCTAAAATTATGAAATGCATGTTCAATGTTATGTCCGGCCATATACTGTTAAGTCATATTTACTTAGTTAAGATATGATGCGTTTGTATCTTGTTAAGTCATGAATGATATGTGATGTATGCTGTATTAAAATATACTATTTACTCACTTTCAGTTAAGTATGTTTTAATATTGGTATATAGTGCTATGTAATAACATGTTAGACTATATACACATAATAAGATAAGTGAAACTAATAAGACGAGTTAAGGGTGTCATACCAACCTTTCAATCTAAGAAGAGGCTTAAATTAATTCAATACAATTTAAAATCTCAGTGTTGTTGGGATATCATGAACCTTAACTTCTCGAGGATCGCGTGCAGCCGGTATGATCACCTAAGCAAATCTTAGGTTTTAATAATTAAACATAAAATTAGTCAATAAGCAAGAAAAAATGATCATGTATATTTTTATTAAATGCTCTTCAAATTGTTTTGCGAGTTGAACTTCCTACTTGCTAAGTGAAAGCTCATTTAAGTGTGTTCATGTTATAGGTAAGGAACCTGCCAGCATCACTTGATTGCATAATGGCAAGCGACAGACAGATGGTGGAGATAAGAATGGATACTGCTCACACAAAAATGTATTTTCTGCATTATGTTTTCTTTTATAAAATTTCGTATGTGTAAAGAATTAAGTAGTATTAGTTATGCATCCTAGTAACAGCTTTACATTGTCATCAAATCACTTCTATGAATCTAAGCTTATTGTCTGATTTCATAATTTTATTCTAAAATGCTAAATCATGATGCTATTGTCTTCAAAATTGATGATCAACTCTTTTCAACTTTTTTTATCTTCTAAAACAATCTGTATTTAAAAGCTTGGGCAAATCTTAAAATTTGTTGTTTTACCATTATATTGCATTCCTTTTGATAAAAATGATTTTTAGCATATCTTAAAATTTGAAATGTTAAACTAACAACTAAAACTTACATCCATGCTTGTACTTTTCGTACTTTCATACTCATCATAAAACATACTTAGAATTCAAGTATGTCAATATTCTAAAATTCCTCACTTTTATTAGAAGAAACTTTTTTTTTTCAATTTATTAGTCAATAAATCCGTCTCCTTTTCATCTTAACAAAGATTGTTCTCCTACACCACCGAAACATATCATAGAGTTCGAATTCTATTATAACAATAGCAGTTATACATTATAGAAATTTTCGTAAATTAAATCCGAAAAGCCTAATTTTTTGCTTTTATAGGTAAAAATCTAAATTGCTTATAGCAAAAGTCATTTATGGGTCTATATCCAAATTTTGGATGCTTTTGAACTTTCTTTAATCATAAAATGGATTAGAAGTTAATTTGTTTTGGATATTGCATTACTATAAAGGCTCGCAATGCTTGTAGACTCAATTAAAGTTATTATTATTATTATTATTATTATTATTATTATTATTATTATTATTAATTTTACATAATTATTAACAATTGTAAATACCTAACTGTGCACATATAAAATATTGTCAATTCTCGAATTTCCAATAATCCTTATAGATTAGAAAATTCTTATCATGCCTTGCAAGCTTCATTAAAGTCAAGATCGATCTTGCATTCATGAACTTTATGCTTACCATTTCTGAATTATAGTGTTGAGCTGTCGATCACTATTGATCTGAAATTCTCTTATAAAATTAACATCATGTAAGAATTTCCATATAATTACAATGAGTTGAAAATTCTTTTTTTCCTTAATTAATTTCAATTTAAATATTCTATTAAAATTCTTATAAAGGTCATTACTTTGACTCACACATGATGTTAGTGAATCATAAAACCTTAGTTTAGCACATTGAATAATTATTTTTAATTAACCAAGTGTGCTATCATAATATCATATTCGTTGTGCGATTCATACAAGGAGCACATAAAATTATACATTCATAAAATTTTTCATTGCTAAAGCCTTATTGTTATTAAGACTTTTAAAATAAACATTTATTAGGAAAATTCATATTAATAAATCATGATTAAGTTGTGATTTAAATTGTGAATTTTCTAGGTGTTACAGAAGGTTTTTAACCTTGAACTAAATTCTTACAAAAATTTATGCTTATAAGCTCTAAACTTGTATTTTCCTATGAACAGTGTAATTATGGAAAAATCCTAAATAAACCATCCTTACAAATTTTTATTTTTTCCAAACATTACATGTCCATGGATTGTTTTGAGTACTTATATAAGCTTGTCACTTTTAGAGGTAATTCTTCTAAATCATTTATTGGTTATGTTACCTCCATTATATCCTCCTTTGTTGCCTCCTTTCCCCCTTATTTTCTTTCCACGACCTCCTTTGATTGGCCTATCCATAGACAACTAGGCTCCTTGTCTAGTCGATAATGTTGGTCAATCAGAGCCTTGCTAAGTTAACTTCACGATCCAATTTGAATCCATGTTTGGGCCAAACCAAAAAGCCTCCAAGTGCGTCACTCGTGACCTAATATTCCTCTATTGGAAAAGGTAAAGACATGTACCTCACATAACATGTATTAGTTGTAATGCACACATTAACTTCCTTAAGTGCTATATAGTGAAGGACATCCATGAGGAGAGTATCTATTGACACCTTTCCTCCTACAACAACAATTAACTGAATGACACTACCTTCCTCGTCTGTTGATGGTGTTAGAAGAAGACAAGGTTCACTATGACTGAGACTTGATGAGGGTGGCTCTATAGAAGGTGTTGGCGTAGTATGAATTGTTCAACTTGCCTTCGTTCTGGTATGTTGTTCCATCATAGAAGCCACATTTTTTCCCTGTGAGATGTGGAATTCCCTCTAGCTTTACTTCTCATAATCTCTTCCTACTCAAATAACTTAGACTCTATCAATTTTACCTTCTTATGTGGTTTGATCACCTTTACGGTGAGCTTGACCTCAAGTAGAACAAAAATAGTTAAATTACTTGACAAAATGGGATTGACCACGAACCCCTCCTGATTATTCAGGATTGCATAATGCAATAGTCAATATATCATGCTTCCATTGATATTGGAATATGCCTTGCGACTCTTGCTCTTCATAATCATCCTATAATTACAATATTAATAAAAGTTAAAACTAATAACACTAAATGAAAAGGTTGAAATAATGTTAATTGTACCATTTTAAAAGTTAAAAACATCAAGCAACTTCTAATTCATTGGCGAATCTTGGCATCTTGAATTTTTAAAAGTTCCATCACTCTTTTGTCAGATGAACTTTTAAATAAGGTGATAAGGAGGAGGCGTAGTCTTGTTGTGTCGTTTCATCTACATTAAAAGTAAAAGTTACTTAAAATTTTGTATATAGATTACGAAATTTGTACAAACAAAGTAAATAATTTTATGTACCCAATCTTTCTCTGCTTTCCTATATCTCACCCAACACCACGATTGCTCAAGATAGAATTCATCTCTTATTTCTTTTGCTTTTTTTGATATCATGTTTCGCTCCTCACTCAACTTCTATTTCACAAACTCCCTCAATTAGTCCAAACTAATAGAAGGGTAGTTTCTAATTACTTTTGTGTAGAGCCTAAAAACATTAGGAGTCATCTTCATGGCCATTAGGGCCGGCAATACGGGTTGCGACACGACGACACGACACGAATCCAACACGTTATTTTGCGGGTTAGTGTCGGAAAATTTGACCACGGGTCATTTTAGTGTCGACCCGAAACTGACCCGTCAAAAAACGGGTCGTGTTCGGGTCAATCCATCTGACACTAAAATGACCCGTTTCTGACCCGTATTTAATTAATTAGCTTTTAAAAAATTAATATTATTTCATATATAATATAAGCTCTTAAAATATCAAACCTTACCTCTCTTATCACTCATCTTCTTGTTGAAGTGGTATGAAACTCTTCTAATTTTATTTTTTTTTAATATTATATATATTAATGTGGGCGGGTTAGAGGCGAGTTACGGGTCAAAATCGGGTCACAGGTTATTATTTTTTGACACTGTGCGTAAGAAACGGGTTGACACGGGTCGGGTTAGTGTCAACCCGTGTCAAAACGGGTCAGGTTAGGGTTGAGAATTCTCAACCCGTTCGGGTCACGGGTCGGTTTAGTGTCGACCTAATTTTTTAAAAATTAACTCCAACCCGACACGAACCCGACACGCCAACCCGTTTTGCCACCCCTAATGGCCATCAATGAAAGAAAATTTAAGATTGTATTGAAAATCACGTATCATCTTAGAGGACATTGTCATCAACATCTTTCTCATGGTCTTAGGAACAGTGAAGGATGCAATAATACCTTGCCAAACACGTTCCACATTATCCTTATTGGTCTTCTCTCTTTGATCTTTTATGGTTATGGGAATGTGCCTCGAACTAAAACTTCAATATAACTTTGGATCTCATCCCCCTCTTTTCTAATACTTTGATCTTTTCTGGTGGAATTCAACTTGTATTTTTGTACTTTTAACCTTAACCTTAAAACACGCTTCGTCAAGGTTACTTGCATTTTTCCATCCTTATCAAGATCAAATGGCTCCCTTTTCTAAAGCTCATAATCATCTTGTTGCTCATTCATTTCCTCCTCCACATCTATGAATTCGTTGTCTAACATATTGAATTCTTTTCAACAATTCAATCAAAAGCCAATAAAAATATGTACAATACAAATAATCACATGATAACTACAACTAAACAAAATATACTATCATTTTAACATACAAACATGCCAACATACCAATATTAATAGAAATTACACACATTAACATACTTTCATTAAAGTCACATACACTAACATTGATTGATATTATAAACGAGTAATAACTACAAAATTAACAATACACATCCAATAGTCAAAGTAACTTAAACTAATAACAAAAAGTAATTACCAATCAATAATAAAAGCTAAAGGGTCTTTCTATTGTACATCATTGTACTTTTCAATTTTCAAAACTTCAGTTAGTTTACATCGTCTAGATTCATCTCAAACGGCCTATATTTGTGGCGAGATATTGATGTGATATGAAACTTGCTTCGGTGTATATTTGTTGTCTCTTGGCAATAACACTTAGTTGAAGGATAGTAACATGTAGCTCTCTTGGCAATAACACTTAGTTGAAGGATAGTAACATGTAGTTTTAACTCAGTAACATGTCCCTGATTGTCTCCTCTCTCTCTGTACTCTACCTCTATAAATAGTAAAACTTTAAAATGTCAAACTACTTTCTCTCAACTCTAACTGAGACAATTCTTCTTATATGTTTGGAGCGAAAAGATGAAAAATCCATACCCATATAGCCTATCAAAATCTCTCACATGCATTGATGTTATTAAAGATTTTTTAGAAAACACTAAAGGTTTTTAACTTTAAGGATGTCAACAAACCACAAACTTCATTATCTAGGGAAGGGAAGTATTACCCCTTCTAAACGATTCAAAAACATTCGCAATAGGAAAAAGAACAAAAAAGCTATGGCTATATATTTCAATTAGGTACAAAACAATTACTTGAATTGAGGTGATATGAACAATGCTCTTAACAATTATTTGAAGGGTTTTCGACATCAAAGGTCCTAAATTTTATAACTATTAGTACTTAGGTCCTTATTTTAAGAATTTAGACATTCAAGTCCTTGAATTCTTAATCTCTTGGAATATAGGTCTCTATTTTAAGAATTTAGACATTTAAATCTATAAACTTTTAAGTTATTGGCACTGTTGATTCCCATCATGATTTTATTGTTAAATGCCATAAGAATTACTAATGTTTTGAGGCTTTTTATTCTTTAGGTCAATATATATATATATATTCAATAGAAAGGTCCCCAAAAGCTTTCCTTTATTTTTTTGAAAGTATAATTTCGTGTTACTTATGTAAAAATGCAAAAATATATGCTCTTGGGGACCCTTAAAAAAATTTTTTGGGACTTAAAGAACCATATAAAGCCTTAAAATATTGTCATCTCGTATAGCATTTAACTACAAAAAAAATGAATGAGACTAACGGTGACAATAAATTAAGAGTTTAGGACTTCAATATCCACATTCTTAAAATGACGACTGATAGTGCTAACAAATTATAGTTTGGGGACTTAAGTATATAAATTCTTAAAATGGATACCTAAGTGCCAAAGCTTAAGAGTTGGGGGACTTAAGTGTCCAAGTTCTTAAAATGGATACCTAAATGCCAAAGGTTAGAAAGTTTAGGGACCTATAATGCAAATATCCCTTATTTGAATAAGTAGATAAATTGTTCTTCAAAATGCAAATAAAATCAAAAGATATTTCTCCGGTCGATATTAAAAAAAAGTAACCTATTGATAGATATTTGACTTTCTATCATTATATTTAGAGAAAAAATGGTTTTATCTAAATCTGACAAGCTGAAAAACATCCATGATGTTATGTTGTACGTATCATCATAAAAGGATCTGAAACCAAAATTTGCATTTAGTGTTGAAAACAATCATTTTCAAAAGTTAAGTTGGTTAATAACAAATCAAATAAAGCATAACGCTCATGGAAGAATTACCTAGACTTTATGGATCTAGTTTTGTTCATTTTTCACACTAGACACATAGGAAAAAAATTCTTCTCAATCGATTTCAAACAAAAAAGTTTTAAAGTCTAAGGGTGAAAAAACTAAGCTCATAACGACTAAAGTTTACCCTCAATTTTTACATGTTTCTAAGTCATACTTTGATTAATTTCCCTCACAACAAATTTATTTTTTAATATATTAAAATATCTGCATAATGATTATCATGCTGACATAAGTTCCATCTAATAACCAAAATATACTACATACAGTAGCAAAACTACCGGCATAATCCGGTTACACTTGCTAACTCAACTGGCAAAAGCCTGCAAATTGTCTAAAAATTGTCCCACCAATCCTCAAGTAATACAACCTGGTTTCACCCCAAGCAGCCACGTGCGCAAAGTATTAAAACTCGTGTTGCACCATAAAATAGTGTAAAAACTAATAACACGAATTAATGGCGTGAAAACTAAAAGCAAAACTAAACTAACACTAAAACTATTTAATAACACCAAAACTTACTAAAACGAATTAAAACTAAAACTACTAAAACTAATAACCCTAAATAACAAAAAGTAATAACTTTGTTCCAAACTTTTCTACAAGGAGAAAATGCTTATGTTTCTAAAGTCAAAAATCAGAATTGATAACATATATGTATAATAAATAGGAACATTTTTGGTTGAATATGTTTGTGAAAATGTTTAGAGCAAACTTACTCCGAGACGATGGTGACGATGAAGGTGAGGGTGAGGCAAGATGAGGTGACAACAGCGACAGAGATGAGGGCGAGGCAGCGATGGTGAGAGTCGAATGGGAGGCAAGGCCAGCCAATGAAGGTACCATACTCAAAAGGAGAAGTAGGCAACAGAGGCGAGGGCAGGCAACAACGACAACAACAATTGAGATATTTTTAAACTGAGGGTTTGAGGGATATAGAGAGAGAGACCGATAGTACTGTTCTAAGGGTTTGATTTTGAAATGGTGCATTTATTACATAATATTAGACCACGGTTGTATAATAAACTGTTATCAAATACTTAACGTTAGACGATAGTTTCTTAAAACCATTATCTAAAATGTAGCACGAAAATCCAAAACACGAAGGTCGTGTTGCGCTACTCATTATGATGGTTTCTCGAGAAACGTTGTCTAATTTTTGTCATCTAATATACTATTTCTTGTAGTGCCATGATTAGTGAGTATTATACTCACAAATTTATAATTTCTTAATCTTAAATATTGTGAAAATTCTCAAGCAATTGTGTTATCTTGATATTTTTCGTGTTGTTTTGTAGGAAATAATAAAATCAGACTTAGAGGGATTGTTAGCATCATTTTGGAGTGAAAAGAGGCCAAAATAATATGCTCAATGTACGAGCATGGCCGCAAAGAAGAAGTATCTCGCCCCCGCGAGGCCATACAAAGAGCACACGTGGTCGCACCTTCAAAGCTCGTGGCATGTGAATTTTAGCCCAGGTTTTTGAAAACCCGAAGGGCACAACCATGCCATTTCAAATCCCACAGTCGTGGGTGCCATTTTTCGCCTCAGCTCGAGATTGTGCAACGCATGCGGCCATGCAATGTTGTCTCCTGATGGCGAGATTTGTCCCTTTTAGCTATCTAATAACTAGAAATCATCTATTTTGGCACTCTATATATATCCTCTTAAGCCATGAACCCTAGTGTGAAGAATTGGGGGAAGAAACCCATGAGGGAGGGCCAAAATTCCAAGGAGAGAAGAGCATGAAGTTCAAGATTCTTGGAGGATTTTGATGGGTTCTTGGAGGATTCAAGTCTTGAAGTTCATCTCAACAAAGCGTTTCTTCTTCCTTTCTCTCTACCCAAGTCTTGATTGAAATTTGTATTTGTATTTGTGTTAAACATATTTATTTTTATAGATTTCATGAAGAGATTAGTAATGGATTTGCCTATGTTTGCTTAGATTTCCTTTTCTAGGGTTTTGTATAATTTGATTTAGATTATGTTTAAATTATTTTGTTAATTGTTAATGTAATTTCTATTTCAACTCATTTATGTTTCTCTATGCTTTATGATTCTAGTTTATTTGGCAAATGAATTAGTTGATTCGATTTATTAATTTCATTGCTTGGGAGAGATTGACTCATTTAACTTACATAGGAAACATATAGTCTTTGTTGTTTTTGAGACCCAGGAGGGTTGAGAACACCTAGATAATCAATTAAGGGTTGAGCTTAATGAATGCATATGTAAACAAGCTTGATAGGGACATCAATTTAGGTATTTACGCATATAATCTCATTTAATACTCGAAAGAGGTAATGAGGCAAACTTAGGGCCTTTGATTAATAAATTAGATGGAATGAAGTTAATAATCATGAGATAGGAAGAGTATAAGAAGAATTAAGCTAAATTAAGTCCCTAGACACATTATCACATAGATTATCCATATTGTAAATTATTTCTTTTGTTTGTGGTTTATTTTATTAGTCTTATTAGTTTATTTTATTTTAATTTATTTTCCTTTAAATTCCAATTGCCCAAATAAAACTCGATTATTGTAGTGGCAGTCATTTGCTAGAGAATTCAATCCTCGTAGGAGACGACAACTTTTAACTCACCAATCCTATACTAAAACTTGATCTAACATCCAAAAATTTAATTAACCATAACTAGTGTTTAGATAGTAGATTACTATGCCTTAATGTAAATTTAAACTTAATTTAAGTATTTTATGGTAATTTAAATTTATCCTATTTTTTAATTATTTTTATATGTTATTTTGAATTTTAAAGCAAAACAATTTGTCAAATACCTTATATGTCATAATTACAAAACTATGTGCTGGAAGCTAGTTTTGCTCTGCAAAACCACCCCTCACCCATCTATTTATCTCCCTCTCTTTCCCTCATGCTCTCTCAGACATGCTCTCTCTCTCTTCTCTTTCCCTCTCACGCTACTCTCTCTCACTCTCTCTTTGATTTCAAAATTTTGAGTTCAAGCTTCAAATCTTAGCTGGGTTGGGAGCTTAGGAGCGCGATTGGACTTCCACAAAACCGTTTTAAAGCTTTGATTCGAGGTTAGTTTCCTTGTTTTTCAAATTTCAAACCTTTGTTCTAAATTTTTTAATTTCTTTGAAATGCTATAATCTGAGTTTCTTGAGTTTAGGAAACCCTTAATCTAAGTTAGTAGAACTTAAATAATCTAGAATCTAGGCTTGATTGAGCAAGATTTGGATTAAATCAAGTTTTTTCCCTTTTTCCTCATTTTTGGATTTCCTTGAAAATTTCTATTTAAATCTTGCTTAAATGTGTTTAAATGTATTCTAGCATGTTTTTCTATAATTTATAAATGTTATGAATGCTCTAGGACTTGAAAAATAGGTTTAGAATTGATTTTTGGGATTGGGAAGGCCAAGAATCGAAGTCTTGGACCTCCCACATTTTTCCAGTTTGGCAGGCCAAACTCAATATTCGGCAGACCAGATTCATAGGTTCAGTAAGCTGGATTCTTCTGGTCGACAGGCCGAACTTGAGCCAGTTTGGCTTGAGTTTGGCAGCCAGACCAAGGGTTTCTGCAGGCCGATCGAACCTCTTGAAAATAACTCTTTTTGCCTGTTTTTCACTGTTTAAAGCCTAGATCAAGATTTTAACCTCATGAAATGATTTTGTGAACTCGAAAGGCATACACTAAGACACCCTGAGATAGCTGAGGGATGTAGAATACCTTAACCTAGATATTGATGAACTTAGTTTCTATTTAAGGTTGTTCGTGGTTCCATGGAGCTAACGTATAGTGGATCGAAACTGCAATGTTGAATGTCAGTACAAGATATCGAGGTAGGACTATTATCCCTTCTCCTTTCGTAGCCATGTTTTTAAAGGGTTTTAGCCACAAAGTATTTCCTTTTAAACGTTGTTAAGAAATGAAGTTTATAATTTATTTTCACTATTGGCTAAATAATGAATTATCATAATGAATATAATGAGAATATCTGATAAATGAGACATGATAATAATATGACACCAGACGCGTCGGTTAGTACCGTCCGAAATGATAAGATAGAGCATGAAGCCATGTATAGAGATTAAGTCGTGGGAAGCGTGACCTTAGGGCCAGGTCCCAAAACCCAACTGGGCCACTTCAGTGGTGATTCATATGGTTTTTCCAAAAACATGATAATGAGACTGTCTATGGATGAATAAATGATTAACTGGCATGAATAAAATTAATGAGTTCCAGTTAGTTAATTGTTTATTTATTTATCTTGTTTTATAGCTTTTGCTTAAAAAATGAATTTTATGTTTAAATCAAATGTTTCCAAAAGTTTAGTCCTACTAAGCCTTTCGCTCACATTTTTCTTGTTTTAAAACCTTTGCCCCCCTCTAGGTAAAATCCGGCTTAGGGAAGATTGAAGAACTAGGAAGAAACTATAGGATTAGGACATCATTGTTTAGGGTATTTATTTATAAACAAGACATATAATATTTTAATTTATTTCTCTTTTATTTGGACTGTGGTTATGTATTTAATATTGTTGATACCGTGTGTGCATACTAATGTGGGTACGGTGTGGCTCAATGGTGTTTTGTTTATTTAATATTTTAATTCGCTTACATGCTTTCATATTTTTTTTAACAAATATCTTAAAGAGTTTTAAATATCCTACATTCTTATAAATAACTTAATAACATTTTAAAATGGTGGTTTTTATTAAGAATATAATTTATTTAACTTAATTTATCTGCCATCTCACCTCCCAGATTTTGGAGCGTGACACTTGACCTGTACGCTTGTGGGTTTAGGCGCAAGTCTTGAGTGAAGCAAGGCGTTTTAGTTGTCAGATTAGCATTTTTAATAGTCTAATCTATAATTATTCACATTAAAAATTTGTAGATAAAATTGCTTCGAATTATAAATGAAACTATTAAAAAATTAATTCAATAGTTAAAATATTCATGCTGCACCCGTGGAATAAAATTTCTTTCCCCGCTAAAAATTCCCAGTTGTAAAACTATGGTCCAAATATGGGCATTTTCATAGATATGAATATGATAGGGCCGTTTGGTATTGTTTTCAAAATAGGTGAAAATGTTTTTATTTTAGAAAATAAATTTTTTTTAGAAATTGTGTTGAGAGTGTTTTTAAAATTTTTACCTCAAAAAGCATGCGAAAGCTTTTCCTAAGAATATAAACAAATGGGGCCAATATATCGCATTTGCACAAATTCTCAAGATTCTAAACCTTCGTATCAAACACTAATTCATATAAAAAAAAAAAAAAGAAACACTATATTTACAAAATGTTTTATTAACTTGTTGGTAATACATTTTTTAACGTGAGGATATTTTTGTTTTTTGTTTAGGTCAAATCTTACCAGGACCCTAGACTTTTTGTGACTAATTGAACTTTTGGGCTGTCTCATTCGCCATTAAGAAAAAAATAAATAAATAGATAAATAAAAACGATACTATTTGTGTAGTTTACAAATTACAACGGGAAGAATATTCTTTGATTAAAAAAATTTGATATTCCTAACAGGTCTTTAAAAAAAAAAAAATTAAACCATAAAATTAGTCAGACACTGGCAGTCCATATCGGCCTACTTATGCAGCTTTTAAAGCTAGCAAATTGATCGTCCATTTGCGAATCTAACTTCATGGGAGCAGTTGAGCCAATTTAACGATTTTACAACTCCTTTTTGTCCTTTTACAGGATACAAGTTACCTGAGATTCCATTTTGGTAAAATAATGAATACATAATATGTGTATTTATTTTGTGGAAGAAAAGCGAGAATACGGAAAATACCAAGAACATGTGATCGATCACGATCAAAGTGAGATTATCAGCGTTGAACAGTTCAATATTCAACTCCCTTAAAAACGAAGAATGTTGAACATTGAACTTGTCACAACAAGTAGTTTTCCCTTTGATTCACTATATCTTCATTTTTGGGGTTTGGCAAGGCTGAATATTAAATAATGTCACGAAAATTTTATTCACGGTTATATGGTTAAATCCTGTCAGACTGACTAGTCAAATATATATGTAAAAGGCTGTCCGAAAAGTGACACATAATTATATCCACACATTATGTTAGCTACATATATATTTTTAGCAAAGCATGCATTATATGTAAGTATTTATATAAAGTTTCATTGACTACAATAAAAACTTTGAACTGGTTGCAGCACCAAACAGTATGCCTCGTCGGCAAGTGAAGGACCAGTAGTAGTCAATTTAAGTCACGCGGGATGGTCATGAAGGTACTAGACAAACGACTATTGGCGCTATTTCCAATATCGTTGTTACATATAGGGTCCGTTTGTTTCGATATTTGAATCACGGTTTGAATTATTTTGCTATAGCATTTTCTCTAACAAAAATTTAAATCTTCATTCAAATACTTAAATCAAAGAAGCCGATAGAGTTATATCATAATTATGCTAGACTTCTTTAAAGTATTAATACCAGTTTCTTGTATTTAATCTTACTTGTAAATTTCAAAACATTTTAAGTTCATAGTCTAGTAGTAAGGTTTTTATTTTATTTTTTATTTTTTGTTTTATTTTTAAAGCACTTGTGTCCTTTAAACTAGATGTGATTTGGCAATTTAGTCTTTGAAGAATACTTTTAAACATATATTTAATTCTTACATTGTTAAACTAGTAGCAATCAACTCCCATTGCAATGGATGATTATATAAATTTCTTTGTTTTCTTTTTCCTTTTAAGAAAAAATAACTATTACATTGTAGAATGAATTGATGCCTTGAACTACTCTATGTAGTACCCTTACCGAGCAAATTGCCCAAAACTTGTTGGTAATTAGGGGACAGAAGTTAATGACCCTGATCTAATACTGTACTTGGTTATTTAATGCTCAAACTAATTCTTGTTGTGGTCACGGGAATTATAATTTGATAGTAAATTCACACCCGCTTCTGCCATGTTTCAAATTTCCAATCCCTTGCCTCCAAATTCCCAAAAAAAAAAAAAAATCTTGTTATGTTTTTAAATAATTTCTGCTATGACATTTATAAGGTGATTCCTTTTTGTAGTCACTTAATTTTAGAAGTTTTAGGTTTGATTTGGATGTAATGATAACCAGCCATTATTAATTATTGTTGAAAAAAGGGTTAACCAAAACTAAGTTGACTCTCAGTTTTTGTCTTTAGCTTTGTTAGTTCATCAACAACTAGTATATATGCACGTGATGACTCGATCCTTTTTTCTTTTTTCTTTTTTTTTTCCGCAAGTTGAGTATAAGTCCTTTTTTTTATTTACCAATTTAATTAGTCCCTAACTGTACAATTAACGACAAATTTTTGAAATTTGATAAAAATAATTGAATATCAATCGATAACATAAAATTTTTTTAAAAAAAACAATGTACTGCCTTGGAAACTCTTGAAAATTAACAATAGAATAACTTTATCTTATACGAATTTTTGTAAATTTCAAATTATTGAGCGATGGACAAATAATGATCCTTGTTAAATTTCACACTGATCAATCGTAGATTTAAGAGACCGAAATTTTACCAAAAGAATAAAATTTATGGGTGCTAATCTATGAGAAGTTGATTACCCTAAATTTCTAAATGCTAATGCTAATTATAAAGAAGTAGCGGCAAAAATCATTAGTATTTGTTTCTGGTAGTTGCTAAAAGTCATTAGTTGTTAGATAAAATAATGTTAACCGGAATCTAACCAATACGGATATATTATATTTGATAAAAACCCTCCATGTCTTTTGTGTTATTCAGCGGATACACTTTTATTTATTTAAAATTAGGGGAATAACCATTCAAAGTTCTAATTTCTAGTGTCTAATAAATTAGTAGGAGATTGGCATGCAAAATGGTACTATTTAAACACTTTGGAATTGCAAAATAGAAAATATTGATTTGATAAGGTTGTTCCTTTAAAGCGTCCAATATTTTACATATTTGAAGACAATTGAGTGTAGTAAATGTGATTTTTTGATAGAAAGTATAGCAGTAAATGTGTGTTGAATTATGTGAATTTCACCTAATCTAAACAGAGCAGGGGAGGAATTGGCAAAAATAAATAAATAAATAAATTGAAGGAATTTTTTCCTAAATTTTAGGAATATGAAGAAATTTTGAACGTGTCCGTTCCTTATTGCCAATGTAGCTGTTTTTTCCGATGCTCATGACAATCACACGAATTTTTATTTTTTTAAAGAAACTTGTACTGTACTATTTTAAGAGCTAATTTACTTTAAGAAAAAGAAAAGCTTTGACAACTATTGTATAAGACGAATAGGAATTGATTTAATGATTCAAAATTTAAATGATAAATTTATCCTTATATATTACTATGATGGAACTATCTTTCACTCGCACATTCTGCATTGTAATATTATTGTGCTTTATGGACAAGCTCGTGAAAATAAATTACTAGACAAAAGGAAAAAAATCAATTGCTAACAATTGGCCTCGTTCTATGCCCTTTATGCACGAATTGTGAAAGATTTATGCTATAGTAATGTGATATTTAAATCACTGGTTACTTTATTCCTAATAAAGTAACAAGTGATTAATTTAAATATTTTCTATGTAAGTGCTACGCCAAGTACTACTATATGTTTTTGAGATTTTAATATTTTTGTCAAAAAAAAATTATTCCCATAGTCATAATTGAATAATCTAGCTATTTTTTTATTAAAAAAAGTCTAGACATACCAATGCTTTATCAAAAAAGTTTATGTAACCGATAAAAATTTTCGTTGAAGACTCTATTATTAAACCTATCCCTTCGTAAGTAACGTGTCACTCCAATCTCAATAAATGTGTTTGCAACAAAGTTATATGTGAATGTGTTCTCGAAAACTCTAAATTTAGTATTAATTTGACGGTAATAATTTTTCACATTTAAAACTCTCAAAGAGGATCAAATATAGGACACAAACCCGACACCACAGCCCACTTTCCATTATAGCCCCTAGTTTAAGAAAGCTCGCACATTAGCCAAGAAGAATTGTTCTAGTTGTAATGCTTGTCAATCAAAAAAAGAAAAAAAAAATTAGAAAAGAAAGAAGGGGCATTGTTCTAGTTCTGAAGTGTTTCTTTTGAGTGTGTGTGTATATATATATATATGAATTTTAAATACCCCCATACGAAGTAGTCGATAAAGAGGGTGTTTGATAGTGGTAAAAATCATTCAGTTTTTACTACAATCTTAATTATAAATAGTGTAAAGTTTTCATATGTTACAGTAACAATAAAAAAAATATACTACAATCTAAAACTCTCACATGCTACAATAAAAATAGTTCTCACTAGTAATTCTTACTACCTTTCTAAATACCCTAAAAATTATGCAAATTGAGGAGGGTGGTCAACTTGTAATTTAGCATATAATTAAATTCCCAGGCGCATTTTTATAACTTTATGGGACCAAGTTGCTCCTTATTTTTATCACCACCGCCACATGATAATTTTAAACTCTTTCTTCTCTTTTTCCTTTCATTTTATTTTTTCCTTCTAAATCAAAAATTTTTTTTTTTTCTTTCTCATTTCCGGCTTTCGCCCCCAACCAAACCATTCCTTCCCTTCTCTCTCTGCATAAATCCCACCTCTTGAAATAAGAACTTGGAAAGTGACCAACACGCCCAAACCCCATACTCAAAAACCTCCTCACTTTCTCCCCAAATCTACATACCAAAAAATAAAAGAAAACAAAAACAAAAACAAAATTCGAAATCAAAGAGATTATTACATTTTACATTACAGAAGAAGAAGAAGAATGCCAGCGAATCCGCCGAAGTCGCCACTGATGTTCCACCGAATCAACATGCAGCAGGCGAAGGAGGCGAAGATGATGACCAAGCGGTCGTCGCCGCTTCCTGACGCGGTGGCGCGTGAGCACACGCACGAGGTAAGCCCCCACCAGTCCTGCTCCGCCTTGATCCAGGAGATTGCCGCCCCCGTCTCCACCGTCTGGTCGGTCGTCCGGCGATTCGACAACCCCCAGGCCTACAAGCACTTCCTCAAGAGCTGCCATGTCATCGTTGGCGACGGCGACGTCGGCACACTCCGCGAGGTCCAGGTCATCTCCGGCCTCCCCGCCAACAACAGCACCGAGCGCCTCGAGATCCTCGACGACGAACGCCACGTCATCAGCTTCAGCGTCATCGGTGGCGACCACCGCCTCTCCAACTACAGCTCCGTCACGACTCTCCACCCCTCCCCCACCGGCGCCGGCACCGTCGTCGTCGAGTCCTACGTCGTCGACGTCCCGCCGGGAAACACCACTGACGACACCTGTACGTTCGTCGACACAATCGTACGGTGCAACCTTCAGTCTCTCGCTCAGATAGCGGAGAATCTCGCCAAACGCCGTTGACAACGTCGATGACCTCCAAGTAATTCGTAATTCATTTCATATAATTTCTTTTCAGAAGAAAAAAAATCCTAATTTTCCGATATTCATACGCCGTCGTTCCTTCGTCATCTGATGTGGTTTCGCCGTTGAAATCGGTTGTTCTTTTTCTTTTTTTATTTTTTTTTCTGTTTTTATGTAACTAAAAATTAGAGGAATATTTATGACATGCATAAATAATAGTCACATTTTAATCACAACCCAAAATTAGTTTTCTTTCTTTCTTTTTTCTTTTTGGTTTCAATTTGAGGCTGAGATATTGTTTGTTCATGTAGAGAAATGAAAGTTAGATCTTTGCTTTTGGAATTAATAAAGGTACTGGTTGGTTATTTATTTAAGTTATAATATATATATACATATATTAATGTATATGCACATAAATTAAGTATGGCCACGTGAAGTGGGCAGCTTTGATCAGAGTCCAGAAGTTAAGGCGTCTCTGACGATATCTGCTTCGAAACGTCATGGCTCTATCTATTCCTACAATTTTAGTTCTTAAACTTGACCCCACGACGTTTCTTCGTAACTGTATAACTCATCCCATTTTCCTCTAATGCGATTTAAAACTCGGGAACATTTTCAGAATATTTATATAATATACTTTGAATTTTATTTAAGTGTTGTTTACTGATGCATTATATGGTACTGACGTAAGAGTTGATGAATTTGATTTGCAAGTTGCAGCCATGATGACGACATATAAGGGGGTGTTTGGAAGGTGGTGGGAACCAGTGGTGGGAACCATTTTTACTGTAGCATATAAAAGCTTTACACTGTAGCAATTTTTTAAATTGTTACTGTAGCATGTGAGAGCTTTACACTGTTTATAACTGAGTTTGTGATGAGAACTACAATACCAAACATGGGTAAATTGTAGTAACCTAGATAAGTTTTGCTCCATACTCTTGTTTATTTTATTTTTTCTTTTTGAAAATAGTGCGGTTTTATAGTTGATTCACGTATTTATTTGGCGAGATTTTGTCGGACCGCCTACAAATTTTTATTTTTATTTTTATTTTTTTCATGTTTATGAATGGTACGTAATTGGTCCCCTAAGTAATGTTTACATCGAGGCTTGATTTTAAACTGTTAAACTTAGGTTAAAGATGGTACCAAGATTACTAATGAGATGTTTAGAATAGTAGTTTGTAAATAATTTAAACTGTAAACAATATAAAATTTTTGCTTAAAAAGACGTAGGCATGTAAAAATTAGGGAGGCTCAAGTTTGCCCTTTTTAACTTTCTTTTTTCCTACCTATATTATTTAGTCAAAAATTACTAAAATTTGAACAAAGCTTTTTTCAAAAAAGTCAATATATAATCTTATATATTATATAAGATATTAGCCTTCTTTAACCAAAAAAAAAATCTTAGTTCTATCATTGATTATATACTATAATAAAACATTATAATATAAATTTTTTACATATTATAATTTTCGTAATTTTATTGATGATTTAAATTATCCTTTGTGATGGATTTGTTTGTGTATATATATATATGAATAGTTTATAGGCACATAAATTAAAAAAAGAAATTAAAAATGAGAAAAATATTGGAGGAGAACGTGGGGTGGGTAACTCAGTGTGCTGCAAGTTGCAGGGAAGGACTGATAATGCAGTACTTGATATTGTACCACCAGCCATGGAATCAATTAATTCGTACCTTCGACATTTCCCCTTAATTAATAATCAAGACTTTTTTTTTTTCACATCAGTTATATTTAGCTTTTCAAACGGGTAGGAAAAGTATTCGACAAGAAATAAATGTCGGTAATTAAGCTTGAAAATTTCGAGTAATCGATGTAGGTATTAAGCTTTGGCCGTACTGCACGGGGTTTGGAACTCCTCTCTCTCTTTCTTTCTCTCTCTGCGTTATAAAAATGCTGAATAACGTGACGGGGAATGGACAGCTGACTCCAGCAACTTGACCTTTTCTGACGGGCTCAATACATCATCTACTATCTTAGCTGTTAAAAAATTCAAAAAATAATAAAAAAGGAAATGATTTAATTATGTGCAACTTGTTGATTGTTTGCTTCTCTTATATTTTCCCACTGCTGTCGTATGAAGGCAAGCAAATTGCTTAATTCTTTCTTCTTTTCTTTGTTTGTGTTTCTTTTCTCTGTTTGTTTTTTAATGCCTGATTTGCTCGGGCTTTTTGAATGGGACAGTTTTCGAAGCAAGTTGGCGAGCAAGTGGGTGGACTGTGAGGGCTGCTTTTAATGATCCCCGTGTTTCTGTTTGTCTACTTTTGAATGCCTTCACGCCACCCTATTTAACCATTTTGCATAGGAAGATTTTGATAAAAGGGACAAAAAAAAATTAAAATTGGGTAAAAATTTTCTTCTTTTTTTTTTGAAAAAAATATGTTTTTTTATACAGGTAAATTGTCTTAGTTTTTTGTTTTAAAAAATAACTGTAGCAGAATAAGGAACTTCAACAGAATGAAAAAAAAAACTGAAATTATTTTAATGTCTAAAAAACATTTTTTTTTGGTTATTTATCAAAAAAATTTTTTTCAAAAGTCATTCATCAAATTGTCCTGCATGCATATCTCTCTCTCTCTCTATATATATAAATGGTTTTTAAATGTGCTTCTTTTCTCTCTCTCTCTCTCCCTATATATATATATATATAACTGGTTTTTAAATGTGCTTCTTTTAGAGATAAACTCAACAATGAGTCAGGCCCGTGGACCGACACAAGCCCATCTTGATATAGTGATGGGTCGGGCTAGCATGATCCATCACTGTTCAAGGTATAATCTAGCCTATAAATATTGATAGGCTAGGCCAATCTATATCGGCCCATGGACCGGCCTGGCCGATGAAAAATCGTGGGCTAGGCCAGGCTTGGGCAGGGCCAAGCTAGCGCATTTAGGCCATTATGGGCCGGCCCATGTAAGGTCCATATAGGCCCATAATAGGTCAGCCCACCAAAGGTCCATTGTGGCATAACTTTATTTATATATTTTTTTAGTAATTTTGTAAACATCTTATGTGTAATTATTTTAATTATACTTTTTTTTCCTTACCAAGGTTTTATCCCACTGAGTTTTTCTTGAAAAGGTTTTTAATGTGGCAATCGTAAATAAAATATCCCTTTTTATATTTTCATTGACTATTTAAGCTTTTATATTTGTTAATTTGTTTAAAAAAATTTTAAAAAATTAAAATTAAAATTAAAAATTAAAAATTGCATGTTTAGATGGGCTAGCTCATCTAAACCTACGATGGGCTAAAATAGGCTTATCCATCCTAATTCGTAGATGGGCTCGAATAGGCCAACCCATTCAAGGCCCACGACCTGACCTGGTCCATGTAAAATTGGCTCGTGGTGTGGGCTAGGGTGAGGTAATTCTAATATGGGCCGACCTAGCCCGGCCCACAAAATTCTTGAGCTAGGCCAGCTTGGCCCATGGCCATTCGTGGGTCGAAGGAGAACAGGTCAAGCTAGCCCGTTCTTATAACTCTATTTTCGGAGAATTTTGTAGCTAGGATTTAAAAAAATACACCACTAACATGACTTAAGTTTCAATCATCATGTTGTTCTAAATTATCAAGCCTTTTAGAGTGGAATTCGTAATAGATGTCTTGGATGAGGCATCTGAACTAGATCTGTAACATTTTTTTTCACTAATACAATATCATTTATAAATTTGTCTAGCATTCAATTTGTCCTAGTGTAACACTTAATAAACCTCATTTATAACATTAAAAAATAGGATTAATTACATAATTGTATCTGTTAGTTTTAATTATTTCTCAATTTATCCATATGTTCTTAGAAACTATAAAGGTATTGTTGAAATTTTAAAAACTTCAATTTCATCCCATGAATAGAAAAAATTGGGCAAAACAACATGACTACTTTTAAACTGTGATGATAAATATTTTATATGTTAAAAATATAAAAATCCTTAAACAAAACATCAAAATTTAACACAAGATCTTAAGTTTTATGACTTTTTAAAATTTGAAATATATTTTTTAAAATTTTTCTAAAAAAGAAACATATATTTCATAAATAAATTAGGTTTAGTTAATAGTATTTTTATCTTATCTTTCTGTTTTTAAAGTCAAAAATATATGCAAAGGATAAAATTAAAACAAGTTTTTCAAATTTAAAGAATAAATTTGTAGTTTTTAAAAATAGAAAGATAAATTGAGAAATAATAAAAACTACAAGATATAGTTATGCGATTAACTCAAAAAAAAAGTATTATAAGTGTCAAATTAATTAGGGTAGCAAATTTGTGACTTTATCATGATTTAAATGAGATTTTATAGAATTTTATTTATTAAAAAATGTTGAATGAGGCACTATTTTATATCTATTCTTGTCTTCTTTCTTTTGTATGATGTAATTTTGATCAAATTTTTGACTTATTAACAGGTCTAGAATTCTCCTTTAGAATTCTCCTTTCTTTTTGTTTTTGTGTACCATTCGTTTCCCACGTCGATTTAAATTTTTTAGTTTGAATCATTTATAATATAAAGCTCACAGCTATTACCATAAAATAAAATGTAGTTAAATAAAAAGATCAGCAGCTACCATGTTTCAACAAATAATGATTCAGATCCTTGTTTGAATCACTCCCCTAATCACTCAAGAAAAGATTTTTTCCCTTCGCTATCGAGCCAAGTTACACGTGTTTTTGATAGAATACGTATATATAATGTTACAACCCAGAGTGTCGAGAATTTTACCTGATCATCTCCTTTTATATTTAACTTGATTAGGTAGAAACATGTCTGGAAAAATTTAAAATTAATAGGAAAAAAAAAAGACAGACACAGGCTTAGCCTGGTGTAGTAACTAGTAACTCACAACCTACGCTTCAAAGTTAAATCCCAAGTTTCAACAGGCCGCTCTTCATCTATATCACGTCACACGTGGAAGTGTATATACGTTGTTATAGTGCACGACAAAAAAATCCTACATACTATATACGTTGTTGTGGAATATAAAAAGCTTTTCCATTAAAAATCGGTACGTTATTCAAAGAAATGGAATGTGTGATTGCCAAATGAGAAGACAAATATATTAGAAAAGAAAGTAAACTAATAGAAAGTAGCATTATTCATTTTCTTTCTTATGTTTACTAATTTACTTGGTAGTGTAAAAAGGGAAAAATATTCAAAACATCCCTTCTGTTTTATCAAAAAACCACTTTTAACTTACTTATTATTAAATGACTAAAACACCCCTTTTATTTTGCCTGAACACTACTTTGCCTTCTCTTATTTTTAAAATACCTAAAACACCCCCTGTTTTAAAATCACACTTAAAATACCCTTGAAGCAATGAATTTTTTTAAAGATTCTAAGGTTATTCTTCTCAATATATATTATTTTATTTTATATACAATTTGACATAAAGATTTAAAGAAAAGGTAATTTAAAATGTTCAAATAAATATCTTGATTAAGCAAATGCTTCAATTATTTTGACCGTTTTAACTTTTTAAGATTGATTTTATATAGTTTTTTTTGTTTAATAAAGTTTTAAATTATTCTTGGTAAAGATTAGGAAGGATAAAGCGATTCTATTAAAGCGATTCTCAGACTCCCAAGAACTCCCAACTCCATCGCTCAAGGTATCTATTGTTTTCGTCACTATCTCACCACTCCATGCACATTGCATATGGGTTTAATATAAGAAAATTAGTACAAGCCTAAGCTGCCCATTTGTTACTTACAAAAAAAAAATAAAATGAAAGACAAATATTGCGATCGAGTGACAGTAAAATAAACGGAAATCACCGCATTAAGGTAATTAATATAGATCCCACGTACTTGAGCAACATCCAAAACAACATAAAATGCATAGCTTAATTTGTACTGAAAAAAAAAAAAAAATTGTTTGAGATGCTGCATACTTGATCAGTGTAATGCCCTAAATTTATTTAAGTATTATTAGTATATAAAGTGGTAAATTAGTGTGCCACAATGTATATTTAAACTTAATTTGACTATTTAATGATATTTTTAAATTAATGCTGTTTTTAATTATTTTTAAATTATTTTTTTAACCACTCTCAATTATTTTATTTTTATTTGTTATTATGAATTTTGAAACAAAACAATCCTACAAATACCGAACACGTTCCTCCTTCTCTCTATTTATTTCCCTTCACTCCCTCACTCACTCTCAGCTCTGTCTCTCCCTCTCTCCCATGCTTTTTCTCTTTCTCTCCTTCTCTCACTCTGTGTGTTTCTCTCATCTCTCCCTCTCATTTTGGTTCAAATTTTCAGATCCCAAACTTCTGTCTCCACTTGAATTGGAAGCTAGGAAGCAAGATTTAGCCTCTATAAACATGATTCAAAGCTCGGATTCGAGGTTGGTTTACTAAACTTTCAAATTTTTAAACTTTTCTCAATTTTTCTATTTTTCTTGTATTTTGAAATCTGAGCTCATTTAAGCTTAAGAAACCCTACATTTAAGTTAGTGGAACTCAAAACATCTAGAATTTATGATTGGTTTGATGAAAACCGGATTTAAATCAAGATTTTCTATTTTTCTCTATTTTTCACATTTTTAGATTTAATTGAAACTTTCTATACAAATCTTGTTTAAATTAATTTAAAAGTGTTCTATTATGTTTTTCTATCATATGTGAATATTTTCTATGCCGGGAATTGAGAAAATAGGTTGGAAATAAAGATTTGAGCTCGGGAGGCCGAAGCTTGAATGTGAAACTTTCTAGATTTTTCCAATTCAGCAGGCTAGACTCATCCCCTCGGCAGGCTGAACCTAGGAAAGTTCAATAGGCCGGTAGGCCGAACTGTTTAGTTCGGCAGGCCAGACCAGCGAATTCGGCAGGCTGACCGGCCATAGGAAAAATGGTTGTTTTACACCCGTTTTTATTGTTTTAAACCCAAATTGAGAATTTAAATTTTATAGTATAATTTTACAGACATAAATGGCACACTAGAACACCATAAGATAGCTTTATAGTGTAGCATATCTTAAGCTAGATACTGACGAACTTAGTTTACATTTAAGGTCGTTCGCGGTTCCATGGTGCTAACGTATAGCAGGTTGGGATTGTGGTGCTGAGTCATAATGCAAGATATCGAGGTAGGACTTCTACCCTTTTTTTGGTAGCTAGGTTTTAATAATTTTGGCCTCAAAGGATACTTTCAAAAAAATGTTTCCAATAATTGACATAATGTTTTTAAATGTCTTCAAAAAGGGGCTTTTGGTCACACCATGATTTCTTTCAAAATGATTTCCTTTAGAATGGATTTCAAGGAACGATTTAGATAAATTTCTTAACAATTTTCATTATTCGTCAAGAATAAATGTTCATAATGAATCAAATAATGAATGCAATTAAGAATACTTAGTAACATAAGATTTAAATAATGATAAACACACAAAGAGCATGATAACATCCACAGTGATCGAGTCGTGGAGAGTGCGACCATGAGGGCAGGTCCCGAAACCTAACTGGACCACTACGGTGGTGATTATGATGGCTTTGCCAGAAACTAAATAATAAGTCAAGTTTGCAGATGACTAATGGACTTGTGATAAGAATAAATTTTATAAGTCTATTTACGGTATTTTATAATTCTTGTGTTCTAACGGATCTAACCTTGATTTAATGTTTTCAAAGCTCAACCCTAGATTAGACTTGGATGAAAAAGAGCAAGAAGGTAAGTATGAGTTTAACAAATTTCAATTTGTTATTTTTATAAGTCTTGTCTATAGTAGAATTTTATATTCAATTAAATGTTCTTCAAACCTTTAGTCCTATTGAGCATCCCGCTCATATTTTCTTTGTCTGTTTTCAAAAACCTTTCCCCTAGGTGGATTGCAGCTCATGACCAACTGGGAGTCCATTGCCTGAACTTGAGAGCAATAAAAGACCTTGAGTAGGTTAGTAGCTAAAGTAAATCAAGGCATGTATTATTTAATTTTTATCTCTCATATTGGACTATGATTGTAATAATTTATTGTCGCTCCTATATGCGTACACAAGTTGTGGGCCCGGTGGGACCCAACACGTACCCTCTTTTACCTCTTTATTATTCTAGTTCATTTTATTCTCCCCCTTATTTGTTTTATTATTTTTAATAATTGATTAAAAGTTTTAAATTATCACATTTTTAATAATCAACTAATGCCTTAAATTGGAAATTTTTAATAAAAACTCAATTTAATTAATCTAATTTGACCGCCACATCACCTCCTGTACTCTGAGACGTGATAGAATGGTATTAGAGCTTAAGGTTATGAACTTTAGGAATTGTGTACACATAGGCTCAACAATTAAAAAAAAAAAAAGCCTTTGGTAGTCCAATTTTGTTTTTAGAATTGAGAGAATGACACCTTGGCATCGTCCAACTGTGGCTGATGCAAGTCTCGCAAATGAGGGAATTATGAAAAGAGCTACGTTTGTCGCTTTTCGGCAAATGGCAGCAAGGGTTAGACTTAGCAATCCTGACGCGAGTCGCCGACATGAGAACTTTAAGGAGCTTAGGCATATGTTTATCCCAACTTTTGATGGAAATGGGAGTTTGCAAGTGGCTGAATATTGGTTAGACTTAGTAGTGAAGCATTTGGATACCCTTGGAGCACCAGTAGCGTACCAAGTGGAATTCGTGGCTTATTAGTAGACAAGTATTACTAATATTTGGTAAAGTAAGTAAAACGTCTGGAGAACGATAAGAATATCAGCGGGAAAAGATTTGAGGAATTGATCTATGAGCATTATTTTCTATAGGAATACAGAGACTAAAAGGTCGTCGAATTTTATCAGATGGGATAGGGCGACATGACGGTTTGGGAACACGAGGCAAGGTTTGATAAGCAGGCCAGGTTTGCTCTGTTCATTGTGTATTCTGAATGTGGGATAGTGTATCAAGTTCTAGGAAGGGCTTAAGGTACCCATTCGACGGCAACTGGTGGTTTTTGAGACTTCAGAATTTTTGTAGGTGAGAGTCGTCAACTTTGTTGGTAGGAGGAGATTTCGCTCTCTATTGCGAAGATCGAGCGAGAACATCTGGAGGACCCTAGAGGAGCAATAGAAGAAGTAGCGATCACCAAGGTCAGGTGAAGAATCAGCACAGTAACCTTAACAGTGGAAGCAGCAGTTCATCCAACAATGGACGAAGCAACCAATGCCATTTCTGCCAGCAGCCGGGAGCACATCAAGAGGAGCTACCAAGTAAGGAATGCTTGACAAGGATCTCGGACCGGAGAGGGTGCAACCCGTCAGCGTCAACCTCAGTCTTTATCTCCACCTCAATAACTTCCTCAGCTTCGTCTTCATCAATTTCCTTTGTAGTAGTATTGGTCGATGAACCTAAGACGTAGTAGCGCTAGTAGAGGAAAACAGAAAGGTTCCAATTCAAGTTCATGCCATGACTTTAGGAAGTTCGGTTGCTCAAACCAACAACATGAGAATCGACAGTATGGTTCTGGTTTCTTAGTCCTTAGTTTTGGTTTTCTTTAATATTGGTGCCATTTATTCTCTCATTTCGAGTTCACTTATGCATGCCTTGGAATTAGGAATGGAGGAATTTGATGAACCCATAGTAAATACCTCACTCTAGGGCGAGTGTATGTGTGAATTATATATATATATAAACCTTGTAAGATAATGATTGGGGATGAGACTCTAGGAAGTACTTTTGATTGTAATCCCCATGAGTACTTACGATTAATCTTAGGGATGGACGGGTTGTCCAAGTAAGATGCAACCGTAGATTGTCACATTAGAGAGGTAACCCTAGTCATTGATAGGGGTTCCATGATTGTTTACCAGGGTGGTAACGATCAGGTAATGAGTGATTGACTTAAGTGTCTAGGTGTACGAGGAAACCTAGCATGTTATATATATATACTTCTTTTAGATCTAGAAAATTAATCTTGTGCCACAGGAAGAAATGCAGCAACACCGGTGGCTGATGAGTTTGAGAATGTCTCCTTTGACGAGCTATCTAGATTAGTACTGTATCAGAGTGGCGTAGCAGAAGCGTAGTGGGCCCATAACCCACGGGTCCTAGGATCAATGGATTGTATGGTTGGTTAGGAGGTCCTTGATATTTCTCAAGGGTAGATTTGCAATCCGAATAGCAACAGCTGCATGCCAAGAAGGTCGAGTTTTCGGGGCATATTATTTTTGAGCCGGGTATCTTAGTAAATTCGTCCAAGATGGAGGCTGTAGTACAGTGAGAATGACCAAAGATCGTGGCTGAGCTTCACAGCTTCTTAGCACTTGCCAGGTATTAAGGGAGGTTGATAAAGGATTTTCCAAAGATAGTGGCTCCATTGACGCGGTTGATCAGGAAAAGTGTCAGGTTTGGCTAGGATAAGGAACATGACTATGTTTTCCAAGGGTTGAAGAATAGGTGGATTACTGTTTTTGTATTGGTTATATTAGGTAGTGACGAGCTTTACGAGGCTTACACTGATGCATCAGGATGAGGACTCGGATATGCGATGATGTAAAATGGACGAGTGATGACTTGTGGATTACCACTATCGAGGCCTCATAAGCAGGATTACCCTACACACGATTTACAACTCACTGTAGTGATTCACGCCTTGAAGATCTAGAGACGCTACTGGAATGGGGCAATATTTCAGATTTTTTTGGGTCACAAGAGCTTAAGGTATCTGTTCACTTAAGAGATTCAAATTTAAGGCAATGAAGATAAATAGAATATATAGAAGACTAGGATTTCTCGCTATAGTATCATCCAGATAAGACCAACGTGGCTACGGATGCACCTAGCAGACAGTCTTTGAGGATTACAGCATGCTTGGCACCAGAAAGTTAGAGGAGAGATGCTACCGTGAATGAGTATGGGCTGTAGTACCATGAAGACCTCGATCAGGTACCAGTGTGTCATGTGGGATCAACTTCAGTGCTAGTTCAGGTGATAGAGTAGACTAAATGGTAGGACTAACACCTTCAGGGGATATGGATGTGAATATAGAACGAGGAGTAGTTTGAAGAATGAAGGAGTTCATGCAGATGGATTGTTGCAATCTTAGGGGACAATTGGTTATGTCTGCGATCGAGGAAGTGGCGACGGCTTTGATGGACAAAGCTCTCAAGTCTCAGTTCACTACTCATCCAACAAACATGAAGATGTATTGCGATTTGCACAGGTAGGGCTAGTGGTGAAGTAAGAAGAAAGGTGTTCAAGAGTACGAGGTTTGCCTCCAGGTTGTAGCAAAGCATCAAGAACCCGCTGGTCAGCTTTAGCCACTCCCCATTCTAGGGTGGAAATGGGAGTTTGTCATGATGGATTTCCTCCTTAGGTTGATGAGGACGGAGCAAAGCATGAAGCAATTTAAGCCATGATTAACTGGTTGACGAAATCGGTGCATTTCATTTCTTACCTTTAGGTCGTCGTGTTCGAGATGAGTTCTTGGAGGAATTTTCAGGAAGCTTTAGGGACAAACTTGGATTTCAACATGACTTTTTTCATTCTCAGACTGATAGGCAACCCGCACGAGTTATTTAGATTCTTGGGGACATATTACATATGCATGCATTGGATTTTGGCAGGAATTAGAAGAGATATTTGCATCTGGCGGAGTTGCATACAACAACAGTTAACAAGTAAGCGTTAGGATGGTATCGTTCGAAGCACCATATGGATGACTATAGCGATCGCCCGTGATTCAGGCTAGACTAAAACACAAGATCATCATTGGAACCGAAGAAACTCGTGAGAGTAATGAAAAAGGGTTACTGTGATTAGTGAACGGTTGGGAGCTGCTCAAGTAGGCGGAAGAGTTATGTGAATAGGAGACGTTGACTTCTAGGATTTGAGGTGGAGGATTCTGTTTTCTTAAAGGTTTTGCCGTGTAGGTGAGTTTCGCGTTTCAATGTGAGTAGGGATTTTGCATCGAGGTGTGTCGAATCATTTGATATCTTAAAGTGATCACATATAGTCTTGATCTTCCACTCAAACTCTCTCATACTCGTGTCGTATTCGTGTGTGATGAAGCTTCGGAGTGTCCACCAAACCAAGCAAGATTGTTCTCAATCCATAGGATACAGATTTAGGAAGATGCAACCTACGAAACAGTGTTGGTTTAGATTATCAATCGAAAAGTGGTAGATCTGTGATGCCATGACGTACAGTTAGTGAAAGTGGTGTGGCAGCACCATAGTGCTAATTAGCCAACCTTAGAATTACAGTCGACTATGCAGAAGTCATACCCGCAATTATTTTGTCTTACTTTTAGGTTGGTTTCTGAATTTCGAGGACGAAATTTTTTTTAAGAATGGAGAGCTGTAACGCCCTAAAATTTATTTAAGTGTTATTAGTGTATAAAGTAGTGAATTAGTGTGCCATAGTGTATATTTAAACTTAATTTGACTATTTAATGATATTTCTAAATCAATGCTATTTCCAATTATTTTTAAATTATTTTTTTAACCACTCTTAATTATTTTATTTTTATTTGTTATTGTGAATTTTGAAACAAAACAATTCGACAAATACCAAATACGTCCCTCCTTCTCTCTATTTATTTCCCTTCACTCCCTCACTCACTCTCAGTTCTCTATCTCTCTCCCATGCTTTCTCTCTTTCTCTCCTTCTCTCACTTTGTGTGTTTCTCTCCTCTCTCCCTCTCATTTTGGTTTGAATTTTCGGATCCCAAACTTCGGTCTCCAGTTGAATTGGAAGCTAGGAAGCAAGGTTGAGCCTCTATAAATGTGATTCAAAGCTTGAATTCAAGGTTGGTTTACTAAACTTTCAAATTTTTAAACTTTTCTCAATTTTTATATTTTCCTTGTATTTTGAAATCCGAGCTCATTGAAGCTTAGGAAACCCTACATTTAAGTTAGTGGAACTCAAAGCATCTAGAATCTATGCTTGGTTTAATGAAAAATAGATTTAAATCAAGATTTTCTATTTTTCTCTATTTTTTACATTTTTTGATTTAATTGGAATTTTCTATACAAATCTTGTTTAAATTAGTTTAAAAGTGTTTTATTATGTTTTTCTATTATATATGAATATTTTCTATGACTGGGAATTCAGAAAATAGGTTGGAAATGAAGATTTGAGCTCAAGAGGCTGAAGCTCGAATCTAGAACTTTTTAGATTTTTTCAGTTCAGCAGGCTGGATTCATGAGTCCGGTAGGTGGTAGGCCGGACTCATCTATTCGGGAGGCCAAACCTGGGAAAGTTCAGTAGGCCGGTCCTGCCTGGTCGGTAGGCCGAACTGTTTAGTTCGGTAGGCCAGACCAGGGAATTCGGCAGGCCGACCAGCCATAGGAAAAATGGTTATTTTACACCCGTTTTTACTATTTTAAACCTAGATTAAGATTTTAAATTTTATAATATGATTTTAAACATAAACGGCACACTAAGACAGCATGAGATAGCTTGATAGTGTAGCATATCTTAAGCTAGATACTGATAAACTTAGTTTACATTTAAGGTCATTCGCGGTTCTGTGGAGCTAACGTATAGTAGGTCGGGACTGTGGTGCTGAGTCATAATGCAAAATATCAAGGTAGGACTTCTACCATTTTCTTGATAGCTAGGTTTTAATGATTTTGGCCTCAAAGGATTCTTTCAAAAAATGTTTCCAATAATTGACATAATGTTTTTAAATGTCTTCAAAAAGGGGCTTTTGGTCACACCATGATTTCTTTCAAAATGATTTCCTTTCAAATGGATTTCAAGGAACGGTTTAGATAAACTTCTTAACAATTTTTATTATTCATCAATAATGATTGTTCATAATGAATAAAATAATGAATGCAATTAAGAATACTCGGTAACATGAGATTTAAATAATGATAAACACACATAGAGCATGATGCCATCCATAGAGATCGGGTCGTGGAGAGTGCGACCTTGGGGGTAGGTCCCAAATCCCAACTGGACCACTACAATAGTGATTATGATGGCTTTGCTAGAAACTAAATAATAAGTCAAGTTTGCGGATGACTAATGGACTTGTGATAAGAATAAATTTTATAAGTCTATTTACGGTATTTTATAATTCATGTGTTCTAACAGATCTAACCTTGATTTAGTGTTTTCAAAGCTCAACCCTAGATTAGACTTGGATGAAAAAGAGCAAGATGGTAAGTATGAGTTTAACAAATTTCAATTTGTTATTTTTATAAGTCTTGTCTATAGTAGAATTTTATATTCAATTAAATGTTCTCCGAACCTTTAGTCCTACTGAGCATCTCGCTCACATTTTTTTTGTCTGTTTTCAAAAACCTGTCTCCTAGGTGGATTGCAGCTTAGGACCAATTGGGAGTCCATTGCCCGAACTTGAGAGCAATAGAAGACCTTGAGTAGGTTAATAGCTGAAGTAAATCAAAGCATGTATTATTTAATTTTTATCTCTCATATTGGACTGTGATTGTAATAATTTATTGTCGATACTATATACGTGCACAAGTTATGGGCCTGGTGGGACCCAACATGTACCCTCCTTTCCCTCTTTATTATTCTAGTTCATTTTATTCTCCCCCTTATTTGTTTTATTATTTTTAATAATTGATTAAAAGTTTTAAATTTATCACATTTTTAATAATTAACTAATGCCTTAAATTGGAAATTTTTTTTAATAAGAACTCAATTTAATTAATTTAATTTGACCGCCGCATTAGCTCCCGTATTCCGGGGTGTGACAATCTGGGGCGCGTGTTACAGCGCTGTGTGGTACATGTAGCTCCATGCATATCAACATTATTGATAAGCCATAGTCAAGTTTGGATTATCCCACCTCCTAATTAAAGCAAAAAAAAAAAAAAGGATTTTAATGGAATTTCTTGGGTTAATAGAATCATCTCACCTCTTATAAATAAGAAAAAAAAAATGATGCTTGATGGAAGCTTCTTGATATGCCCAAGGGACCAATGACCAATATATATGAAGATTTTAGCAATTTTTACAATCCGAAAACAAAAGGAAATTGGCCCATCAAGGGAAACAAACAGATTTCAAATGGTCACGAAAGAAAAAGTGAGGAAAATATGTCATTTTGCTTTTAGAATAAAAGAGGCTTGTGAACGGGAAGACGTTGATTAAATACAGCCCATTTTGGGAAACAAACGGCATATGGTATATAACTAGTTGGTTGCTTTCTGCAATTTTGACCTAGTTGCACCTCTTTGGATTCAGACCTATATAAAGGAGGAAGATGCATATATACATATATATATGTATGTACGTATGTATGTATGTATAGTTTGCCAGTTAGCGGATGCCATGGTACTACTTGAGGAGGCTGTGATATCTTATTCTTGAGTTTCCTTTAAGACAACGAATCAGGATGTGGAAATATCATGTACCGCAACCGACATCGAGTACTTCAGCTTCTCCTTTCATTTTATTTATTTATTTATCACCTGCGCACGACGACAGCTTGTATGTACAATCACGCTCAAGAGGACGAACCAAATATATGCACATATGAGTGGACGTAGTTACATATTAGAAATGTCCTCACATATGGTTGGAATTTTATCTAGATTTAAATAATATTGATGCTATAACATATTTGAATAGTATTAAATATAGTTATAAACATATCATGTATAGGTTTGTTGATCTCTTCTTACTATATTAATTCCATGAATAAGAATATATGAATTCTCTTAATTGTTTGTCTGAGATAATAGTATGCTCAGATAAAGATAACTAAAAATTACAAAATTATCATAGTTTCTAGAACCCTGATTGTATGTATAATCAGTATGAGAAGCTTCATTGGAGGAGCTATTATAATTAAATCCCAAATTCATTGATTGTGAACTCAAAAAATATTAACTTTATCTAATATTAGCATTCTAAATGTGTATGAGACAAATATTTATTCATTTAAAGTATAAAATGTTGATAGACTATATAAAGGAAAAAAATCCATTATATTTTGTAATTTCTGTTATTATCAAAATTTGGTCAAAATTTTTATGATATATACCAAAATTTTGTATAAAATAGACTATAGATTTTTCGATATCGATATTTTACTAATCATGTTTACCAATATTTTAGATATTTTTTTGATATTTTATTGAAATCAATATTATAATGAAAAGATATTTTAGTATCTTGAAATTTTCAAAATTTCTATCGAAATGTTCAAAATTTTGTCGATATTTATGTCTATGGATATAGTTAGAATTTTTTTTTCTAAGAGAGGATATACTATTAACTATATGGTTAGAGTTTTGCTGCTCCTTACGCTATGTCGTAAATAGGAACGTTTCTTTTTGAATTGGTAAATAGACAAACTTATTCCTTTTTTTTTTTAATTTTATTGTTTCTAATAAGTGTTACCGTCGCCTGGAGCGCCTAGCTAGTTCTAGCAGATCGAGTACAAGAAAGTGCATAAAAAAAATTTAGTTGCAAAAGGTACAAACTGTGAGTCACCAAACTGTTTGGTAGCAATATAAGATCTAGCTACAAGTATATTTTTTGCGACTAAAAACTTGCTTGCAAAAAGCACCTTTTGCAACTAAAATTTAGGATGTCAAAATTTTTAGTTGCGTGTGATTTTAAATTTCCATTATATTTTTTTACGATTAAATATTTGGTCGTCAAAAAGTAACTTTTGCGACAAAAAAAATTTAGCCGCCAAAAGTTTGCGCCAATCTTTGAAAAAAAAAAAAGCAGATAAATTAACATCTGCGATTAAAAAATTTTGGTCATAATAGACGGTGAATCCATCACCAATTATTTGGACGCAAAAGGGATCAATATTTATAGCAACGAAAATGCTATTGAAATTTGGTTGCCAACTGAGTACCGTCTATGTTATTTGCAGCGACCAAATATTTGGCCGCAAAATACTTTACAACTCGTTTTAAAATTATTTATTCCATGAGGAAAGTTTTTCACTTAATTTATTGTTGTAAATATTCGTAACGCAAATAAGTAATATAGAGTGAGAAAATGTCGTTCCTTCAAGGACTATTTGTAACTAATTACCAAGATCAATTTAAGTCTAGTTTTATTTAAACAATCAATTGAAGAAATACGTGATGAATTAACAAATAAAATAAAACTACTAATTAAAATAAAAGGAAGACACAATTTTAACAGTAAGAGAATCAATATATTTAAGACTCTAGGATTTTCGATTTCACCTTTATTAATCATGTTTAGCATTACGTAGCATAATTAATCAAAGTTTATTCTTATGTTGACAACAAATTTCTCTAAAGTAATCACTAATCTTTCTCAAGCATTGACAATATATTCTAGTAAGCAAATTTCTTACATCTCTGTGAAAATTATGAATTCACTAAAATTTATTAAGAACAAAAAATTCATAAAGCTGCCTTAGTCTCATAATTATCTCTAACTTATGATAATGGCATTTCAATTATGATCGAATTCAATTATCACTTCTCAGTCTCAAATCGAATCACAAATCATGTAATTATTGGCACCTAACAATCACAAGTATTAAGCATAACCAAGACACTCAGCATATTGATGAATAAAACTTGAGTTAATTAAAACTAGAATAAAAATTGAATAATCATAATCCGGCTACATCGTAACCCTAGAAAATGAATTTAGTTCATAATGAAACTAACATAAATCCTAAAGAAAGTCTTAAACATAATAAGAAACAAGAAAAGAACTAGAAGTTTGGATGAGAATTGATGTGTTCTGTCTTTGGACTGCACATTTCTTCTTCTCTAAGGCTCCAAGCTTCTTTCCTTTTGATAGCAATCTTACATTTGTCTAAAGTCTCTTTTTGAAACCCTAAAGAGTCTATAGTCTTTAGTCGAATGGGCAACTTGAGAAATCATAAAACCTTGATTTAAAATTTTATCATTGGGTGGCTAAGTGCTAGGTTTTTGGTGCCTTGGCGCTTAATCAGAATTATTCGGTTAAAAACCGTTAGTTTTGGACAATTCAGTTACTGAACCGCAAATGTCGGTTTTTGAAGTTAGCAAACCCAAACCGCATCGCATACCAAGAGTATTCGGTCGGTTTCATTTGTCGGTTTGGTTCGGTTTTCAGCAAATGGTAATCTAATGATATATAGGAAGCGTACTATTAGTTTTCCACATTTTATTTTATTTTTTTGGTTAAAGAATTGCTAAAATAGTACAATGTATCGTGTATTGTTTAGGTTCTTTTTGAAATGATGCTAAAAAGAATACTATAAGGTCGATTGACATTTATAATTTGTCATGGCACTTATGTTGAAATCATTAGAAATCTTAGAGAATGATATATATTTATTTGAGTTTTTTAAATTGTTTTCAATTTTCATGAGACCGACAAACTTTACTTCAAAGTATAAAGGAGAAACACCTAATAACCCTTTGAGAAAAGCATAAGCATAATGAATCACATAGACCAAATCTACATTTTAAGTCTCTAAAAAACATGTCATAATGCCAAATGCCCAATTACAACAATAAACCATAAGAGTTTAAACTAAGTTATTGTCTAATCCATAAGTCCAAAATCCAAAATGATCAAAACATAAAGCCACAACAAATATAATAATAATGTCCAAAGTCCCACATGCAAAGTCTTCAAAATATCCAAATTTAAGTGCATCTCATTCAACATCACAAACCACAATAATGCTGCTCCTCTCCCACTTCCTCATCTTCCTCCAACACCAATGGATCATCCTCAATGCTACACGAAAATATATGTATCAAATTAGTAATAAAAAAGTTAATATTTGAATACATTAATATACTAAAAGGTCTAACTTACTTGAATGCTTTAGACGATTCTGCATCCATCGATTGAGGTGTTGCATTGCTTGAGGATTCCGAAGGAGTAACAACAACACCATCATCTACTATAAAATTAAAACAATAAAAATGCAAATTAAAAGAGAAATAAAGAAATGAAATTACAATTTTCTATACTTATAACATATAGAGCAATAATCAATGCTAATATAACCTGTGATAACTTCATAACAATCTTCAAAAGACTGAACTTCATCCATGTTTTGCCTAAGAACCACAGGTTCATATTCTTCATCCTTGGCATTCAACCAATTTTTCAAGTAAATGATTGTTTCCACCATCCTAGGAGACAATGAACTCCTAAAAGGATCAAATATACGACCACCAGTCGAGAAAGCGGACTCAGATGCAGCAGTTGAAACCAGAACTACAAGCACATCCTTGGCAATCTGGGATAAGATCTTGTATCTTGGTGAATTAAATTTCCACCAACCTAGAATATCAAATCTTTCCTCAGTGAACTCCTCACATGCCTTAGACAGATACTTATCCACATCATATTTCTATACATTTGAACCATCCTCACCCATCATCATCATTAAAAAAGTTCTATCTATCTCATTATTAGGTAAAAATGAGTTAGAACTTGTAAACTATGAAATTGATGAACGACTTGAAATAGAACTTGAAGGTGCAATTGAATCTGATGAGGCAATAGAATGAATATTCCTTGAGTTTGCAACTACCTTTGGTGTTTGTTTTGGTTGGGAAGGTGGCAAGGGATGATGAGGAGCCAGAGGTGGAGGAGGAGCCTGATCATGATATTCCTTGAATAAACTATGCAACGTGTCCTCAACTCCTTTCGTCAACTTTGTACAAGTCAAATCATCATATATAAACTTGAAGGAATGATTTAAATATTTCAACTTGTATCTTGGATCAAGAACCAATCCAAGAAACATCATGTGATTCATTTTCTCGACATCCCCCCAATACTTGTCAAACTTTTTGCTCATTATCGTTGCCATTTGACTCAAAAGAGGATCATCACACACTTGCAACTTATTCAATTCTTGTTTGACTACACAAATATATTTGAAATAGTAGTTTGAAGTGACGTAATATGACCCACTAAAAAACTTTGTCAAAGTGTAAAACCTTGATAAGAACTTCGCAAAGATCTTTGCATTATCCTAATCCAATTCACTTGGTGGACCTTCCATCTTTTTCCCTTTGATTACTTCCGCAAAATAGGCACTATAGTTTTGATCCAAATCTCTCAAAAACTAGGACAAACTTCAAAGAAGATTGCAACATTAGAAACATGGAGTTCCACCTTGTTGTCACATCCAAACACAAAAGCGCATTTGATCGAATATTTTCTTCCTCCATGCATTCTTTAAACTTCTTAAGGCATTGTGGTGAGGACCTCACATATCTAACAGTGTTGCTGATGCTAGCTATAGAATCTAACAACTCTTTCAACCCATCGTTGACAATCAAGTTGATTATGTGACACACACACCGTATATGAAGCATTTAATCATCTAAGATGAGACAACCAGGGACATTTTTCACCTTTTTCTTCAATCAGTCTATAGCCACATCATTTGACGATGCATTATCAACTGTTATTGTGAACAACTTTGTTATTCCTCAGTTATTAAGGCATGCAACAATTTCTTGTGCTATTGTTTCCCCTTTGTGATTTGAAACTTGGACAAAATTGATAATCCGTTTCTGCATCTTTCAATCATCATCAATCCAATGAGTAGTCAAACACATATAATTGATGTTCTAAATTGATGTCCAAGTATCAGTGCTCAAACACAATCGTTGCTTCCCTAAAACTTTCTTCAACTTTTTCTTATCATCCAAAAACATTTGATAAACATCCCTAGCAACTGTTATCCTTGAGATATCAAATTCTCTAGGGTTCAAGTATTCCAAATAGCGCTTAAATCCTTTACCTTCCACATGTCGGAAAGGTAACTCATCCAATATAATATACTCAACAACTGCTCTCTTATACCCCTATTTGAACCATGCTCTTAACCCCATAGTAGTTGTTGTATCCTCGTCATCACCTTCATCACCATTTCTTTTTGTAAAATGAATAGTCTTCTACTTGTTGTGATTGCTTGGATTCAAAAGACAAGAATCATGTGACTCCTCATTGACGATGTTCCATTCTTTCTTGTATCACAAATGTAATCCACACCATAATGCTTGCACTTAGCCCTAGGTTTGTTGGTATTGATAGTCTTTGGGTCCTTGATAAAATGTTTCCAAACTTCACTAACCTTCCTCTTTTTACCACCTTTTTTACCTTTTCCTTCTTCAATTTCAGTTTCAGTTTTAATAGTTTCATCTTGGGAATTATTTTCCTTGGTGGACTCTTCTTCATGTTGTTCCGACGAAGACATCTAAAAATCAGAAGAATAAAAAAACAAAAAAAAGCAACAAATAAAAAATAAGTTTGTTTACACTACCTTAATATTCTATCATGAACAGAAGCAAATCTCATATAAGTTTGTTTACACAAGAATTATGCAACTGCAAAATTCTCTTTGAAAGAATCACAAAATCTAAATACACACACAATTTAAGAATAATTTCTCTTCTATCTCTCAACAATATATTTTTCTCTGTGCATTTTGCACCCATTCAAATCATAATAAAACAATCAACTTAAATACACACACAATTTAAGAACTCAACCTTTATATAAAGTATTAAAAATTATAGACATTGCTTGGATTGATCATATGCAAAAATGGACATGATATAGCTTTTTTCCCCCTTTCATTTCCAAATGGTTTGGCAAGTTAATAGAGAATCTTCAAAGCTCCCTACGAAGTTATAAACATTGGTTATGGGTTTAGTTCAAACAATTTCTTTTTCTTTGTAATAATTAACTCATTTTAAGACATTAACTTATACTTCTTCTGGCTAAGCAATGCAAATAGATAAAAAATGACAAATCTTGCTTTTGAAAATTACCCATATAACTTAACTCCAAATTAAATCTATAGAAGAGCAAGCAAGCTAAAATTAGATAAGTCAACCAAATAGATAAAGTTGGCCTAAAGTAAGGGGAAAAAAAAGAAGAAGAAGAAGTCCTGATCTATAGTCCAATGTAGTACTCACTTGTTTCTTTCAAGATCCAACACAAACACGTTTTGGTTTTAAGTTTTCTCTCCCATAGAAAGTTTCTAACAAAATCTTAAGTTTTTAGACTATTACAACGTTCACTAGCCTCGGTCTTCATATTTAATTGTGGCTTATTGTTCAAACTGCTTTTATTTTAATCAAACTAGAAGAACAAATTAGATGAAGATTAATCAAAATTACAAGATTAATTAATCATTAAATCTGATTTAATTATACATTAATGTCTCTCTCTAATTATTGACCAAAGCATACCAAAACCCTACGTCACAAAACAATATTTCTTACCAACAACATTGACCTCATTGTCATATTTAGAAAACTCAAAAAGGAGATTGAGACAATTCAAATACTGCTAGTTAAGTAAAAAGAACATAATTAGTACAAATTATTTCCTTCACTTTAGCTGTTAAACCATGTTAAGAATTTTAAATGCATTTGTAAATGGAGGAAATACAAGATCCAACCGTTTATTGTTTAGGACTTGTATTGATAAACAACATAGCCCACGTGAATAAACAACAAAAAATTGGAAATTTCAGCCTCGTAAATACATTCAGCATTTTTTGTTAAAAGAAATTACATTTCTCTCTCTCACCCTCTAATTAAACCCTCAAAAAAATTAAAGAGCATTTCAAATATTGCCTTTGAAAACAATCTTTACCGATTAGGGACATTCAAAGGGGGAGGATGAAAAGTTTTCCCTTGTTCTTGAAGAAAAACAAACAAACTAGTGGTTTGCAATATCAATGAGTGAAAAAAACCCCCAAAGAAAAAAAAAACAGTGGTTTACCTGATCGGAGATATGAAAGGCGAAGAAGAAAAAAAGAGATGCGATCAACGACTGGTGACTAGCGATTGGGGACTGGCGACTGGTGACTGGCGAGGGTGAGTAAGCTGTACGCACGCAGCAAAGGAGAGGCCAAGAGAGGAGAGGCTGAGAGGGTAAGTAAGATGAAAAACCCAAGTCTGTTAGGGTTTCAATTTTGAACTGATGCAAGACGTCTCTAAAACTGCAAACACAACATTTTATTCTATGGATAATACACGAGTCTTCTATTAAATTATATGTAGATATTTGATTTTGGTTCGATTGGGTTTTAAACCTAACCGAAATTTTCAAACCGAAATTGAACCGTCCACTACTGGACGGTTCGGTTAACCGAATCAAATATTTTTGATTTGTACGAAATCGAATTTTTTAGTTTTTTGTTGGGCAGTTTCGGTCGGTTTTGGTTTTCAGTTTTTTGGTACAGTCCTAGTGTTAAGCATCCAATGGCCCAAAATGTATACTTTTTGTCTGTATTCATCACAAATATAACACTAAATAGATATCCCAAACCCTTAAAAAAAGATGAAAAATTAAAGAAATTAAAGAAATGTGTTAAAATAAATAAACATAAATTGGCTTATAGATGCTCATTTTTTTCTCTTTTTTTTTCATTGGTTCCTTAATACATATCCATTCCACATCTTCACGAAGCAAGTGCGAAACATCATCTTCAAAATCATCTATCTCTTCAACCAGTGGCAGTCCTTTTGTGAATGAAGGGATGTTCATGCAATCCTCGGCAACTTCTTCACCAGCGATAACTAATCTTGGCTTCATTAGGACGAATAGAGACAACTCCATGTCTTGGGGATCCGTAGTATAAAAAACTTGGATTGCTTGTGATGCCATAATGAAGGGATCATTCCTGTATCCTAATCTTCTAAAGTCAACCACTATTATGCTGTCATTATCATTCTTAACATAGTTGTTGTTGACCCACTTGCACTTAAAAAGCGCTATGTGCAGTCCCCCATAATCAAGTTCCCAAGTATCTTCAATAAAACCAAAGTAGTTCGTAGTCCCATATACTGGATTCTTGTCCTTGGCGGAGACAATATGCATAGCCTCGGCACAGAGAGTCACACTGCTATTTTGGGCATGGTGCTTCTCATCTCTTTCGCTAGTATAGAAAGTGTAACCATTTATTGAATATGACGTATACCTTGTAACTACCGACGATGGTCCTCTAGCTAGGTTCTTCAAATCTTGTGACATGCCTCCATCATGTGATGTAAAGCACTTGCCATAGACGTACGCTCTAATCCACAACTGAAAGGTCCGGTAATGCTCATCTTGCAACCACTTCTCATTTCTTGCTCTTTTTGGGTTTGCTTTTTTTAATTCTTTCATGTGCACCTCAATGAAATGCTCCACTTCATTAGCATTGTGCAAGACATAAAGACAAGCATGCTCCCACTCCTCTCGATTTACTAAAGAAGGATTGCCAGTAGATAGTCCCTTAGCCTCAATGTTTATAGTCTTAGGCACTCCAATTACGTCTGCATTAGATAGGCATTCGGAGCAAAATTCAACTGATTCCTCAACTATGTAACTTTCTACAATACAACCCTCTGGCCTATTTCGATTCTTCACATAGCCCTTCAAAATCTTCATATATCTTTTAAATGGGTACATCCATCTCAAATACACCAATGCACATAACTTAACTTCATGTACCAAGTGCACCGTTAGATGAATCATGATGTTAAAAAATGCTGGTGGAAAATACTTCTTAAGCATGCATAAGGTTTGCACCAACTCCGATTGCAGTGAATCTAGCATAAGTGGATCAATTACCTTGAAGCATATTGAATTGAAGAACGAGCACAACTTGGTAATTGCAAATCTCACATCATTTGTTAGAATTCCCCGCAAAGCAAATGGTAGTAATTGCTACATCAACACATACAATCGTGTGTTTTCATACTAGTAAGTTTCAAATCCTTCACCAACACCAACTTTTTAAAGTTCAAAGAATACCCGTTTGGCACTTTCCACAAAGCAAGCCATTCACAAAGCTTTCTTTTCTCCGCTCTTGATAACATGTGCTTCGCTGGAGGTAAGCAAGTGCGGTTTCCTCTTTTCTCGAGAAACAAATTAGGCCTAATCTCTATTTTCATGAGATCCAACCGAGCTTTTCACCATCCTTAGTCTTGCCCAGAATGTCAAGCAACGTGTTGACTATGGATTCACAAATGTTTTTCTCAATATGCATAACGTCTAATCAATGACGAACAAAAAGTGTCTTCTAGTATAGAAGATCGAAAAAGATTGATCTGTTTTTCCATGGTCCATCAATTGGCTGCTCGTCCTTACCTCACTTTCTCTTCCCGAATACGACTCTTATATCTTTTACTATTTCAAATATTTGTTCACCCATCAAAAGATGAGGAGGGTCTCTTTCTTCGCTGTTGCCATCAAAGGCTTTCTTTTGTTTACAGTAACGATAATCTCTTAGCAACCATCTTTTATGACTAAGAAAAATGGTTTTCTTACCATTCTTCAACCGTTTGTGAGACGTTTCAGTCATGCAAATAGGACAACCAATAGGACTCTTCACTGAATAACAGACAAATTGCCATATGCGGGGAAGTCGTTAATTGTCCATATCAACATTGCATGGAGTGTGAACGTCTCTTCTCGATAAGCATCTCAAACTTTGACTCTATTTTCCCACAAGTTTTTTAGGTCATCGATTAACGGTGCCAAGTACACATCAATGTCATTGCTTGGTTGGTGAGGACCCAAAATCACTAAAGACAATAGTAAAAACTTCGGCTTCATGTACATCTTTGGAGGGAGATTGTAGTTAACAAGTATGATGGGCCAAGTGCTATGCCTACTACTTATGTTACCACGTGGTTTCATTCCATCTATCGACAAAGCAAAATATATACTTCTTGGATCCACACTAAAGTCGGGATGATCAGCTTCGAAAGTCTTCTATTATGGTGAATCCGTCGGGTGTCCAAGCATACTATCATCCACCCATTTGTCATGATGCCATGTCAAATTCTTGGCATGTTCTCAGTTTCTGAATAAACGCCTCAAACGTGGTACCAGTGGTATGTATCATAACACTTTCTTTGGCACTCTATTCTTACCATCTTTTGGCTCATTTCCTTTCTTCTACCTTGCTTGTTGACAAACGGGCAATAACTCTCGTCCTCATACTCATTCCTATAGAGAACACAATCATCTTCACAAGCATAAAGTTTTTCATAATCCATTCCCAAAGTGCTTAAAGTCTTCTTAGCCTCATACATACTAGTTGGTAATTTATTACCCTCTAGTAAAAGCCTTCCTAAAAATTCCAAAAGCTTTGTGAAACTAGAATTTGACTACCCACCTGACGCTTTCAAATTCCACAATCTAACTAAAGCAGACAATTTTATGAAATTGGTACACCTCTCATACACTGGTGTCTCGGCATCACTCATCATTGTCTCAAATACATCCAGACGGTGCATGAAGTGTTCTTCCAAATCATTGACCATGTCAGCCATATTGTCGTGATCATCTATGTTATCCTCTATAATAGATTCCTTCCCTTTACTTACTAAAGTTGGATTATTGAAATTAGACTCGCCATGAAAATGCCAAGTTTGATAACTACTTATAATTCCATTTCGAAATAAATGTCCTTTAACAATTGGAATTGGATGCAATCTATGGTTTCCATATTGAATACAAGGACACCCAATTTTATTACCATTGGCATGACTTTTGGCAAAATCCAAGAACTCTTCCACACCGTTCACATATTCTTTAGACAATCGAAAATCCCACATCCATTTTCTATCCATTTTGCAAGTCCTAAATCGAAATAATAAATAGTAAATATTCAATTAAAATGAATTTCACAAATTATATACATACCCACCATATATATTCGATCTAATCATAAAATAAAAACATCACCTATCATAAAACAAATTACACATATCCATTATAAAACAAATAAATCAAACCCATGATCCACAACACAATCATGGAATAAACAACAAAATCAACAACAATTTTTTAATTTTTTGGATTAATTAAACAACAAAATCAACAACAATTTAACAATTTCTAACAAAAAACTTGCAATTTCGAATGAGATTACGAAGTGTGGAGGTGAAGAGGGACGGGGACAGCTTTTTCAGAGGGCTCTATGTTCATTTTTAAGAGGTGAGTTTCTGATTTGTGTCTAATTTTCGAGGTGGAATTGTAAGCGAGATACCACTACCACGATGGTTTTTGTGTTCGTGGGCGTAACTCGCAACGTATTTTTTCCCTTATCACGACGATTTTTGAGAAATAGTCGTTAAATGAAGGTCGTATAATCTCGAATTTGTTGTAGTGAAGGTAACGTATAAAGACTCTAGGGTATGCTTGGTAGGATAGGAGGGAGGGAGAGTGTCAAAGAAAAAAGATTGTAAGTTTTCTTAAAGTTGTTTGTTATGATAGAAATGAAAGATTATGATTGTCTCTTCCCTTTGTTTGGTATGGATTAAAAAAAAAAAGGATTTATTCATTTTTATAGAAAAAGTACCAAACTAACATTCTGTTTAACTTGTATTGGTGTTATATTTAGATATCTAAAACATGATTTTATAGATATGTTATGCATATTTTATTGTATTTTATTGATGTATCTGTTTCAATTTTTGCTAAATACGTGGTATTACAGATTTATACAAAAAAATAATTAAAATAGTATTAAAAATTATAGCGCATACAAATATATATACTTATATTTATATATTAAATGAATAATACAACACAAAAATATTTAATTGAAAATGAAATTGAAAGAAGAAGTTGACACAAGAGTTGGCAAACATCTTTTCTTAAAAAAAAGTTGGTAAACTTGTTAAAAATGGAATGTTAAATTGCTTTATATGGCAACCGGTGTCCTCCATTTACGTCCAAGTATTGGCGGATCAATATTTGGAGGGCCCTAGGGATCGTAAGCCCTTTTGTTACATGGGATTAGGACTAGGATTAGGATTATTTATCTTAGTCCCATGTTTGGTGGCAATCTTAGATTGGATAACTTATCCAATAACCCTAAAATAGTCCCAACAATGTGGGATTAATAATCCCACCGAAACACATGGGATTCCTAATCCCATTGACCTAGATTGTAGTATTTCTACAATCTCACAATCCATCTCACCCAAGCACATCTATGAGATAGTTGTCAGCCACCATTGGAGCTCTTCGTCTGCCACTAAGCACCCGTGGAAGCCCCCCACCATTGCCGGAGTTTGCCAAAGCAGCCCACCCAACTAGTTTGCGACCCCCCTCAAAGTAGATCTCGTCAAGCACGAGTTGAGAAGTGGAGGAGAAAGCAAAAGAGAACTGGTCTTCGGTAATTGTGGGAATGATTTCTTCAGATTCTCTGATGATGTCTTCGGCTATGGAAGTGGTGGTGTAAGACGAAAAGCTATTTGCAGACGTGGAGAGCTGAGGCACTCCATGACCTTGAAAGGAACTCCAATGGAGCTCTTGGACTCTCCAGCAAACAGAAAATGCTCGCCGGAGAGTGCTCCGGCTAACGACAGTGTCTCAAAGGTAGTGTATATGTAATATATGTAGTTTATTTTGTTTATTGTTTTTCAATTTTTTCTTTTCAGTTTATATATACATATATATATATATATGTGTATGTATGTATGTATATTATAATTATTTTAATTGAGTGTATTTTTTATTTGCTTTTATTTTCATAATTTGATAATTAGTTAAATAAAATAATTTTTTATTATATTTAATTTAGTCCAATCCAATGTATGCCAAACATGTGATAGGATTTAATATAATCCTATCCTATCCAGTCCAGTCCAATCCAATCCCAACTCTATAATCCAATCCAATCCAACGTGCCAAACGAGCCCTAGTGTATTCCATTCCCTTGGATAGTCCCCCCTATCAAACGGTCTTCTCCCTTATTTACTTTCCCTTGTACGCTTTCCCTCCTTTCCAACAATAGACTTAGGGTTTATTTAATAAATAGATTTAAACTAATAATTGATTTAAGCTGTGTAATTTAAATTAAGATTTGAATTATTATCTAATGTTTAGATATGCATTTAAGTTTTAATCTGAATATGGAATAAAATTGAAATTTGTATTTAAAGAGGTAGTGAAAAAGTTTTTTGATTTATTAACAAATCTAATAAAATCTTAATGTTAATGATCCTAAAAAATATGCAATATAGACCTTAATTTATTCCTATCTTTACTAGAAATACAATGAAAAAGAATCATTTCAATTGGATATCAAATGAAGAAATTATGATTTTTTTCCTTAAATATAGGATAGGGAATTTCACTTTTACTATAGCAAAGTTATTCAAGTATCAAGAGTTTAAGGGGGTCAGAACTCTGAAAACTTGAATTCTTGATATAAATTTGATTTAAATTTTGGAAAAAACAAACACGTTTCTAAAGGATTCTTAATAATCAAATTTAAATTTGAGTATATCAAGTCTAAAAAGTACTCTAATCACCAAAATAGCTGTGGTACAGCGTGCTAATAACCGGTTGTAATCGAATTTATTCCCTGCATAGAGTCTAACTTTGTCTGCCATATATCCCACCAAACAGTGTCAATCACAGTCTGTTGCTCGAAGATAACAAGTGAGTAAAGTACCAAAAACTCCTAAAGTTCCCTAAAGTATGTTTGTTTCAGTTTTTAAATCACAGTTCAAATTATTTTACTACAGTATTTTTTCTCACAAAAATTTAAGTTTTTTTTTTAATACTCTACTCAAATATTCGTACTAAACGTACCCTTAGAAATCGTCTACATACATGGGAATGACTATAATGAGATCCTATGAGAACTGCTTTTTTTTTACCTGTTGGATTTAATCCAATTGTTTAAAAAATTTAATTCCCTTTAATAATAACTGGCTCTCCTTTATACAATTAAAATTAAAAAATAATGATGAACAAAGAAAAAAACCATAATAAAGGGAGAAAAGTACCCATTGGCAGGCGGCCACAGTCTCGAGCAGAGGAGGAAGACCCTCTTGTGATGGTCGCAACCTCGTGACCTTGCAACCCAAGCAAAAGAGCGACAAACCTTTAAGACTCAGGCAAAGGAGCGACAGACCTTCGCGACCTAGGCGACGGAGCAATGGACCTTCACGACCTAGGCAACTAAGTGACATACCTTGATGACCCAATTGACGGAGCGACGGATCTTTACGACCCAGGCAACAAAGCGATGGACCTTTATGACCTAGGTGACAGAGCGATGGACCAAGCGACAGAGTGATAGACCTTTTTGACCCTTATGAGTACGACGGAATCGCGACTCACGGTGTTTCATTTGATCTTCGACGACCTATTTGCTCTGAGAAATGGAGGGAATCGCGCTTGTGACCTCCATCTCAAAGAACGCATAGTCTGCGACGAAGATTGTTGTGAGTTCACCTTGAAATCACGCCCCTTGTGAGCACACTAGCTCATTAAAATTAGGATGGGCTTTTTTATTTTTCACCATTAGATATAAACCGAACGGACAAAAACAGTTCTCATGAGAACTTTTAGTCGCATATGCACTATCTATGAGTTTTTTCTCTCTCTTTTTGTTTTTGTTCTAGTTTGTTTCTCAACTATACCCACATGTGTTTCTACCGGGAAGGCAACAAAACCCATATAATCCAAACACAAGCCGCACTATTAAAAAAATATCAAATTCATAATTTTTCCCATTTTCATCTTTATATTTACGATATGCAAAACAGACAAATTACACTTTCATTTCTTTTTTTTTTTTTGTTTTTATAAGGTGTTTGAAAGGGTGGTGGGAATCAGTGGTAGGAACCACTTTTATTGTAGCATGTGAGAGTTTTATACTATAGCATATTTTTTTATTGTTACTGTAACATATAAGAGTTTTACACTGTTTATAACTGAGATTATAATAAAAATTAAGTGGTTCGTATCACTATTAAACATCTCTTAATCTTTCCTGCGTAAAAGGCACAATCCGATTAGATTTTTTGACCCTTTTCATGTGACACGTGTAGCTTCATTAAGGAAGATGGTTACCTGGTTACTTTTTCATAGCTTTCCTCCTTAATTACATCAATCTCAACAATAATCTTTGGAAGACGAGCTTAGAAAAACGTAAATAATAGCTAGTGAAATCAAAATAAAAAAAGATAGAAAGAAAGAAAGAGAAAAAGGACACAGAGAGGATTTGTGACACCCGTTATTCTCATAACGGGTATTGAGGTAATTAAATTAATTTTTAATGTATAAAAAAAAATTTGCTTCATTTAAATTTATTTTATAATATTTATTTTTATCTATTTTTAAGTTTTCTAAAATTCTCCTATATTTATTTAGTATGATTACTAAAAAGCCTTAGAACTTCTAATAAATCTCAAAAATGTCATATTGGCATTATGTGTGTTAAAGTCTTTAGATGAGACATAAGGATATCTTTTCCAACTACTCTTGACCCTCATTTTCTTTATTTCCTCCGTGACATGCTTCAACATGTCTCCTCTATAATTGTTTCTATCACTTCTCTTCAAAGACTTCATCTTTTCTTCCTTTCTCTTCCACGGTTCCCACACTCTTCTTCTCATTTCCTTGCTGAAGCAAAATACTTAGAGAACTTCTTCAAGGCAGCCATAAAAATCAGCCACCATCACCTCCATTTGAGCAAGAATTTCAGTCATACCGAAGTAAAGGAACCTGTTTTGAAGCCATTTCAAGCTTCCAACTAACCATAATCCGAGGTTAGAATCTTATGAACAAATTTAGTCTTTCATTTATAAATTTTCTTTTATACTAAAGGATTATTCAAATTTGCGTTCTTAAACCTAAGTATATGTTTGTTGCTATTTTGGAGCATATGTATGAAGTCTAAGTGTATATGCCCTAGACAGAAAATTTATATTGTTAAACTTTGTAATACCTCTATGGGCAGTGGTTATTTCTTGAAATTCTAAGATTAAATTAAAATGAATTTTATGAATGTAGTTGTATATTGTGCTTTAGTTTTAATTGTCCTTATGCACGCCTTAGGATCAAGGGAGTATGGAGCTAACGTTAACTGATTCCATGATTAAGAGACTGTTGATAAGCTTGAAAGGTAGGGATTCTATTACTCATCTTTTGTGAGGTTTTTATAGAATTAAAATTGATTGTTTTGCCGCAATATATATATATCTATGTTGAACTGATATTATATGATTATCACATATGAAACTATGACATGGACTCGTCTTGTATTGTACGGCGAGGAACATAATGAATTGACACATGTTATAAATTGAGAAGCATGGTTAGGAAAACTAACTTTATTGATAATGATTCAATATAGAGAAATTGTGAGACATGAAAAGGGCGACGGTTACGTCCTTGGGCATGAATACCCTAAAAGGTAAAGTAGGGGGAAGGCGATGACGCTTCCTTGGGTTGAAAGTCCCAGAACACACTGTACAGGAATCGATTTGGTGAGGACTCGGGGCTTGATGTCCCCTCACCGGAACACCCTTGGAATGTTTATAGGGTGATCAAGTGCGCCCATTTGGGTTTCGATGAGTTGAGTGATACTCAATTTAACATGGATACCTAGGAACAATGATGATTGGTAATATTTGTATAAATGTGTAATTATGACACTTGGTAATGATTAACTACGGTATCCATAAGATGTGATCATAATAAACCTCATAATCTGGAATATGATGTAACTTACTAACCATGCAGGTTTTAATGTGGTAATGATAAAAACCTAAAGGTGAGTAATGGCTTTCTCTACTGAGCATAGTGTTGCTCATTCCCTTATGTTTATATCTTTTCAGGACTCAATAAGTGTAAGGTGGCTACGAGAAATATAGTTGAGGAAGTGATGTAGCTATATTACATTGGGACTGCTTCAATCGTTGAGAATGTTCTTCATGATAATGTAAGCATCAATTGTTACTTTCTATGACTGTATTACAATGTGTTGAGGGTTAAAATGATGATGACAACAGTTTATATTATTAAATTTAAGGTGCTACATTTAAAACTGTGGTTTATTTATCGTTTATATTTTTATTTTTGAGTTGAGAGTTTTCATTTAAGTCCCGGGCAAATTTTATTTTTAAGGTTTTACTTTTATTATTTATTTTTATTTTATCTCATTAAAAACTGTTAACCCCCATATAGGGGCGTTACAGAATTTTTGGTATCAGAGCCTAGGTTCGGTTAACCTAGGGAGTGTAGCACCACTTTAAAAATATATTTTTGAGATGGTTTTGAAGCTGAATTTTCATTGTCATCATCAAAATGAACCTTCACATTGATTTATACAGTCTAGAAGGATGTAACATGGAAATGCCATAGAATGAAAATACTAATGGTTATATGAGTACAATAATTACATAGAAGGAAAGTATTAATAGTTATGAGGGAATGATAATTATATGGAATGAGATTATAAGTAGAATGCTTATGAGAGATTCGTATAATATTTGGATCTATAAGCATATATAATTCGTATAAACGATGAGAAATTCGTGTAGATACGAGGATTTAATAGCCTTTTGTCTCGTGAAAAACAATAAGAAATATAAGGCTTGATTTATTGATTTTAAAGTTTGACATAGATATGCCAAATTTTTCGTAATTGATTCAAACCTAAGTAATGATTATGTGTGGATTCGATGGAGCACATAAGTGTCAATAACTTTTCTTAAAAGTTCTATTTATTTGAGGAATATGATATAAGTTGGGAATCATGGTATTGAATCTTGAGAGAGATAAATGTTAGACTTTTGGTCTGTTGAGACTGTGTAAAGTCTAGAATGCATGAATATCAAAATTGGAATATTTCGTTACGAACATTGTATTTAAGTGTATCAGTGAATCTTTTGGTTACCTAAGGTTTTGTTATATGAGGAAATTATATATTGTATGAGTAGAATTGTGGGGATTGTAGATGTTCTTAAGTAGTAACATCTAGTGTCTTTGTTCGTTGATATGGTCTACGTTGAAAGACGTAAATCGTATTGATTTCAAGGTTAGTCACATTCTAAACCCTTGGTAGCAATGATGACGAATCCATTGATAGATGTTGAGTATTAAGAATAACATATGGGTGTATGCATTGTTCAATAAGGTTTTGATTAAAACAAAATTATTTGAGTTGCTGGATCATTCAGGAAGATCCTTGTTGTCGTTAAATTAGATTTGTTGTTCATAATTAACTTTATCTATAGTGGGCTTTAAATTGGGTTTAAGATTTATACAAATTGGTTTTCAATTTTATGTTTGTTATTTAACTCGTTCCAAATGTGTCAAGGCCCGAAACAACCTGATCATTTTCACTTAGAACATTTGGGCCTAGTTTAAATCTTAAATCAGTTTGATTCACACTGTCTCTCCCACGTGGTTTCTATACGTGTCATATACAGTGGTTTAATCATTGTTTACATATACGTTTACTGTGCATAGGAGCTTATTTCTCCGAGTTCACTTTTTCTCTCTTAATTTGTTATTTTCTCTCTAAATCGCAAATCCTCTTCTTTTTCATTAAAAAATTCTTCTTTTCCTCTAAAAGAAGAAGGAATTCTAGGATTCTGCAATTTACTATCTTAATTTTTCCTTTCTATTTACTCTTCTTTCATCTCATCATGGACCCAAAGTACCAACACCTGAGAAAGTATTTCCCATCACTCTCCCAAAAGATTCTCAGAAAGAAATACAAGGCTAGAATTACTCGGTTGTGGATTCTTATGCGTTTTGGTATCCCTTGTGATGTGAGAATGTTGATAGAGGGGAAAATCCGTCCGAGTGACTTTAGTCAAGATGTCGGTTTACCAGGAACGGGTACCAGTCGTAGTGCAATGAAAAGAAGAGCTCGTGCCATCGTGGTCACTTGTAACAAATGTGGAAGACAAAATTGTAACGGTAAATGTACTTCACCTGGTTATATGTCTACGAATAGAGAGGATAAAATAAGGTTTTGTAGGGATGGACTTTCAAAGGAGAACTTGGATAGCATCCATCCTCCTCTCCACGGTCACCCTAGTGGATATGTTCAAGGAGCTATTTTTAAACTCTGGCCTAAATTTTATACAGAAAGACAACGCCTCAGGAATATGGTATTTCTAGATCCTGTTTGTCAAGCCATAAGAAAACTGGATGGGGAATAAGTCATCGCACTATAAAGGTTATTTAGTCTTTACTTATTTGAAGCAGTTTTAGCTGATGTTCAACAGTTTGTGTTTTTCTTTTACTCAGAATATTTGCTTTTGTGTTTGAAATAATTGTGATTATTAGATTGATACAGTAAGTGTTAATATCTTATTTAATTTATGATTTTCTTAAATATATATATAATAAAATATATTATCTTATCAGACACGTTACATACGGTACAGTAATATGTTTGAATTTTGAAAAGCTTATCCAGATATTTCAAGATTTGTGTCTCAAATTTCAAAAGTTCTACAGTATTTGTCGTTTATATTAAATTTTTAGACTTGGTGTATATTTGTCAAAAAGTCTACAGTTGTGTCAAAAGGGTCTTCTGTCAAATTGTTCTCAATTGTCAAAAGTTATACAACTAGAGTCTAATCTTTTTCAAAAAGCGAATCAGATTTTCTGTAAACTATCAATCACCTTATCTTACTTTCTTATCCGCACAAGATTTTGTTTAAATCTTTGGATTACCTTTTCATTTCCTACTCGTCTATCTCTTTAGCCCTTTTTGTATATTTCTCATCTTTAAAATCTCATGTAGAACCCGAAGTCTAAGTGGAGCAGACATTAAGCAACCACTTCTATAAACCAAATATGTCTACCTCCCAGTCCACGAAGAAAATAAAGAATGTCTGTGTCTTTTGTGGTTCCAGCCTTGGAAAAGATAAAGCTTATTTAGAAGCTACAAATCACTTAGGGCAAGTCCTAGCACGCAAAAAGATTAACATAATCTATGGGGGTGGTAGTATAAAAATGATGGTAAATATGGCACTAGCAGCTAGGTCTAGCGACGCTACTGATGTAAAAATTTGGCCTCATATTCCAGTTGAAGGAAACCTTTGTAAGGAAGCCATAGGTAAGGGAGAAGGAGTCAGGAGTATCCCTAAAAATTTTAAAGACATAATCTATAATTCTGATGCTTTTATAGCATTACCTGGTGGTCTAGGTACTCTTGAGGAAATATTTATAGTTGCTTGTGGGCAATTGTTGGGCTTTTATTCCAAACCTTTGGGTCTGCTGAACGTAAAGGGTTTTTATGACGGTCTTTTGAAATTTCTAGATTACGTTGTGGAAGAAAACATCACTACAGAATCGGAGAGACAAATCTTTGTCACTGCTTCAACAGCTGAGGAATTGATAGATAAAATGCAAATCATACATCCAGAATCCGACACTGCAACATCCAAGCTTGAATGGGAAAGGGAAAGCCGGGAGCGGCCAATTGATTTGAATCTCCATCTGTAATCTTTTTGTTTTATCTTTGGCATGTAGGCATGTGTGTCCGTATTTCGTGTGTTACGAATAACCGTTTGCCTTGTATTCTGTGTTTCTTGTGGTACGTTGTTGTTCAATCTTTTAGATTCATTGAGCCTAATGCCGGGATGGCTGGATACGGAGTACTTGATGCTCTCGAAACGCATTCTTCTTAAGGTCTGATCTTTTGTTTATCGATGTTTTTGTATCCTCTAAGCATGCATGATATGGATAGCTGGTATACGGAGTGCCTTGTACTCTCGAAACGTATCCGTATTATGTTTGTAATGTGTAATATTCTGTTAATATTATGTGGAAGTACCAGAGTCAGTTATGGGGATATTCCATATGAAATATGAGTATATTATTTGGGTTGAATGTTTGTGTCATGAGGATAGCTGTTTAATGAAAAATATGTCGGGTATGTTTGCAACTCTGAGATTCCGTTTAATATCTCTATGAGTAAGTTTAATGTATAGTTTTGAATGAAAGTGTTTGTGATATATGTTTTATGATTATGTTTTAGTTTATTAGTTGAGGTATGAAATCAAATATATTTGACTTTTCCTTACTTAAAAAGGAAAAGGAACCTAAAGATGAAGTATATAAAATTACTCTGGCAATCTCCTTAAATGTGATTGTAAATCACAGTCCATGGACAATGAAGGACTGGAATCATGATATGGTCAATATGTATGCCTGATCAGATTCTTAGACTATTATACGGTGTTATAAGTTGAAACTTGTCAGAAATACTCTTATTGAGGGATTTAGGAGTAAGATTTATTATGCAAGTAAATAAGTGGAGTTACGATAACTTAAATTTGGAGGACAAAGAACATTAACGGTTTAGACTCAGAATTGGAATCATAGTGGAATCATAATTTTTACTAGTATTACTAGAATTGAAATTTCGAGGACGAAATTTCTTTAAGGGGGGTAGAGCTGTGACACCCGTTATTCTCCTAACGGGTATTGAGGTAATTAAATTAATTTTTAATGTATAAAAAAAAATTTGCTTCATTTAAATTTATTTTATAATATTTATTTTTATCTATTTTTAAGTTTTCTAAAATTTTCCTATATTTATTTAGTATGATTACTAAAAAGCCTTAGAACTTCTAATAAATCTCAAAAATGTCATATTGGCATTATGTGTGTTAAAGTCTTTAGATGAGACATAAGGATATCTTTTCCAACTACTCTTGACCCTCATTTTCTTTATTTCCTCCGTGACATGCTTCAACATGTCTCCTCTATAATTGTTTCTATCACTTCTCTTCAAAGACTTCATCTTTTCTTCCTTTCTCTTCCACGGTTCCCACACTCTTCTTCTCATTTCCTTGCTGAAGCAAAATACTTAGAGAACTTCTTCAAGGCAGCCATAAAAATCAGCCACCATCACCTCCATTTGAGCAAGAATTTCAGTCATACCGAAGTAAAGGAACCTGTTTTGAAGCCATTTCAAGCTTCCAACTAACCATAATCCGAGGTTAGAATCTTATGAACAAATTTAGTCTTTCATTTATAAATTTTCTTTTATACTAAAGGATTATTCAAATTTGCGTTCTTAAACCTAAGTATATGTTTGTTGCTATTTTAGAGCATATGTATGAAGTCTAAGTGTATATGCCCTAGACAGAAAATTTATATTGTTAAACTTTGTAATACCTCTATGGGCAGTGGTTATTTCTTGAAATTCTAAGATTAAATTAAAATGAATTTTATGAATGTAGTTGTATATTGTGCTTTAGTTTTAATTGTCCTTATGCACGCCTTAGGATCAAGGGAGTATGGAGCTAACGTTAACTGATTCCATGATTAAGAGACTGTTGATAAGCTTGAAAGGTAGGGATTCTATTACTCATCTTTTGTGAGGTTTTTATAGAATTAAAATTGATTGTTTTGCCGCAATATATATATATCTATGTTGAACTGATATTATATGATTATCACATATGAAACTATGACATGGACTCGTCTTGTATTGTACGGCGAGGAACATAATGAATTGACACATGTTATAAATTGAGAAGCATGGTTAGGAAAACTAACTTTATTGATAATGATTCAATATAGAGAAATTGTGAGACATGAAAAGGGCGACGGTTACGTCCTTGGGCATGAATACCCTAAAAGGTAAAGTAGGGGGAAGGCGATGACGCTTCCTTGGGTTGAAAGTCCCAGAACACACTGTACAGGAATCGATTTGGTGAGGACTCGGGGCTTGATGTCCCCTCACCGGAACACCCTTGGAATGTTTATAGGGTGATCAAGTGCGCCCATTTGGGTTTCGATGAGTTGAGTGATACTCAATTTAACATGGATACCTAGGAACAATGATGATTGGTAATATTTGTATAAATGTGTAATTATGACACTTGGTAATGATTAACTACGGTATCCATAAGATGTGATCATAATAAACCTCATAATCTGGAATATGATGTAACTTACTAACCATGCAGGTTTTAATGTGGTAATGATAAAAACCTAAAGGTGAGTAATGGCTTTCTCTACTGAGCATAGTGTTGCTCATTCCCTTATGTTTATATCTTTTCAGGACTCAATAAGTGTAAGGTGGCTACGAGAAATATAGTTGAGGAAGTGATGTAGCTATATTACATTGGGACTGCTTCAATCGTTGAGAATGTTCTTCATGATAATGTAAGCATCAATTGTTACTTTCTATGACTGTATTACAATGTGTTGAGGGTTAAAATGATGATGACAACAGTTTATATTATTAAATTTAAGGTGCTACATTTAAAACTGTGGTTTATTTATCGTTTATATTTTTATTTTTGAGTTGAGAGTTTTCATTTAAGTCCCGGGCAAATTTTATTTTTAAGGTTTTACTTTTATTATTTATTTTTATTTTATCTCATTAAAAACTGTTAACCCCCATATAGGGGCGTTACAGGATTTGATGGAAAGAAAAAATGGGCCTCACAAACTCCTACGTGCTTTTTTTTTTCCCCTAGACATGCAAAACTTATTTTCTTTCTCTTTCCTCTTTTTTTTGTTTTGTTTTTTCTTTCATGTGCATTAAATTTCTTTTTTTAAATAAAAATACAAAATTCCTAAAACATTTCCCATGTCCAGATTAAAAGCCCTCTTTCTTGCGGCATTTACACGAGTCCCTCACTTGTATCCCAAAAAAACCCCTTTTTTGTTAATTAATATTCTTTTATAATTTACCTTTTATTCTTTTCAAGTTCTTTTTTTCCCCTTATTTTCTTTGTCCTACCTTCTTTTTGTTCTTTTCAACTCTTTTGTTTCTCCTTTTAGTTTGTCATTTTTGTTTTTTCTCTTTATTAAACAACTTTTTCTTCCCCCTCATCAATTCATTTCAGCGAATATAATATTAATGTTAATTGTGTTTAACAGCCATATAAGACCTGTATTACTTGATAAATTAAAAAAAAATATATACTAGTAATCAAAATTTTAACGTGGAATAAAACTTACAAAATTACACAACATTTATCCCACGTGGCCCTAACTAGCAATACATTAAAGTGTCAAATTGTACTCTTTTTTTAACTTTTGACACGTATTGCATTTGATTTTTTTCTTTCCTTGTTGGTTGTAATTTTATTTTTCTTTTTTTCCTCCTCCTTACTTTTCTGCTCTTACTAGTTGGGTGCCAAATGCAATGTATGTGGGTATGACTTCGTAAGTTCTATAGCGAGTTCATTGGGCCAATTACCATTTTATTATTTCTCTAATTTGTTTAATAATAAATGTCTTACGTAGTTGCTAATATGTAGTTAACAATAAACTCATATTTGTTAAAATGGAATGATAGAGGAAAAAAATGAATGATAGAGAGGAAAAAAACAATTAAGAAAAATTATTTTTAAAACGCACATCATAAAGTTGCAAAAACTTAATTGTAGAGAAGTCTCTAACAAAAAAGGACAAAAAGGAAAAAAAGAGAGAAAAAAAAAATAAAAAAAGAGAACATTTTCAAAAAATGAAAGAAAAAAGTGAGAAAAAAACAAAAAAAAAGTGAGAGGTTGATATTGGCCAAGTATAAAAGAATGCATCAAAAGAGAATTTACTTCTTTGATGGTTGCTAATATGCAGTTAATACTAACATTATATTTGCCAAAATAAAATAGTAAGAGGAATAAATTGATTGATAGAGAGGAACTAAAATTAAAATATATTTTGAAAAACCTATTGCAATTTTGCAACAGCTTAATTCTAGAGGAGTTTCTAACCAAAAAAAAAGAAGTTAAAAATGAATACGAAAAAAGTGGGGGAAAAAAGCATAAAGTAAAAGATTGAGGCTTGATAAATATAGAAAAATGTACCAAAAAATCTTATATATATATATATATATATATAATAGATGATAGATACATTGTTGCTTTTTCTTTTCCTTCGTTTTTTTTTTTTGTTGCTTTTTTTTCTCATCTTATTTATATACTTTACATGTGCCATTAAAATACTTTCTTATTTTAATTTATCCCTATTTCGTGATAATCTTTTTTAAATAAGTCCTCAACTAATTTTTTTTTAAATCCCGTAAAATACCATTTCATCAAACCTTATCTCCAGGTTTCGCTTCCCTTTATTTTTGTCCCTTTTTTTTTGTTTTTGTCGTTTTTTATTTTTTTCCCTCTTTCTTTATTTCTCTTACAATCGTATGTCTTTTATTTTGAGACATGTATCATTAAAATATTTATTTCTTATAATTGGTTTCTATCATATAATTTTTTTGAATAGGTCCTCATTACAATATATTTTTATATCCTCTATTAAACCCTTTTTTAACTCACTCTTGATAAAACAATTTTTCTCCAATGTGATACTACTTCAATATTTTTCCTTGATTTTTTTTCCAAATATGGTCGTTATAAATAATTTTTCCTTTAATTGTCCACTAAAATAATTTATTTTTGAATTGTTTTCTTATCTAATCATTTTCCAAACAACTCTTAGGAATACTTTTTTCATAAATACTTTTTTCATATATATTGTATAAATGATTTAGTATCTAATTTGCTCTAAAAAAAAGCCTTTTTTTTTCCTTTTAAAGGTGCTCTAAAATATAATTTTTTTTATTGAACTGAGTGAATAATGTCTCTAAAAAATACGAAGCGAATAATAAGTTAATAAATGACACTAAAGGCTGGTTTGACTCATAAAATTGAATAAGGATTCAACTTTTGTTTTGTGAGTTTTGAGTTTAAACTCACATGACAAATGCACTTTAAGCTTTTAAAGGTTTTTTTTTTTTTGAAAAGTGCTTTTTAAACAAATTTTAAATTCTTCATATCAAAAAAATGTATAGGGTGTTTGGCAGGGTGGTTAGAACTATTGGTTAGAAATGTTTTTACCATACCAGGTGAGAGCTTTACACTAGAGCTATTTTTTTATTTTTATTGTAGTATGTAATAGTTTTACATTGTTTGTAACTAAGAAAATAGTTTAGACCACTTTTACCAAACACCCTTATAACAAAATGATCCTGCACATGCATAACGCTTGCCTCCAACCAGTTAAAAACAAAAGGGAAAACTTGTTATAACTTTCCAAAGCAAAATCACAAATATCGTTTTCTCAAAAAATTATTTTCTCAAAAAATTTCAAAGCAAAATCACAAATTGTTTTCTTAAAAAATAAAAAAGTTGTGCTCAGTTATGAATAAATTAGTTTAATAGTGTGGATGTTCATATTCCTAATACCCTCATAAATTGCATTATTTTCACCTTAATGACCATTAGTGTTAGTATTTTATAACCTTCATAACCTCCTAATTATCATTCTATTTGTATTATTTTGTTGTTGTAACTCTTGTCTTTTGACCTCTCTTATTTTATGATCTTTGGCTTATATATATGGCTTTTGAGAGCTTGTATTTGTACATGATATGAGGTGATGAATAACAAAATTGTTTTTCTATATTTTTCTTGTGTCTCTCTATTTTATGCTTCAATTTAGTTCTTTGTATTTGTTTTGTAACACATTATCAACATGAGTATCTAACCATTTTTATTGTAGGGGCATTTGAAATTCTATAAAATTTGAATATCATCTCGGATGTTAGTACCTTGTCGTTGATGTGTATAAGTATCTTTCTCAATATCCCAACTATATCTTGAGGATGAATAGGTAATACATACTTCATATAATTATTGTGTCTATTATGCAATACAACTTTATATACTATTATTTGAAGATAAAAATGCTTAATCGGATCCTACAATTTCATGCTTAAATATGTGTTACAAATAAAAGGTCTTGAATGTTGGTTATTATCACTCTCTAGATGGTATGTTGTAATTATATATTTATACTTGCATATATTGTTATGGGAGAAATTTGTAGAGATTTTAACTCATGCTTTCATATCATTTATACACGACTATTGTTTGGCTATGCTCTTTATGCATTCATTTTGAGTAGTGAGCCAGATATATTTTTCTTATGTTTGAGAGCTTATCTTGTATTGCTTATGAAAATCTTTTCCTACTATATTATTGTTTTTGTATTTTTACAAACCATAAAATTTCTTTATCATTATTTTTTTTATTCGATGATCATGCAAATACAATCATCATTTTCTTTTGTTTGGTTATTTTAAAGTCAAGAAATTGATCGTACTTTATCATTATAAATAACAATTCATCTATTATAATTGTATAAGTGTGTTTTGAATGTTATAATTGTATAAATAAACATGCCATGCTATTACTATTAAATTCCCTTTTTTTAGTACTAAAACCTTTATGCCATCATCTTAATATCAAATGGTATTGTTTGGTTCAAGATTTCATTTGTTATATGAGCACAATATTTGTCTAATTTGTACTCATTTACAATATATTTTTATGTTTTCATATTTTTTTATTATTTGCAAAAAGCTAAAAATTCTATCTAGCTAATATTTGAAACTTATATTGACATGAATATAAATTGTATTAGCACTTAATTTTTGAGCCGATGATTAAAGAGCCATTAATTTTTGCTACTTGGCTTTATTTATTCCATGAAATGAATGTATATTGTTGCAATTATTGGTGCAATTATAGTGAGATAGTAAAAAGGTGATTTATATTATACATGGTCTTTTAGTATTGACAACATGATATGAAATGACCATATATTTTGTCTAATTATTTTTGCATATTCCAAGTGGATGCAAATGTAATGGCTGTGGGATTTTTAAAATTTCTCAACATCCCCGTTGTCAAAGAAAGCCATAAAGTACGATTGAAAGATAGAATATATATCTATATATATTAATAAGAGAAAATAAAAAGTTTTTAATATTACTCGCATGAATAATCAAATTTAGTCGCTTGGCATGTGACAAAGAAAGGCTTTGGTATGTACTTGTTATACGTCTAAATGTTAATACGAAGCCTAAATCAAGGGAGAAATTTTTATTCGTTTGTTATAAGAATATTATTATAATATATGAAAGGCTACAGTGATGCCTCTATGAAAGACATACCTATAGAGCATTCAAAATATAAGTATGATCTTATAAAGCCTAAATGGAGAAAAAACTAGAGAAAGAGTTGAGCTATTAATTGTCTCCTTATTGTTTGATCCAAATTTATTTAATCGAGTGCATTGTAATATTATGACACAAAGCATCCTCCAAGTTTGAAAAAGTCACATATAAGCATTGAAAGTGGAAATGTAACAAGAAAGGAAAATTAAGAGGCTTGTGAGACAAAAATTATGGAAAGATCACATACATGCACTACATTGAAGGAATGACGGTATTTTATTATTACATAGCCTAGTGATTAATAAGAAATTGATTATGATATTTAATTTGTTGGGTAACGAATTAAATGCTTGTTATTGATGATGTAAATTCCCATGGTATTGTCATTATATTGATAAAAGGGAAAAAAAATTATAGTAGCTATAAAGGATATGAGATGTCTCTGCATTATGTTTGGTTGTATGCACAGAGAGACATGCATGAGGGTATATGTTATTACTTATATGGATATATTGGAAATTTATTTTCACTTTCTCTTCCAAGTTGTGATAAGACAACTATGAAAAAAAAAATTATGACGAACTAAAAGTTCGTTAACTCAAAAGGTATATTAGATATGAACATATGTATTTTGAAAATCCCTACAGGTAATATCATTTGGAAAAATATTCTGATTGTCAGGAGAGGGAATTTGCAGTTGGATATTATTGATCCTCGCAAAGATTAATCAATTGAGCATTACAATGCAGTATAAATTGTTAATTAATATGATAAAGAAAGTGACTGAATTAGTTCTCTAACTACTAATTTAATAGCATGGATTGAGGTCTCTAAATGACATTTTGTTATCTTATGAGTTTAAGAAATATTTGAAGCATTGAAGATTTGTCTGGTCTAAAGTACAACACTTATTGAAAGAGAAAGAAACTTATAGATATGTTGGCATTATGAAGGGACCATATTCTTAAAGAGGATATATTCAGAACGGGTTATTGACATGACAATTTGGTATATTTGTTAAAAATCAAACTTCATGAAGTCATTGAGCTCTTGAAGTAGTTCAAAATGTATACCTAAAATTTAGAAATAGTAAAGAAAAGAGGAAGATCTCAACAAGTCATATCAATATAAAAATAAAAATATTAAAATAAAGTTAAATTACAATAAAAGTTATTGTCAAAATTACAAAAAGCATGAATTATTAGTATATTAAAAAAAATGAGGATCTTGAAAAATATTTAAAATCTGTCGAAAGTGATTAATGTGAAAAAATGGCCTATAAGCAAAAGACACAAAGTCCAGGCAAGTATATACGCTAGTGTAAAGTATGGAGAACCAATAGTTCAAAATATTTCAAGTATTAAAACCAGTAGGGTGGAAGTGAATATTCATATAAAATAGTGCATATGAAAAAGTACGAGTTTATAAAATAAGTTATGAGTTATAACAACAAGTTTTTATAGAAAACTTATTAAAAAAATGAGTAACGGTACTCATATATGATGGATAAGCAATTATATTTTGATAGCCTGGTAAAATAAATATAATAAGTTCCTGTGCGTATTAAAAACATGTTGCAATAATCTTTTGATATTTATAAAAAGTCCTAAAGGGGCTTCAAAAGTTTGAAAGATATAAGTTGAAATTACACGCTTAATTATTAAGCCCACAAAGATCTTTGTATAAATGAATGTAATCCAAATATGAATGGTACCACTATATTTTTATGATATAAAGAATAGAAGTTCTAGCAAATTAATATCTCTATTGCTTTATAATGAGCTCATACATACTAAATTTGCTATTATTTGTGAAAATCCTTGAAGAGATTATAAGAGAAATTTAAGAAGACAAAACTCATTGAAGAAAGTTTATTCAGACTTGTAAATTAAGATTTTCTTAAAAGAATACTTATCGATAATTTCTCTTACATACAAGAAAATTATCCTAAAGAACTTTTAGGGATATTGTGTATTTTTATCATTTATTTGATGATTACATATTTTGAGGATATACCAAAATAATTCAGTCTTTAATTTTTATATAGTATTTTGTATAGCATCTCAGTATTTAATTTAATATAATATGAAATATTATCTGAATAATTAAGTAGAATGACAAGTATTTGGCTATAAGGTGTACAATATTTTATACTCACTAGGAGATAAGTTTACATGTAAATAATTGTTGCACCATTGTTTTACTAATTAGAACATAAATATGGGTAAAGGTTCATTCATATATACCCATAAAAATAGCCAACACTTTTATGAAATTCGTTATGATAAATGAACTTCTAAAGAGCGATAGTTAAAATATTAGCAAAAGTGCTAAGGGTAACGAGTTCATATTGTTGATCGCAAATATCTTGAATTTGCTTACAACAGTATGCATCGACTCAATTATTTTCTATCAAATCAATTGTTATTGACAGAACTATGATAGCGGTACAAGGGAGACACAAATACACACTGTACTCTTTTTCCCTTGATCAAGGTTTTTTTCCACTGGGTTTTCCTGACGAGATTTCCAATGAGGCAATTTACAGCGTATTATAAGAATGATGTACTTTTTTTCCTACACTAGAATTTTTGTCCCATTCTAAAGTGTTGAACATCCAACGAAGAGTCTTATAAATTAAATTGACTTGTTATTATCATTGATGTTCACCTTCTAAAACCACCAATGTGTTCTCTTGAATAGGGATGTTCTTGATTTCTTGAAGTGAAAAATTATCATCATGTGATATTGAAAAAATTCTTGGTCTAAATAATACTATTAGTATAATAATGTATTTGCTAACGGCATAAGACCTCACACGACAATCTTTGCTATTGTACTATCAAGATATAGTTCTCAAAGACATTGAAAAGATGTTAAACAAGTATTTCCTTTTCACTGTGAAACGTCTTCTATGGATATTAAAATTGATTGGATGTTGAATATTTTTCAATCCATATAAAAGCATGTTTACACACATGCTACTTGTTTACATATGATTGTACTACTATGTCTTGGCAATTTATAATGCAAACTATTGTCGTTGCATCTTTAAATCATGTTGAAATGTTGGTAATTTATGAGATAGTCATCTTATGTGCATTATATTATAGAGATTTACACTCCAATATATCCAAGCAACATGTGATCTTTTATTTAGCAAAGAAAGTCTGACAGCTTTATACGGAAAGAATGTAACGTTTATCACCCAAGTTAAGGAGACATAATAAAACAAGTTTTCCAACATGTCTTTTTCATGCATGAGCTCCTAAAGGACAGCATTCATCGAATTTATTTAAGTGACAAATTGGGAAATTTATATAGAAGTACTTCCTATAACTACATTTGAGAAATTACTACGCAAGATTAGTATGTGTTGGCTCGAAGATCTTTACATATGATTTTGTTGAAGAAGACATGTTGACATAAGGGGGAGGCTATTGGCTACTATACTCTTTTTTCCTTTGCATAGGTTTTGTCCCATTGGATTTTCCTAGCAAAGTTTCTAACGAGGCAGTTCTAAGCCAAATCTTAAGAGAATAATGTACCCTTTTTTCCTTCACTAAGATTTTTTTGCATAGGGTTTTTCCTGGTAGGATTTTTAATGAGGCATGTATTTTTTAAATGGTGAACATCCAAGAGGGAGTGTTATGAATAAATAGTTTAATAGTGCGAATGTTTATATTCATAACACCCTCATAAATTGCATTATTTCCACCTTAATGACCATTAGTGTTGGTATCTTATAACCTTCATAACCTCTTAATTACCACTCTATTTGTATTTTTTTTTGTTGTAACTCATGTCTTTTGGCCTCTCCTATTTTTTTTTTTTTTTACCTATATATATGGCCTTTGAGAGCTTATATTTGTACATAATATGAGATGATGAATAACAAAATTGTTTCTCTCTATTTCTTTTGTATCTTTTTATTTTATGCTTTACAATTTAGTTGTTTGCATTTGTTTTATAAGATGCTCTCAATTTTTTTAATGTTTTATGAGGGATTTCTCTTGTGCGAACCCTCGCTGGTGGTACTAGTTTTTAAACTATTAGACAGTTTTTTTGTCGATAAGACGGTTGAAAGAGAAATAACCACCAATAGATATTTATTTCGGTTCCTAGAAGAGAAATTATTTACTTGGTTGATTCATTTTTTTCTTAGCCTTATCTGAGTTTTTTGGTGGAACCATAGTATTTTATATCATCTTTTTTTTTTTTGTGTGTGTAACAAGGGCTAAATATGTGGAATGGTATTTGTATTCTTTCACCCTTTCAGAAAGAAAAAGAAAAGTGCTAATCTCAAAAATGAAAAATAGTAATAAGCCGTTTGGGAACTAAAAGTGTTATGAAATTCAAATGTTATGAAAAAAAAATTATAATAATTTTTTTAGAATATGTGTTAAAAATTAGTTTGAAATTCAAATATTACATAATTTTTTGGTTTCACTTATAGTTCCCAAAATGTCTATTAATTACTAGAGTGTATTTGTTTGAAGGGTTTAATGAGTTTGAATCCAGTTTTTGAGCCAAGCAAGTGTTTGGAGGCAAAAAAAAAAAAAAAAAAAAAACAAAAACCACTTAAAATCAATCTCAAACATTAAAAATCAAAAAAGGGGTGGATTTGGATTCAACACCCTCTAATTTTAAGATAGTTGAACTCAAGTTTTAAATCTTTTTCTCACAAAATTTTTTATATCTAAACATAATTTTAGATTTTATTATCTTTTTAAATCTAAAATCAATTAACATCCAAACATCAATTCAGATTATAATTTAAAACTGTACTTTTTAAACTCTCATCTCAAAGCAAAAAAAATTCAAACTACTATATTTTGAAACCATGAGCGTATAGGCCCTTAAGGGCATGTTTATTACATAAGATTGGGGTTAGGATTAGGATAAATAGTCCTAATCCCATGTTTGGTGCTCATTATTGATCAGATCAGAAGTCCATTGACCCAATAAATAGTCCCACAAATATGGATAACTAATCCCCTAAAACTTAGTGGGATAATTAGTCCAGCCTCACTGGATGACTTCCCCCTCCCCAACATTGTTGCAATGCCGCCTTTAGCAAGGCAGCCCACTCCACTCTAATGATAAAGACGATGATGGAACCTACCCTTGCGTCGGCAACGAAGCTACCCTTACGACAACGACTGTGATAGCATCAAATTTTAGCCTTCCCCCTCCTCCATGACGGAGCTGTCATTATCTATCCCACTGCATCTCCATTAGACCATCCTAGCCACCATCCGAGCTCGTTGGAGCTGCCCACCTCACCAAGATCTTCGTCAAAGCACACCACTCACCAGCCAAGCTCATTGCCCCTCCTTTGCAAATGAGCTCCCCACAACCTCCACTCCCTCCCCCCCCCCTGGTGCGGGTGTTGCAACAACAACCCACCTCGATCAACAACCCACCTCGATGTTGCGACTACATCTATCGAGATCCCTCACCCACCCCCTCACCCTTTGTCGAAAGCCCCTCCTTCTTCCTTATCTTTCTCGTGTGGTTTGGGAAAGATTTTTTTTAAATAGTTTGGAAAGTTAATTATCCTCTTTCATTTTTGATATAAAAATATTTTTTTGGGTTAAAAATGTGTATTGCAATTCTAAATTTACAATTTGATTACTTTCAAAAAAATCTAAATTTTCAATTTGATAATAAATTTAAGAAAGTTAGCTTTAAATGTCATTTTTAATTTAAGACTAATCTAATGATACACCAAATATAAAAATATAATGAAATATAGTTATATTTAATTAGTTTCTGTTTATAGTCCAATTCAATTCGATCTGCGCAAACGAGGCGCATCATTGCCGGAAATAGCGCAGTTGCACCTGTTTGATCTATAGTCTGTACCCGCCCGCACCAGATGGTAAAATATTGAGGTCAGCGCTGACGCCCATTAATACACATTTAGTTTGTCTACTTCCAAAACTCCCGTCCTACAGAGTTCTATTCTTGTTTGATGATTGAGTCAAATTGATTTCTCTCTGAAAAGTCTCAGAGATTTCTCTACTCTGCTCTTCACGATGCAAAGGTGGAACAAGAAGAAAACCCATTTCCCTCTACTCGCATTGATCTTCCTCATCTTCATCGTGTTGTCAATCCTCCACAACGAACGCAGCATTCTCCAAATCCAACAAGATCAACAACACCAAGAACAACAAACACAACAACAAGATCACCATTTTCGTCCCCGCCCACAAGATTCCTTTACTTTCGTCAAGCCCAATCTTCTCAGACTTCCTGGTCGATCCCCAGGTCAATTCTTTTCTTCTTCTTGAATCCTTTCTCGGATTTCTGGGATTCGTTTGGTTTTTCTCGTTATACGCTAAATGGGATTTTTCTTTTCTGTTTTTTTTTTTTGGGTTTTCTTTTTCAGAGGTGATCGATAGGTTCAGTAAATGCAACTCCACCAGAAAGTACAGTGGCCGGAAAATCGAGTGGACGACCGGGAGTACGGATAGCAAGGGTAGTCTTCGGGGCCGGAGAAAGAGTACGGATGAGAAGTGTGATGTGTTCTCTGGCAAGTGGGTATTCGACAACACGTCGTATCCGCTGTACCATGAGTCAGGGTGTCCGTACATGTCGGACCAGTTGGCGTGTCACAAGCATGGGAGGGACGATTTGAGGTACCGGTACTGGAGATGGCAACCCCATGGTTGTAATTTGAAGAGGTCGGTTAGTAATTGTTTTTATCTTTGGCAAATTCTTGGAAATGTGTACTTGTTTGAGTGATGACTGTGATTTCTTTCTTCTTTTGGAGATTAATGGAACTATTTAAATCGCCTGATTTGGTAATGTTATTATTGGATTTACTAGTGGGAACAAAAAAAAAATAATAAATCATTTTTTATGTAGTTAAGAATGGTTTATAATTTGTGAGATGAAGGCAGAGCTCAGTTTTGATTTGGTTTTGTTCTTTAGGAAATTTTTGGAGATGTACTTGTTTGGATGGCTGTGTTTTTGTTGCGTGGAACTGGGGTGAGGCCCCAATTCTTTTTTTTTTTTTTTCTAAATCTTTTCTTGTAGACTATTTAAGTCGGAGTTAAACGAGGTTTTTTAATTATCCTGCGAAGGCAAGTTGAAGCACAATGAAAGTAGCTGAACTTGTGCAATTGCAATGTTATCAGGTTTACTTGTGAGGACAAGAATAAGCGTTTCCTATGAAAGAAGGGTACATAACTTGTGTGACAACCGTCAGTGTATCTTGTTAGTTGGATTTTGTGTGTATTGTTGGTTTTGTTGGCGATTTCTTGTAAATGAAGTTTCCTTATAACTTGTTTTTTGTTGTATAAGAGTTTTAATCTTCAATTTCTATTTCACAGTTGGTTATCTTCTTTCTACAACTACTAGAGTTGGGACATTAGAGAATTTATGCTAACTGGCAGGATGTTTAGTCATATAATTAGGATGTTATCAGAACATGGATTCCCTGTATCAAGAATGATATGTTACTGGTGGACATTAATGTCTTTTTCTAACTATTATTTGATTACACATTTATTGATGGCTGTTTTTCCCTTTTAGGTGGAATGTGACTGAAATGTGGGAGAAATTGAGAGGGAAGAGGCTAATGTTTGTGGGGGATTCGTTGAATAGAGGGCAATGGATATCAATTGTGTGTTTGCTACAGTCGGTTATCCCAGCAGATAAAAAATCCATGTCGCCAAATGCCCCTCTTACCATTTTCAGGGCAGAGGTGAGTAACGAATTTCTCTTAAGATGTTGTATGACAAGTCAACTTGACCGATTTGTTCAAACCACGTTGAGTTTCAGTTGCAGCATAAATTACAACACATAAACAGATTCTCATAAAACCATGGGAAAAAAATCTCATAACATTTCTATAATACGCTCGAGATGTCGATCATGAGATGATATGAATCTTGAATTTATGAAATAAATGATGTGGTGTTGCATTTCTTATAGCTGCATGCATGAGTATGATGAATAGCTGAATAGATGTTGACAGAGTTTTATACCCATGTTCTTCATTTGTTCGTTTGACAAATTGCAGGAATACAATGCAACAATTGAATTTCTCTGGGCACCACTTCTTGTAGAATCAAATTCTGATGATCCTGTGAATCATAGATTGGATGACCGGATAATTCGTCCCGATGCTGTTCTCAAGCATTCATTGCAATGGGAGCATGCTGATATATTAGTTTTCAACACATACCTATGGTGGAGACAAGGCCCAGTTAAGCTGTTGTAAGTATTCTAACAACAATAATACTGGTTTAAGCTGGAAAAAAATAATTTTTAGAACAAGCGTGGGCATCTGAATCGGGTCTCCCACTAATGCAGATGGAGTACCGAAGAAAGTGGTATATGTGAAGAGTTAGATGGTCTCGGAGCCATGGAATTGGCCATGGGAGCTTGGGCTGATTGGGTTGCATCTAACGTGGATCCTCTTAAGAAGCGGGTGTTTTTTGTTACAATGTCTCCTACCCACCTTTGGTACGTGCTGGACCTCTCTCCTGCAACATTATTTTTTATCCCTTTAATCTTAATGAAAATCTGCAATGTTGTCAACACTATCTCAATACATTTACATTTAATGAGGCCTTCAATTAGGCATTTTTCCTGCATGTTTTATGTCAAGTTTAGGACTATTTCTTTGTGTCCAATAATTTTAGTCTGATTAGCAGGGAGCTGTGCTTTGACCATGGACGTGGAGTTTACTCTATAGTTGTTCCAGAAAAGCGTGCTTGATTGCATGTTAAAGCTAGATTTAAATCGTCAATATTTGGCTAGGAGATGATAACAATGGATGGACCTTTTCCATCATTACAATTAGAAGTTGCACAAAATGACATTTACAGAAGTATAATGTAATTGTTATGTGGACAATTTCTTTTAGCAAAAAAATAAATGTGGACAAAGTTATATGGCAACTCGCTGTCACCATCCAAAACTAGCAAGTCTTGGAAAGCAACCGCGGCGTTTGTCATTTGTAGCATCGTCTTTTTGATATTTGGGATCTAACTAAAATCTGATACTTTTCTCAGGAGTCGAGAATGGAAGCCAGGTAGTGAAGGCAATTGCTATAGTGAGAAAACTCCTATCGACTTGGACAGTTACTGGGGCAGTGGTTCTGACCTGCCTACAATGCGAATGGTGGATAATGTCCTCAACAAGTTGGGTTCAAAGGTTTCGGTCATCAACATCACTCAGCTTTCGGAGTATCGAAAAGATGGTCATCCGTCGATCTACCGCAAGTTTTGGGAGTCGCTGAAGCCGGAGCAATTGTCCAACCCTCCAAGCTACTCTGATTGCATACATTGGTGCTTGCCTGGAGTACCCGACGTATGGAACGAGTTGCTTTTCCATTTCTTGTAAAAAAAAAAAACAAATGTGAAACATTCTTTGAAAGGCTTTTCTTTTCGGCTTTCACATAGCAGTGGGAAAAAGGGACGTCTTTTTGCACCGGCGTGGTTCAATTCCCAAATCCTGAGGATATTGTTTTAAATGCTTTCATTCTTTGGAAAAAAACTGTAACGGTGCGGGTGACCATTTGTATTGTAACCCGAATCGGCTGTGCAAGGAAAGTTAGTTACTTGTCTTTTTGACTTTTGTGACAATTTGTTCGACAAAAGAAAAAGAATAATTTTTATCACCGTGGGTTTGTAACTCTGTTACTCACAAAATTGAACCGGAACTTATATATTAGGGCCTATAGTTTTATGAGTAGCGAGGTTATATCCATAGGGTTAAATATGATTGTTCTCAACAAAATCAAGGTGAAAGTGCTCTCTTATTATTTTGCTCTCTGTAACCTGGGTGGGGAATCACACGATATATTTTCTTCAACTGTTTTTCCAATAAAACACATTAGAATTCCAACGCATATTCATCTTTATGCAACTATTCGCATAAATCATGTCATACCAATTTAATAGTATTGAACGATCATTGTTGAACACAATCGTCTATCCCATGAGTCTCTAATTGTATATTCATGTGAGTATCACTGGCAATATTGAATTTTTTAAAATAAAATATAGTGTGTTTGAATTGACATCTTGAAAAGTGATTCTAAAAGGTATACTGGCTATTTTGCATTTCTTAACAAAATATTTGTTCTCTAAAAATTTTCACTAAATGACAACTCTCTTCCCCTGACATTGTCGAGACGCCACACTTGCCTGTAAACACAATTGTTTGATAGACAGGTTTTCGGGATTAAATTGGTTTAATGCATTTCTTTGTAAATCCATAATTTATTGTTTCTTGTCAGCAGACAATACCTTCAACTACTAAGAAGGGGGACATTATTATGAATAGACATAACATTCATGGATAGTGCTTCAACTCAGAAAAGGAGAGAGAAAATTATCAATATAAGCTTTCCATAACTCAAAAAAAAAAAAAAAAAAAGAAGAAGAAAAAACTACGCATTTCTCAACAAAGTCTTCTACTTCATCAAAGTAAATTATACAATCTTCACCGAATTTCGCAAACTGAATTGCAAAACTTGAAATATAATTCCTAATATTGTACTTATACCTAAAAATGCTTTCTAAATTTAAACTGTCAATAAAATGGAAGATACTTGATCATGCTTTCCACCTTTTTATATTTCACTCTTTTTTTTTTATTTCATATATTTAATTTAACTATTATACTAAAAAATTCTTTCTAAATTTAAACTGTCAATAAAATGAAAGATACTTGATCATGCTTACCACTTTTTAATATTTCACTATTTTTTATTGCATACATTTAATAAAATAATTTTAAGAAATCTTGAGATTCGCGTGGCTGCAATGAAATGGTTGTTGTCCATCCGGAGTTGTTGCATGTGTATAATCTTGATGACCCCTACCAAACCAAATAAAAGGAATATGTTTTCATGCATCACAAAAATAAGGAATATTAAAAATGTCATACCAAGAACAAGGTAGATAATTTCACTCGAAGTCATTTGTGGTGGAATATTGCAAAGTTTACCTTCTTATAAATGGTGCCATCTTCCTCAACATGCCAACCTGCCTCCTCACGAAGTGCCTTCAACAAGTCATTAGTATCAGCATTCTTAGGAAGTTGGTAATTTCCATACAACCTAAGTCCCTCAAAAAATTTTCTAGTTATTGATCGGCGTTGACGGTCTCTTTGCTGACTATTTTTTCGCTCCCTCTCCGTCGGAAATCGAAGTTTGATAACCTTGGCCAGCTTTTGAGGTTTTCTTAATTTTCCAAGAACCTCTAGTGTTCTTGATGCATCCATTGGGAGCACTTTTTTTCGCCATTATTCCTTGACTCCTCAAATCTCAAAAGGGTAACTCAAATTGCTACCAGCAAGCGAAAGGTCTATTTATAACCTTGTCAAAAGTACTCACGAAAATGAATATGAAAAGGGAAGAGAGAGGGAAAAGAGGATCATATACGGATGAGAGGGAATATATAACAATGAACCGTACGATAACGAAGTTTTGTATTCATCATGTTTGACAGCCATCTATCCAGGCACAAAACCAACCATTCTTGCCATTTCTAGACACTCTTCTCAAGTTCCCTTGTTTTGACCAAATAACCCCTAATGGAGCTGTTAGAATTAAAATATGAAACGTAGCGGAAGGAACGGATCGTTGACAAACAAAAATTTTCTAAAAATTTTGTTCATCGGGAATAGATATATAATTTTAATTAATAATAGAAAGCTTTGGAAATTTTACTAACATTTTGAAGACTATCAGGGTGTCCTAGCTTTCCTCTTTGACACCACGATATTCTAATCCAAGCCTCCATACCAATGGAAACACGAGTGGGTATCAAACTGCAAGAATGAATTTTCCTCACACTTTTCTGAATCTGCTATGTACTCAACACATGAGATTGCAGACTTTTTTTTTCAGAGAAATTTCTCTCTAAGTATTTTTCAAAGGTTACGTGAATGAAAAACCTCTTGAGATAACTGTTATATCTCCTTTTTTATATCTGAGCCATTAGTAATTTTTTAATTGATTTTCAATTTGAAATAACTACCATATCAGATATATGGGGAAAGGATATATATATTGCATGATTCTAACCTTTTCTTTTCCTTTTTTTTTTTTTTAAATTAACCGAATCAAAAATTCGTTTAACATTTAATATATATATATATAGAAGTTACGTAGCAAACGTAAACTTCTTTTTTTTTTACGAATCAGTTATCTGATTCGTTTTATATATATATATATATATATTCTATATTATATAAAGTAAAACATAAACATTTTACGTTTGTTTATTTTAATATATATATAAATATATTATAAAATTTTATATATAAATAAGATTTGGTTCAAAACCATATATATATATATATATCTAAATCTAAATTAAAAAATAAATTATATTTATTTAAGAATAGATTTTAAAATTAATCAATTAATTAATTAACTAATATTCAGTTGAATGTGACAACATTTATCATATTACATTATGTGTCACAGAGAACATTTTTCTGTATCACATTAATAATTCAAGTGTGAAATAATTAATTCAAAATTTAATAATTCCAAACTAAATATTTATAATTCATTCTATGCATAAATCTAATATAGTGTTACAGAGGTGATATTGGGGACCTATAGACCTATTGTTAGACGTGTATGCCCTAAGGAGTAAAAATGTAATAAGTTTTTAGAGACATTTTTATCAATAAAGAATTTATTCATTATTTATATACCAAATCTTGTCCTCTTTACGTTCATATTTGTTGAATGTATGTTAAGCAAACAAAAGTCTGAGACTATCGGTCTAAACCTTAAGAATTGGGCATATGATGGGCGGATTATACGAAAGACACGATTCTTAAGGTGATGGTCTAAAACATAAGATCTGTAATCGAGGGAATAAAGCTGGGCACTTTATTCATGCGAAGATTGTTATGTTGTCTATATCCATTTTGGGAGATGATTTGTCTTGACCGTCGGAGGTGGACTCCGTGAATAGAAACATTGGCACATTGTCATAGGTGACGATGTGTTGGATCGGGACATAAAGTGGATTGATTTAGATTAATAATTCTGTCTTGGCAAATCGATTCACTTTAGACAATCATTTGTGTTATATCTTAATCTTGAGATGAATAGTGGGCCTGTTGTCTTAGCTTTTGTCTTTTGATGTACCAAAGGGTGACACCCACATCTTAATAGTGGTATGCATGCCGGTACGTTGGAGGCATGACTCTTGATGGCGTAGACCTGTTATTCATAGATATGGAATCTATAGCTCCTCTTTAGGAGTAATGATATCCTCTTATATGTCTTATCCTGTAATTAGAAAACTGTTTATCGGTTGAATTAATTTTGTAATAAAATTAATTCAAGATGGACTTGTTGAATTATTGGGATCGGATATTTTTTGTCTGTTTATCGGTTGATTTAATTTTGGATAAATTAGATCAAGATAAACTTGTAGAATTATTGGGAATTCATTTATTTTCTTAGAGATTATCTAGATAAAGTTGTTTGGATCAGATAACTTCTTTATTGGGTTATTTGAATTAAAATTGAGACTTTAGCCTATAGAATCTTGGGTGGAAAATGAAAGATTCACAGAGATCTTTTATCGACAGTTTCGCCTGCTGATCCACGTGTTTAGCCTGTCGATGAGCGAAGGATAAGATTACGCGTTTTTATGCGGATCTTATCAGATATTGATCCGAATTTGATTATGATCCAAATTTTGAGACCTAATCTAATAAGGACTGATCCTAGGACCAACCTTTATAAATAGGAAGTGATTCTCACAAGTTACTTAGATCAATTGAGAGATTAAAAGTGATACTCTGCTACTAAAAATCTACAAACTCCCCGAGAGCTTTTGTTCACAAATAATGAACACTTGCTTTGGGTTCTCTCGATTGGTTGAAAGAAGGGTCACCGGTGGAAGAGCTGTACTTGTGAGCCCATACTCACTCCGGTCATGGATAGAGAATAGCAAAGAAGACCAGTTGGTTGAGGCTATTCTAGAACGTTACTTCTCTTCCCGTTTTGTGAGAGTTCTTCGACACACAAAGGTTAGTAAGACCTATTAATTTATGCATATAGCATGTTAAACTTGTGTTTTAGAAAATACTCTGATGTAAAATTTTTTAAAATTTCACTGCGTACTGTTTTTCCAACAATTGGTATCAGAGCCATGGTTTTTAAATAAATTTACGAGTTTATGATCATGTTATATATATAAATTTTGTGATCTTAATCTCTCCTATGCTTGAATTTAATTTTATAGAGAGTTGACACTCTAGGTTTCTATATATTTTATGTTGTCATGGATTATGTGGTGAATGTTTATTAATTAATTATGGTTGATTAAATTTTTATTTAATTAATTAACTTATACCAGTCATGGTTCCTTAGAGGTTAAAATGTGTATCTAGGTTTTTCATGTAATTAGATGGCGGACTATCATCTTCGTCTAGGAATTATTATTTATTTTTAAATTTGTAAGAATTTTTATAATTAAATAATTATTCGGAGAAGACGGATCTAGAAGGTGGATCGAAAAGATTGATGATGGCGCTCCCAAGTATTTCCTGAGTCTCTAATTTTATGTTTTTGAATTGTTGAAAATGAAATGATGAATTGCATTAAAAATTGTATTTTCTAGAATGGGAGATTTCTACTCGGTCGGCATGCTGAACATCACAGTTCGGTAGGCCGATGGCCACAGATCGGCATGCCGGACATATGGTTCGGCAGGCCATCAGTGGGGCAGAAATCGGGTGGCTCTGTCGGTAGGCCAAACTTCCAATTCGGCAGGCCAAACTTTCATGAGTCGACAGGCCAATCTTTCTGATCGGCAGGCCGATGAAGCATGACCGGCAGGCCGATCACCCAGATCGGCCTGTCTACCAGGAGTTGGAAAATTTTCAGAAAAGGTGCAGTTTTTTCGGTGCAGTTTTAATTTTATTTTTGGGACGATTATGAGAAGCATTAAATTTGGATATGACTGGAAATATGAAATATTCAATTCATACGGGATTGAAGACTTGAAGATGGGAATTGCATGAAGAAGGATACAGGTTGAGGATTCGAGGATGAAGAATAGATAATATGTCTCGATTATTCTCTTGTAATCTTATTTTTCTATTCTCTAGGGTGGAGCCATAATATTACGGTTATTTATTATTTTGCTTGTAGCTTTGCTTAATTGCTTTGCTTGTCTGCATTATAATATGATTTGCCATGTATATTGATAACATGTCATATAGAATAGGAAGTGCTGCTTATATTAAAATTGTTCATGCATATCCTTAAAATAAAACCTTGATTTCAAAAGATTGAGTAGGAGACAGTTTTCGAAGTGAGAACCTAAGGCCTCCATCATTGGTCCATAGGCAGAACATGGTGGTCTCAACCCCTAGGAAGGGATTTCTATTATGTACCAGATTGGATCTCTAAGAAGATAAGGTATTTTAGCATGATTTATGGTTGCACACCCCTAGGTGGTGATTATAAATCATGGATAAAATATTGAAACAATGGTTATACACTCACGTTAATTTTATTATTAACCTCCCATAGGAGCTCTGTTAATAAAATTAATGGCCAAAGAAACAATTATTAATATATGTTGGATCATTCGGCTCCTAGATGACATGTATTAATCAGAAGGGGATCTGTGTTCCTAATTGAATTTGGCATGACTCCCCTAGGAGCTTGTTGAATTCTGAGTTGGGAATTATCGTTATAAGGTTGTGATATTTTCAAGGTTTTGACACATAAACACATTTGTATGATTTATACATGATTGTGTCATCTTACTAAATTATTATGATATGTTTGCTTATATTTGGTATATGATTCTTCATTGTATATTAAAAATGTCTAAAAATGCTTTATCATCGATACTTGACAAAAACCTATTAACTGGTGAGAACTATAACGATTGGAAACGGAACCTAGATATCGTCCTGTCCTTTGAGAAACTAAAATATGTACTGATAACTCTTTGTCCTCCTGAGCCTACGGGAGACTCAACTAATGAGCAATTCCAAGCGTATGATCGTTGGAAAGATGCTAATGATCAGGCCCGCTACTATGTTATGGCAAGCATGAATAACGTATTGTAGGCTCAACATCAAGATTATGAGACTGCGAAGTAGACCTTGGATAATCTTAAGGATATGTTTAGAGGCCAGGCCACAACAAAGTGGCAAGGGGTGCTTCGAAAACCTCTTAAACTATAGGCAAAGACCGGGGACATCTGTAAAGGAGCATATGATGTTGGTCATGGGTTACCTTACTGAGGCTCAAACCAATGGAGCTGACATCGATGCTAAAACTCAAATGACTATGGTCCTTGAGACTCTATCTAAGAAATTTATTCCGTTTGAAGCTACATTTAATTTAAGCAATAGACGGGATATGACCTTAACAGAATTGATGAAACAGTTACAGGAGTTTGAACTGCTGATCAGGGAGTCTCCTGCAGGTGGAGAGGCCAACATGGTAGCTGCTTTTGGTTCCAATCCTAACTCTGAGAATGGAAAGAAGCAATGGGCCAAAAATGGAAAGTCTTCTATTGCCGCTGGTACCAAGAGCAAGAAGAAGAAGAAGAAGAACCCGAAGAAGAAGAACCCAAAGAAGCTTAAGTGCTTCTTCTATGGGAAGGTCAGGCATATCAAGAAGCATTGCAAGGACTTCTTTTCCAAAGGAGGTAGGTATGATCTTCTATATTTAGAAACTTGTTTGGTTGAGGAATCCAGTGACATTTGGGTCATAGATTCTGGTGCAACTAATCATGTTTGTGTTTCTCTACAGGAGTTCAAAGAAGCGAGACGTCTACTACACGAGGACTTCACGCTTCTGATGGGCGATGGATTCTTGGTCTCAGCAGAAGCAGTGGGAGACGTCCATCTTTATTTTGATAATTATAGGAATTTATTTTTGCAAGATTGTTTTTATGTTCCTAAATTTAAAAGGAATTTAATTTCTGTAGCATGTTTATTTAAAGACTCCTACTTGGTTTCTTTTAATGATAAAGTGGTGATTTGTAAAAATAAATCTTTTATCTGTTCTGGATGTATGCAAAATAATCTATATTTTATCAAACCTAAGATGGACTTATTGCTTAAACAATATTCGCATATGAGGATGTCCAGCTCATGTCCTGTTTAAGGATCCAAATAAGTTGGAAGCACATTTGAAAGTTTGCGTATTTATAGGATATCCAAAAGGGGCTAAAAGGGGGTTATTTCTATAACCCAAAGGAAAATAAAGTCATGGTTTTAAACCTTGAAGCAAAGTGGTGCTTGAGGAGTTAAGGAGTGATCTGATCACTGCAGAGGTGTCGAATGGAACCATTCCGATCGGTGTAGAAAAACCAAACAAACCTGAACAACCTCAGGAGCTTCGGCGTAGTGGGAAGATCGGGCGTAAACCTGAGAGGTATATGTTCAATGGAGAGGTCTTCTTGGCTGAACCAGATGAACATGACATGGATCCTTATACTTACGCAGAAGCTATGGAGGATGTTGATTCAAAACTCTGGACAGAGGCCATGAACATTGAGATGAAGTCTATGGAGACTAATCAGGTTTGGGAGCTGGTGGATCTTCCCGAAGGGGTAAAACCCATAGGGTGTAAGTGGATCTACAAGAGGAAAAGAGGAATGGATGGAAAGGTCGAAACCTTTAAGGCTAGACTGGTAGCTAAGGGTTATACGCAAAAGGAAGGAATCGATTGTGAGGAAACCTTTTCACCTGTAGCCATGCTTAAGTCCATCCGGATTCTCTTGTCCATAGCTGCTGCTCTCGACTACGAGATTTGGTAGATGGATGTCAAGGCGACTTTTCTGAATGGCTATCTTGATGAGTCCATTTATATGGAACAACCAGACGGGTTCAAGGTTACGGGTCAAGAGGGTAAGGTTTGTAGGCTGTTAAAGTCAATTTATGGACTTAAGCAGGCTTCTCGTTCTTGGAACATAAGATTTGATCAGGTGATCAAGACTTATGGGTTTCTCACAAAATGTTGATGAACCATGTGTTTGCAAACACATTAAGGATGAGAAGGTGGTTTTTCTACTGCTCTATGTACATGATATTTTGCTAATTGGCAATGACATTGGAGCATTATCATCGGTCAAATTATGGTTGACCAAGCAGTTTGACATGAAGGACTTAGGTGAGACTAATTTTGTTCTCGGTATCCAGATCTTTCAGGATAGGAAGAACAAATGATAGCTTTGTCCCAGGCTGGCTACATAGATAAAATTCTCAAGAGGTTTGCAAAGCAGGATTCCAAGAAAGATGGGCAACCATCTTTGTCTGGAATTACTCTTTCTAAGAAAGACTCTCCAAAGTCTTATGAAGAAAGAGAATACATGAAGAAGGTGCCTTATGCTTTGGCAGTGTGCAGTCTCATGTATGCCATGCTTTGCACACGACCGGGTATTAGTTATGTAGTTGGGATTGTAAGTCAATTTCAGGCGGATCCAGGACCGAACCATTGGGTTGCGGTAAAACATATTTTCAAGTACATGAGAAGGACTCGAGGGTATATGCTTGTATATTCGGGTGAGAACTTGACTCCTCTAGGATATACTGACTCGGATTTTCAATCTTGTTTGGATTCTAGGAAATCGACTTCAGGTTTTGTGTTTACTTTGGGCGACGGTGCCATCAGTTAGAGAAGTGCCAAGCAAGATTACACTTCGGATTCAATGATAGAGGCCGAGTATGTGGCAGCTAGTGATGCTTTGAAAGAAGCAGTGTAGCTCCGTAAGTTCCTTAGGAATCTTGAGGTAGTTCCTGGTATGGATAAGGCGGTATCACTATACTGTGATAACAGTGCGGTGGTAGCCAATGCTAAGGAACCAAGATTTCACAAGAAGAGTAAGCATATTAATCGAAAGTATCATGTGATAAAGGACTTCGTTGAGGGCGGGCATGTCACGGTATGCAAGATCGCGTCAGAGGATAATTTAGCTGATCCATTTATGAAGACACTTAATGGGAGAGTCTTCGAGAGACATGTGGAAGCTATGGGGATGTGAGATTTGTCGTATTTACTCACTTAGTGCAAATGGGAGATTGTTAGACATGTATGCCCTAAGGAGTAAAAATGTAATAAGTTTTTGGAGACATTTTTATCAATAAAGAATTTATTCATTATTTATATACCAAATCTTGTCCTCTTTACGTTCATATTTGTTGAATGTATGTTAAGCAAACAAAAGTCTAAAACTATCGGTCTAAACCTTAAGAATTGGGCATATGATGGATGGATTATGCGGAAGACACAATTCTTAAGGTGATGGTCTAAAATATAAGATCCGTAATCGATGGAATAAACTTGGGTGCTTTATTCATGCGAAGATTGTTATGTTGTCTATATCCCTTTTGGGAGATGGTTTGTCTTGACCATAGAAGGTGGACTCCGTGAGTAGAAACATTGGCACATTGTCATAGGTGACGATGTGTTGAATCGGGACATAAAGTGAATTGATTTGGATTAACAATTCTGTCTTGGCAAATCGATTCACTTTAGATAATCATTTGTGTTACATCTTAATCCTGAGATAAATAGTGGGCCTGTTGTCTTAGCTTGTGTCTTTTGATGTACCAAAGGGTGACACCCACATCTTAATAGTGGTATGCATCCCGGTACGATGGAGGCATGACTCTTGATGGCGTAGACCTGTTATTCATAGATATGGAATCCATAGCTCCTCTTTAGGAGTAATGATATCCTCTTATATGCGTTATCTTGTAATTGGAAAACTGGAGCGCTCAACCATTTGGATACATAGGTGTAACCGAATGGTATACTATCTTTGGATAGTAAGTTTTCTGATGGTGAGATAAGGGCATGTAAGATAAAAAAAAAAATAATCGGGAAGGTAAGACAGAACTTGTCCTTAAGCCGATTATGGATTATCATATGAGGATACGATACACTATGATATGTCATGGAGACTTAGCTATGCGGGCTTTGTAATTTTATGTAGTTCGAGAGTGTAGCTCCAAGCTTTTAGTGGAGTAGCGTTGGAGTTGATAATTATGAAATGTATATCTAGGATATTGGGTTTCGTAATTATCAGGAGCTTGAACTATATAGGTCTATTTGGTCCCCTTTGCTAGCTCACAACATCCTGTAACGATACGGCGTGCTTTTCCAATAATTGGTGACTTATGTCGGATTTATCAGATTGGTTAAAATTTGAAAGAATTAAATAATTCATGTCTGTTTATCGGTTGAATTAATTTTGTAATTTAAGATGGACTTGTTGAATTATTAGGATCGGATAATTCTTGTCTATTTATCGATTGATTTAATTTTAGATAAATTAGATCAAGACAAACTTGTAGAATTATTGAGAATTCATTTATTTTCTTAGAGATTATCTAGATAAAGTTGTTTTGATAAGATAACTTTTCTATTGAGTTATTTGAATTGAAACTGAGACTTTATCCTATAGAATCTTGGGTGAAAAATGAAAGAATCGCGGAGATCTTTTATCGGTAGTTTCGCCTGCCGATTGGGACTGTTCGGCCTGCCAATTAGGCTGTTCGGCCTGCAGATGAGTGAATGATAAGATCACGCATTTTTACACGGAACTTACCAGATATTGATCCAAATTTGATTCTGATCTGAATTTTGAGACCTAATCTAATAAGGACTGACCTTAGGACCAACCTTTATAAATAGGGAGTGATTCTCATAAGTTTCTTAGATCAATTGAGAGATTAAGAGTGATACTTTGCTACTGAGAATCTGCAAACTCCTTGAGAGCTTTTGTTTACAAATCATGAACACTTACTTTGGGTTCTCTCGATTGGTTGGAAGGAGAGTCACTGGTGGAAGAGTTGTACGTGTGAGCCCACACTCACTCCGGTTGTAGATAGAGAATAGCAAAGAAGACCAGTTGGTTGAGGCTCTTCTGGAACTTTACTTCTCTTCACATTTTGCGAGAGTTCTTCGGCACACAATGGTTAGTAAGACCTATTAATTTATGCATATAACATGTCAAACTTGTGTTTTAGAAAATACTCTGATGTAAAATTTTTTAAAATTCCGCTACGCATTGTTTTTCCAACACCTATAACCCAAGCTCTAATAAATTTAACAATTAATTAAACTCTTTAATTAATGTACCAATTTTTTTAGTTCCAGTGTTATTCCACTAAAAACCTGAAACTGAACTCTTGAGATTATAGTAAAATTACTCAAAGAAAATAAGCGAGTAGTCTATTGATATAATCATTACATATAAGTCAGTTCTCCATAAATAGTTTACAATTAGAGCTAGGTTCAATTTTTGTTTACCTCTCTTATTATATCTTTGTCCTTGAGTTCCAATAATCCTTTAATGAACAGTTAATTCATAATTTTATTATGAACGAGCGCTCTGCTATTCAAACCTTGAATTATTACTCAAGAGAACTATTTTTCTAACTTCTATAGAGAAGGAATAAATTCTATATCTGTATAATATTATTCTCAGCCATTTATTACATTATGTTTCTAAGATGCTAAGTTATGATCTGTGCTAAAACAAATCTTACCAAGCAAATCAAAAAACATAATGTCATAAACAAGAGTCTAATAAATACTCAAGATTAAGACTGTCAAATATATGATCATCATAGTGATAAATATGAATACTCTATTTCTAACGGATGATTATTAGAGATTCATAATTTATCTGGTCCAGTCCTATATAATCTCATTATATAAAGTACCTTCAATCTAATGTTTCTACATTAATAGTCCAGATAATGACTATTTCATTCTGAATGATATTGGACCGTACTTGTAATATTTAATTAAAGATCCCAAACTTTAATTAATTATTACGGACTATTTAGATTATTATCTATAAATTTTATCCCTAAGCATATAACACTTATATGCTAAATTTATAGTCACATAAATAATCATTGAATTTTCTTAATGTTTATAAATGTATTCATAACACATATAAGCAACCAAATAATTATAAATGTCACTTTATTTATTTATTAACAATATGTACAATGTCACAGCTTTTAGGGCACTAAATCCAACAATCTCGCACTTGCCCTAAAGCAAGTGAGACACGTCTCTAAGACCTAAGCCTTCCAAGTGTCCCTCAAAGCTCTTTGCAGGTAACGTCTTGGTGAAAGGGTCAGCAAGGTTGTTTTCCGACGCTATCTTCACAACTTCCACATCACCTTCATGTACTATTTCTCTGATCAAATGATATTTTCTCTCTATATGCTTTCCTCTTTTGTGGCTTCTAGGTTCTCTTGAATTTGCCACTGCACCACTATTATCAAAATATAGTGTGAGTGGTTTATCCATGCCTAGAACTACTTCCATATCATTTAAGAACTTACGGAGCTAAACAGCTTCTTTAGCTGCTTCACAAGCAGCCACATATTCGGCTTCCATAGTTGAATCAGCAATAGAAGATTGTTTGATGCTTCTCCAAACTATGGCTCCACCACCAAAAGTAAACACTGATCTAGACGTAGATTTACGTGTGTCTTTGTCTGATTGAAAATCAAAATCAGTGTATCCAATGGGAATCAAATTCTCACTGGAATATACCAGCATATAGTTTCTCATTCTCCTAAGATACTTGAGAATATGTTTAACCGCTACCCAATGATCTAATCTTGGGTTGGATTGATACCGACTGACTATACCCACCGCATAGCAAATGTCATATCTTGTACACAACATGGCATACATTAGACTTCCTACTACAGATGCATAGGGTACCCGTCTCATGTTTTTTTCCTCTTAAGGTGTCTTAGGACACTGCTCTTTTAAAAGATAAACTCCATGACGTGTAGGTAAATTACCTTTCTTGGAGTTTTGCTTTAAAAATCTGATAAGCACCTTTTCAATATACGATGCCTGAACAGTGCCAATAGTTTGTTCTTGCGATCTCTTATGAGTTGGATTCCAAGAACATAACTTGCCTCTCCTAAATCTTTCATTTGGAATTGGTTGGCGTGCCATTTCTTTATATTAGATAATACGTTTACATCATTCCCAATGAGTAAGATATAATCTACATAAAGAACTAAGAAGACAACCTTCTTATCTTTGATGTACTTGTATACACAAGGTTCATTAATGTTTTGATCAAAACCATAAGATTTGATCGCTTCATTAAATCTCAAGTTCAAGATCTTGAAGCTTGCTTGAGTCCATAGATGGACCTCTGCAACTTGCAAACTTTTTGCTCTTGACCTTTGACTACAAACCCTTCTGGTTGCACCATATAGATGTTTTCCTCAAGATAGCCATTCAAAAAGGCAGTCTTGACATCCATTTGTCATATCTCATAATCAAGAGAGGTGGCAATGGATAAAAGAATCTGAATGGATTTAAGCATAGCTACAGACGAGAAAGTTTCTTCGTAGTCAACTCCCTCCTTTTGGGTATAACCCTTTACCACAAGCCTAGCTTTTAAAGTCTCAACTTTCCCATTTACTCCTCTTTTCTTCTTGTAAATCCATTTGCACCCTATGGGTTTTATCCCTTCAGGTAGGTCTATAAGTTCCCAGACTGAATTGGAGTACATTGACTCCATTTTAAGGTTTATAGCTTCTAGCCATTTTTTCTTCTCAGAATCTTCCATTGCATCACAATATGTCAATGGATCATCCTCACCATTATCTGAGATAGCAACATGTGCTTCTCTAATTTCCCTGTAGCGAGCAGGTGGTCTCATAACCCTCCCACTACGTCGAGATGGTATGACATTCTGATCGGGAGATATGGTCTCCTCATTTGTCCTTCGACAATGGTTAACGGTTGTCGGTTGCGGTCTGATCTGATCAGAAAGTAACTCTTTAAGTACAACTTTGCTTTGAGGTTTATAGTTTGTCATATAATCATTCTCTAGAAAAGTGACATTTGTTGATACAAATACCTTCTTTTCCTGTGGACTGTAAAACAGACCTCCCCTCATTTCCTTTGGGTATCCCACAAACAAGCATACTTCAGAACATGGTTCCAGCTTCCCGGTATTTCCTTTCAGCACATGTGCTAGACACCCCCATATACGGATATGTCGCATACTAGGTTTGCGACTATTCCATAAGTCTAAAGGTGTTTTTGGAATAGACTTAGATGAAACTATGTTTAGAAGATATATTGCAGTATGTAGTGCATATCCCCAAAACGAAGTGGGTAATGATGAGTAGCTGGGCATGGATCTCACCATATCTAGCAATGTCTGATTTCTTCTCTCTACAACACCATTTTATTGTGGTGTTCCAGGTGTGGTCAGTTGTTATAGAATACCATGTTCTATCATATAGTCCTTGAATTCAGTATCAAGGTATTCCCCTCCTCGATCAGATCGAAGAGTCTTCACCATCTTTCCTAATTGCTTTCAGCGTCCGCTTGGAATTCTTTGAACTTTCCAAAAGTTTCAAATTTCCTTTGCATTAGGTATATGTAACCATACCTTGAATAATCATCAATGAATGTGACGAAATATTCGTAACCACCACATGCTTGTACATTTAATGGACCGTAGACGTCTAAATGTATTAGCTCAAATGGTTCTTATTGAAAAAAATAGTGCGTAACAGAATTTTAAAAATTTTATATCAGAGTAATTTCTAAAACACAAGTTTGACATGCTATATGTATAAATTAACTAGATCTTACTAACCTTTATGTGCCAAAGAACCTCCGCAATCTTTGAAGGGAAATAAGGTTCCAGAAGAGCCTCAACTAACTGGTCTTTTTTTCTATTCTCTATCCACGACCGGAGTGAGTGTGGGCTCACACGTATAACTCTTCCACCGGTGATTCTCCTTCCAACCAATCGAGAGAACCCAAAGTAAGTGTTCGTGATTTGTGAACAAAAGCTCTCAGGGAGTTTTTTAGATTCTCACTTAGTAGAGTATCACTCTTAATCTCTTAATTGATCTAAGTAACCTATGAGAATCACTCCCTATTTATAGAGGTTGGTCATAGGGTCAGTCCTCATCAGATTAGGTCTTAAATTTTGGATCAGAATCAAATTCGGATCAATATCTGATAAGATCCACGTGGAAACACGTGATCTTATCCTTCGCTAATCGATAGGCCGAACTATCGAATAAAAAATTTCACGAATATTTTATTTTTCACCCGAGATTCTATAGGATAAAGTCTTAGCTTTAATTCATATAACCCAATAGAGAAGTTATCTGATCAAAACAACTTTATCTAGATAATCTCTAAGAAAATAAATCAATTCCAAATAATTCTACAAGTTTATCCTAATCTAATTTATTCAAAATTAAATCAACCGATAAACAGACAAGAATTATCCGATCCCAATAATTCAACAAGTTTATCTTGAATTAATTTATTACAAAATTAATTCAACTGATAAACAGACATGAATTATTTGATTCTTCCAAATTTTAACCAATCTGATAAATTCGACATAAGTCACCAATTATTGGAAAAGCACGCCATGTCGTTACAGGATGTTGTGAGCTAGCAAAGGGGACCAAATGGACCTATATAGTTCAAGCTCCTGATAATTATGAAACCCAATATCCTAGATATACATTTCATAATTATCAACTCCAACGCTACTCCACTAAAAGCTTGGAGCTGCACTCTCGAACTAAATAGAATTATGAAGCTCGTATAGTTAAGTCTCCATGACATATTATAGTGTATCGTATCCCCATATGATAGTCCATAATCGGCTTAAGGACAAGTTCTGTTTTACTTTCCTGATTATTTTTATCTTATGTTCCATTATCTCACCATTAGAAAACTTACCATCCAAAGACAGTATACCATTCGGTTACACCTATGTATCCAAATGGTTGAGCGCTCCAGCTTTCCAATTACAGGATAACGCATATAAGAGGATATCATTACTCCTAAAGAGGAGCTATGGATTCCATATCTTTAAATAACAAGTCTATGCCATGAAGAGTCATGCCTCCAACGTACCGGCATGCATACCACTATTAAGATGTGGGTGTCACCCTTTGGTACATCAAAAGACACAAGTCAAGACAACGGGCCCATTATTCATCTTCGAATTAAGATACAACATAAATGATTGTCTAAAGTGAATCGATTTGCCGAGACATAATTATTAACCAAAATCAATTCACTTTATGTCCTGATCCAACACATCGTCACCTATGACAACGTGCCAATGTTTCTATTCATAGAGTCCACCTCCGATGGTCAAGACAAACCATCTCCCTAAAGGGATATAGACAACATAAAAATCGTTGCATAATAAAGCGCCCAACTTTATTCCCTCGATTGCGGATTGTATGATTTAGACCATCACCTTAAGAATCGTGTCTTCTGCATAATCTGTCCATCATATGCTCAATTCTTAAGGTTTAGACCGACAGTCTCAGACTATTGTTTGCTTAACATACATTCAATAAATATGAACATAAAGAGGACAAAATTTGGTATATAAATAATGAATAAATTCTTTATTGATAAAAATGTCTCCAAAAACTTATTACATTTTTACTCCTTAGAGCATACATGTCTAACAGTTCTTTGGCCTTTTCGTCTTTTGCAGAGAAAGGCCTTTTAGTCATTTTACCTTCAAGACAAGATTCACAAACTAGTAGGAACTAACTGTTAGTTCTTTTAAAGGACCACCCTTTACTAGTCTGTTAATTCTGTCAAGGTTAACGTGACCTAATCTAAGGTGCCATAGGTATGTTTCATTATTAGAAGAAATCTTTTGCTTCTTGGGTTTTGGTTGTTAAACTTTGAACATTTCGATATTAAGCAGTGATTTTTTTTTGGACCTTAAAGTGTAAAGCCCATTTTCTAGATGCGCAGAACAAATATTCAAATCATTTCTAGAAATATTAACATAATTATTATTAAAAGAAACATTAAACATTTGTTCAAATAATCTAGAAACAAAAATCAAATTTCTATGAAAACAAGGAATGTAATAAACATTGTCCAAAATTAAAAACTTATTTCTAAAATAAAGTTTAACAACTCCCACTACTCTTGCCAAAACAACCTCTCCTGTTTCCACTCTCATCGTTTGTTCCCCGTTGACAAGCTCCCTTGAAGAACTAAGCACCTGCAAAGAAGAACAAACATGGTTTGTTGCCCCTGAATCAATTATTTAAGGTGAAGTATCATCTTCAACTAAACAAGTTTCTAAAATGAGTAAATCTAATTTACCGTTGTTCTTCTTTTCTTTGAGCTCCTAAAGTACTTCTTGCAGTTTCTCTTCCAATGCCCAACTATGCCACATTGGAAACATTTTCCTTTAGCCTTCTTTTCCTTTGAGCTCTTTTTGCTGTTGTTGCTTTTGTTCTTCTTAGGTTGCCTTCCATTTTTAGACTTACCACTTCCTTCAGTCCTCTTCCTCTTCTTATTCTTTTGAGTAGAGAATGAGGGTTGAGCTTCTGCAACATTTGCCTCACCTTCTTTCGTCCTTTCTTTTGAAATAGACTCGAAGGTTTGTAGCTCATTAAGCAACTCAGTCATATTATATTTCAACTTCTTCATGAAATAGTTGCTTTTGAATTAAAGGAATGCAGGGGAGAGGGTTTCCAAAATCATCTCCACTTGTGTGGCTTCATCTATCACAGCCCCATTCACTTCGGCCTCATGGAGATAGTTAACCATGTTGAGAACATGTTCTCTGACTGAATCCCTGCCTTCATTTTGGCATTCATTACCACCTTAACGGCTTCGTGGCGAGCCTTTTTAGAAGGCTTGCTAAACATGTCTTGTAGAGACTGCATTATCTTCTAAGCGGTCTCCATGCTTTCGTGCTTCATCCTAAGCACGTCAGACATGCCAGCCAAAAGAAAACAGCGGGCCTTGTTGTTTGCCTCGATCCAACGATCATATACTTTTTGTACATTACGAGGAGCATTGGCAGCAGGCGATGGAGGACATTCCTTCGTCAGGACAAACTTGTAATTTTTGCAAATTAGTATAATATTCATGTTACTCTTCCACTTGACAAAATTATCTCTGTTTAATTTTTCGTTTGAGAGAATAGCGATGATTGGATTAGACATTGTTGCTGTAATAAATAAATAAAATAACATAAATTAAATGGTTGCATAAACATCATAAATATATGTTTTGGAATAGTAAATGTGATGCATGATGCATATAAAAAACACACAAAAAATATTTTACTAATTCCACGATCATTCAATTTTAATAAATAAAGTGCCACCGTAAGGTAGGTCAAATTATTTATGAATTGAATTGAGACATTCTCAATTAATAAATACATTCAAAATATCTCATATTTTCTATATTTATTAATAACCATTTATTTTGGTCAAGACATAATTAACAATTTAATTATGTCTTTATGAGTGTAACCCACTATTTTGAATTTTAACAACTTAACTCAAAATTGCCGCCGTAGCGTAGGTCAATTTTGAAATATATTATAAAATCCTATCTCTTGGAAGCCAACATTGATATTGATTTATATGGACACCCTCTATAGGGAGGACGAAATCAAAGCGTCGCAAGGCGCCACTTAAATCTCACGGTGTTGTGCTAATAATGGAGACCGCTTGCTATATTGTCATATTACCTTCCCCCACTTATTATTTTAGAAGATGTGTTTTGTCTTATAAAACACCATATGTTTCATAACTCTAGTAAATAAAAACAATTTTTAATTACTAGGTTATATTATGTGTTAATAAAAGGGATTCTATTTACACGTAAATAAATTACTAGATTTTCTAAAAATCTAAATTTATTATGAATTGTCTAAGTTACCGAATATTAAACAATTTAAAGTTAGATAACTTAGAATTAATGTGAATTTTACTAAGTCTTAACTATTAAAACTAAATTCACATTATTTGGTTGATTAATAAATTAAGATTATAAAAAAACCAACCCAATTAATTTAATCTCATTAAATTAATGCTAACACATATTAAATCATTTTATAAACTCCTTTATAAAAAAATAATATGCAAGTGTATGCATGTCATGTTACAATAACTATAAGTGGGCACTTTCCTAGATGACATGTTATAATGCATAAACATGTTATCACTATCATCACATGAAGATAAAGCATGAAAATAAACAATGGATTTTTGACCAGGGTCCTTTTAGATAATTAAAATTACAACCCATAAAAAAAAGTTACAAAGGTCTTCTTGTAAGTTATATATAATTCCTTGCTCCAATTTTGTAGTCTTCATCAAGTGGTTTACTGTGCAACAATCTGCTGGGTCACCTTTGAAATTTGATAGGCCCAAAGTTCTCAACTGGGCCAAAAGAGCCAATGAACTTTTTTTTCTTCATCGCTCCACATGTAGCAGGTGAAGGAAAGGAGAAAAGAAAATAATAATAATAATAATAATAATAATAATAACAATAACAACAAATTACAAAAAAGCCTATACCCCTTTATGGGTTTACACAGATTTGATCTAATCAACTAAAATAAAATTATCAATCCAAAAGGTCCATATAATTAACGACCAAAAATTCATTCATTAAACAACCATTCATCACATGAATAAAAATTACAAAGATGTAAAGTGCCCACAAACATGCATAAAAAACATGATATTATCTAAATAAAATCATGTTAATTAAAATTATATATGCTATAACCCGCTCTGATGCCATTTGTTAAAATTAAAATATGAAATGTAGTAGAAGGAATGGATCGTTGACAAATAAAAATTTTCTAAAAACTTTGGTCATTGGAAATAGATATATAATTTTAATTAATAATAAAAAGCTTTGGAAATTTTACTAACCTTTTGAAGACTATTAGGGTATCCTAGCTTTCCTCTTTGACACCAAGATCTTCCAATCCATGCCTCTACAGCAATGAAAAAACGAGTGGACGTCAAACTACAAGAATGAATTTTCCTCGTACTTTTTTGAATCAGCTATGTACTCAACACATGAGATAGCAGACTTCTTTTTTTCAGAGAAAAAATCTCAGTTTTTCTCTCTAAGTATTTTTTAAAAGTTACATGAATGAAAAACCTCTTGAGATAACTATGATCTCTCCCTTTTATATTTGAGCCATTAGTAATTTTTCAATTGATTTTCAATTTGAAATAACCACCATATCAGATATATGGGGAAATGATATATATATTGCATGATTCTAACCTTTTCTTTTCCTTTTTTTTTTAAATTAACCGAATCAAAAATTCGTTTAACATTTAATATATATATATAGAAGTTACGTTGTAAACGTAAACTTCTTTTTTTTTTTTTTAACGAATCAGTTATCTGATTCGTTATGTATATATATATTCTATATTATATAAAGTAAAACATAAATGTTTTACGTTGGTTTATTTTAATATATATAAAAATATATTATAAAATTTTATATATAAAGAAGATTTGGTTCAAAACCATATATATATATATATATATCTAAATCTAAATTCAAAAATAAATCATATTTATTTAAGAATAGATTTTAAAATTAATCAATTAATTAATTAACTAACACTCAGTTAAATGTGACAACATTTATTACATTATATTATGTGTCACAGAGAACATTTTTCTGTGTCATATTAATAATTCAAGTGTGAAATAATTAATTCAGAATTCAACAATTCTAAACTAAATATATATAATTCATTCTATGCATAAATCTAATATAGTGTTACAGAGGTGGTATTGGACACCCATGGACCTATAACCCAAGCTTTAATAAATTTGACAATTAATTAAACTCTTTGACTAATGTGTCAAATTTATTAGTTCTAGTGTTATTCCACTAAAAACCTGAAACTGAACTCTTGAGATTATAGTAAAATTACTCAAAGAAAATAAGCGAGTAGTCCATTGATATAATTATTACATATAAGTTAGTCCTCCATAAATAGTTCACAACAAGAGCTAGGTTCAATTTCTATTTACCTCTCTTATTATATCTTTATCCTTGAGTTTCAATAATCCTCTAATGAGCAGTTAATTCATAATTTTATTATGAATGAGCGCTCTACTGTTCAAACCTTGAATTATCACCCAAGAGAACTATTTTTCTAATTTCTATAGGGAAGGAATGGATTCTATATCTATGTAATATTATTCTCAGCCATTTATTACATTATATTTCCAAGATGCTAAGTTATGATCTGTGCTAAAACAAATCTTACTAAGAAAATCAAAAAACATAATGTCATAAACAAGAGTCTTATAAATACTCAGGATTAAGACTATCAAATATATGATCATCATAGTGATAAATTTGAATACTATATTTCGAATGGATGATTATCAGAGATTCATAATTTATCTGCTCTAGTCCTATATAATTTCATTATATAAAGTACCTCCAATCTAATGTTTCTACATTAATAGTCTGGATAATGACTATTTCATTCTAAATGATATTGGACCGTACTTGTAATATTTAATTAAAGATTCTAAATTTTAATTAATTATTACAGACTATTTAGATTATTTTTTATAAATTTTATCCCTAAGCATATAACACTTATATGCTAAATTTATAGTCACATAAATAATCAGGGAATTTTCTTGATGTTTATAAATGTATTCATAACACATATAAGCAACTAAAATAATTATAAATGTCACTTTATTTATTTATTAACAATATGTACAATGTCACAGCTTTTAGGGCACTAAACCCAATAGGAGCTTCTTTTGTGGACAGTAAAATAAAAAAGTGTTAGGATGAACTTCTTTTCATCTGACTTTTTTTGTGGGCTTTACCTTTATTGCAACAGTGGCAATCTTACCATGTTTATAGAGAGATATTTTCTTTAATAGCTAAAGAGGAAAATAAATGTATATTCCCTCCGTTGACTGGCATAAGAAGTTCATGCATGACCCAAAAAAAAAAAAGCATAAACTGCTATGATCTTTTGGGCAGAAGATATGCTCTGTAAAAGGGTACAAACAACATGATAGAGTGACACTTGTAGAGATATTATGGGCTGGTATATAGAAGAGGGGAGCTATCAAAAATAGAAAGAAAGCATTCGAGCGTCCGCAAGCTGGCTTAAGGTTACCCAAAACTTATAGCATCCATTAGAGAGGCAACAATGGGCCGAGGCCCGTGGGCTTGCTCAGGCTTATCTTGATACAATGATGTGTTAGATTGGTATGGCTTATTATTGTTGAAGGTATGGCTCTATCTATAAAGACTGGTAGGTTGGCTTGGGCTAATATATATCGGCCTATAGGTCAACCCGGCACGGCCTATGAAAAATCATAGGTTAGTTTGGGCTTGGACCGACCGGGCCGACATGTCCAGGCCCATAATGGGCTGGCCCATCCCAGCCCATGTAAGGCTCATATACATGCCATATTCACCCAGAGTGAACATGGCATTAGATTTTCCCCATGCAATTATAAAGGGGACTGGCCTAAGATAGAGACTTAAAAGAAAGGCCTGCAATATGCAAAGGTGAGACTTTAACTCTTTAGTGAATTGTCTAATCAAAACACATTTAAAAGAAAAATTTTTTAAAAAGAAGACAATAAATAAAAAAATAAACTTTTTTTCACCTATAAATAAACGTAGAAACTTCTCAAATCTTACGTATTGTCTACTTTTTTAAAGTTTACTTAGAGTTCTTCCGAAAGGAAAAAAAATTGAAGGTATAATTTATTTCATTTGTTGTTTCTTAATTTTGTATTGTTGAATGTTAATTTTATTGGGTAATTATTTTATTTAATTTTTATTAATAGTATTTCATTAATTTATTATTATTTTTTATTGAAGTAATGGCATCATTATATGGAAGGAGAACCTGTCATGCCCCAAAATCCAGGAGGTTATATGGCGGATTAATTAAATTAAATAAATTAGATTTTGTAAGAATCGTCATCATAAAAGATATTAAGAAGTGATTATAAGAATGTGAAATCGTTAAATATATGGAAGCAAGCAATTTGAAAAGAAAGCATTAAATAAACAAACCCCATTGGGCCCCACCAGACACACTTTGATGTGCACACTTGATACTAGCAACATAAGGTACATAACCACAGTCCAAGAAAATATAAATAAATTGAAACATTACATGCCTTGATATAAATACCCTAGAAGATAATGTTCTAATCCTATAGTTTCCTTCTCGATTCTTCAATTTCCATAAGCTGAATCCCACCTAGAGGGGGGGGGAGGGAGTTTAAAACAAGGAAATGTGAGCGAAGGGCTCAGTAGGACTAAGCCTTTAAAATATTGAATTTAAACATAAATATATATACTTCATGTTAAGCAAAAGCTTCAACATAGAATAAATAAATAACAAGCAACAAATTGAAACTCATCAAGTTAGTTTACCCGATTAATCCTTTATTTATCCATAGACAGTTTCATTATCATATTGTAGGCAAAGCTATATGAATCACCACTGAAGTGGCCCAGCTGGATTTTGGGACCTGCCCCTAAGGTCGCGCTTCCCACAACCCGATCTCTGTACATAGCATCATGCTCTATTTTATCATTCCAGATGGTACCAACCGACACGCCCGGTGTCACATCATTATCATGTTTCTCTTTACCGAATGTTCTCACTACATTCATTCTTATCATTCATCATTTAGCCAATAATGAAAATAAGTGATAAACTTCATTTCTTGAAAACATATAAAGGCTTTATGGCCAAAGCCCTTTTTAAAATGTAGCTACCAAGGAGAAGGGATAGAAGTCCTACCTCGACATCCATACCAATGTTCGACACCGCAATCCAGACCACCTATATGTTAGCTCCACGGAACCACAAACACCCTTAAATAGAAACTATGTTCATCAATTTCTTGGCTAAGGTATTCTACATCCCTAAGCTATCTCATGGTGTTTTAGTATGCTTTTTGTGCTCACAAAATCATTTTATAAGGTCAGAATCTTGATCTAGGTTTGAAACAGTGAAAAATAGACGAAAAAGGTCATTTTTCTCAAGGTTCGGTTGGCCTATCAGAACCCTTGGTCTGGCTTGCCAAACTCCACATTCGGCCTGCTGACCAACCAGGACCGGCCTGTTGAATTTTTCCCAGGTTCGGCCTGGCGACCAGATGAATCTGGCCTGCTGAACCCATGAATCCGGCCTGTCGAACATTGAGTTTGGCCTGCCGAACTAGAAAATCATAGGAGGCCCGAGACTTCGTTTCTCAGCCTCCCCAAGCCCAAAATCATATCAAAACCTATTTTTCCAAGTCCCAAAGCATATATAATGATCATAGATGATAAACAAACATTGTAGGACACATTTAAACTCATTCAAACAAATTTTTCACAGAAATTTTCAAGAAATCTGAAAATGTGAAAAAAGAGAAAAACTTGATTCAATCCAAATTTCATAAAATCGAGCCTAGATTTTGAATGATTTCGGTCCTACTAACTTAGATTGAAGGTTTCCTAAGCTTAAGAAATTCAAATCACAACATTTGAAAGGGATTGAAAGATTTGGGACAAAATTTAAAGGTTTAAAATTTAAGGAAACAAACCTCAAATCAAAGCTCAAAAATCACGTTTGTGGAGTCCAAATCGTGTTCCTCACCTCCCAATCCAGATGAGAATTAAGCCCAAACTCAAAAACTTGAAATCAAAGTCAAGAGAAGGAGAGGAGAGAGAGGGCAGCGTGGGAGAGAGGGAGAGAAGAAAGAGAGAAAGAGAGAGGCTGAGAGAGAGTGAGTGAGAGTGAAGGGAATAAATAGAGGGATAAGGGAAACAAAACCATGTCCCCAGCACATGGTTTTGCAATTGGGACACATCAACAATTTGACAAATTGTTTTGTTTCAAAATTTAAAATAACACATAGAAATAATTAAAATGGAATAAATTTAAAAAATTACAAAATGCTTAAATTAAGTTAAAGTTTACATTAAAGCATACTAATCCACTATCTTATCACCAATTATGCCTAATTAAATCTTCTTGGTGTTACAGCTCTCCACCCCTAAAGAAAATTTTGTCCCCGAAATTAAAGTCGAGATAAAAACAGAACAAATGAGGGTACAACTCTCTCATAGTCGACTCTAATTCCCTAGTCGCTTCATCGGCGTCGTGATGCTGCCACACGACTTTCACTAGGAGTATTTCATGGCATCGCAAGCTTATCACTTTTTGATCAATAATTTGAACTAGCACCTCCTCGTAAGTCATGTCTTCCTGAACTTGGACATCATGAAATGGGATAATCTTGCTTGGTTCGGGTGGACATTTCTAAAGCATCGACATGTGAAACACATCATGAACGCAGGAAAGCTTGGGAGGGAGATCAAGGCGATAAGCGACCACACGTATACGCTGAGTAATCTTAAATGGTCCAATATACTTCGGTGCAAGTTTCCCACTTACACCGAAACATGTTATGCCTTTGCGCAGTGAAACTTTCAGAAGAACAAAGTCCCCTACCTTGAACTCTAAAGGTCGACGTCTTTTATCTGCGTAGCTCTTCTGCCTACTCTGGGCAGCCCTCAACAGATCATAGATCACGATGACTTTCTTGCTGCTATCACGAATCTCATCGGGTCTAAGAATAACCTTATCTTCTGGCTCTGCCCAACATACTAGCGAACAACACGACCACCCATAAAGTGCTTCGAATGGTGTCATCCCAATACTCGCCTGATAACTATTATTATATGTAAATATTTCTCCCAATTCCCACCAAAATCTAAGACGCATGGACGAAGCATATACTCAAAGATCTGAATAACCCGCTCAGACTGCCCGTCGGTTAAGGATGAAAGGTCATGCTGAAGTTCAAGCTTGTACGCAAAGCCTCCTGAAAGCTCCTCCAATACCTGGCATTAAACCAAGTGTCTCTATCAGAAGTGATGGACAAGGGAACTCCGTGTAACCTCACTATATTCTGCAAATACAATTCTCCCAAAACACGTCTCAAACATGTCGATCTGAATGGGATGAAATGCGCTGATTTCATCAACCTATCAACGACAACCCAAATCGTGTCATGTCTTTGCTCCGTCCTCGACAATCCGGTGAGGAAATCCATCGTGATATGCTCCCATTTCCACTCTGGAATGGGAAGCGGCTGAAGTTGACCAGCAGGCCTTAGATGTTCAAACTTCACCTGGAGACAAGTCATGCACTTAGCCACGTACTCTTGGACATCCCTTTTCATGCCTCTCCACTAATACTGTCTCTTTAAATCGCGGTACATCTTTGTGCTCCTGGGATATATAGCAAACCAAGACCTATGAGCTTTGTCCATCGCGGCTTTCATCACATCCTCGATCATTGGCACTGCTAGATGTTCCCTGAAGTATAGCGACCCATATGTATGAATCTTCCACTCCTCGAACTGTTCTCCATTTCAGATCTGTGTCCATATTCCCTGAAGATGTTGGTATTGCCATTGGTTTTGCTTTATCATCTGAACGAGAGTTGGAGTTGATTCCATGTGGTACACCAAAACCTGATCACCACTGTTGTAATAATGCAACCCATACTCACTCACTGTGGTGTCTCTTCTCCAATCCTCGAGTGCCAAACATGCAAGAGATCCTAAAGTCTTCCTGCTGAGCGCATCAGCAACTACGTTGGCTTTTCCCGGATGATACTGCAATGTGAAATCATAATCTTCTATATATTCCATCCACCTTCGTTGCCTCAAATTCAAATCTCTCTGTGTGAACAAATACTTCTAGCTCTTTTGGTATGAGAAAACCTGAAAAGTTGCCCTATACAAATAGCATCTCTAAATCTTCAAGGCATAAATCATTGTCGTGAGCTCTAAATCGTGAGTGGGATAAGTCTGTTCATGAGGCCTTAATTGTCGTGATACATAAGCTACAACTTGTCCATGTTGCATCAACACGCACCCAAGTCGTCATCCTGAGGCATCGGTGTAGACCTTATAAGGCCCATCACTGCTCAGAATAATCAATATAGGAGCTATAGTTAATCGATCCTTTAACTCTTGGAAAGCATATTCACAACTCTCATCCCATTCAATCCTGACATTTTTTTGATCAATCGTGTCAATGGAGCCACTATCTTAGAAAAATCCTTCACGAACTTCTTATAACACCCAGCAAGTCCTAAGAAGCTACGAATTTTGGCCACATTCCTCGGTCATTTCCACTATATTATAGCCTCAATCTTGGACGGATCTACTGAGATGCCCTGCTCAGAGATGATGTGTCCTAGAAACTAAACTCAGTTAACCAAAACTACACTTTTCCTTTTTGGCATACAGCTGGTGTTCTCGTAGAATCTGAAGCACGATCCTATGGTGCTGCTCATGTTCCTCCCAGGTCTTGGAATAGATTAGTATGTCATCAATCAACACAATCACAAACTGGTCCAAATAAGACCTGAAATTCTATTCATCAAATCCATAAAAGCTGCAGGAGCATTCATCAATCCAAACGGCATCACCACAAACTCAAAGTGCCCATACCGAGTCTTGAAAGTAGTCTTGGGAATATCCTCCTCCCTAATCCTAAGCTGGTGGCATCTGGATCGCAAGTCTATCTTCAAGAAATATCAAGAACCTCCTAACTGATCAGACAACTCATTGATCCTAGGAAGTGAATACTTATTCTTCATGGTGATCCTATTTAGCTACCGATAATCAATACACAGCCGGAGAATATCGTCATGCTTTTTGGCAAACAAAACTGGTGCGCCCCATCGCAATGTATTGTTTTGAATATATCCCTTATCTGTTAATTCCTGGAGTTGTGCTCTAAGTTCTTTCATTTTTACTGGCGCCATTCAATACAGTGCTATGGAGATCAGAGCGGTCTCGGGAAACAACTCAACGCTGAACTCAATCTCTCGATGCGGTGGTAATCCTGGCAACTCATCAGGGAAGACATCGCCAAATTCATCAACCACCGGTATCGTTACATCCTTTCTTATTGCACTAGACTCTTCTCTAAGATCCATGAGAAGTGCATAACAAGCCAAATTCCTTCATCCTCTAAGACACGGTTTCATGAGTCGCTCACTCATCACCCAATCATTAACACCCTGGTAAGTGATCATCGTCCCCCTATCAGACACTAGGGTTACTCTTCTAAGTTGACAGTCAACTAAAGCATTGTATCTAGACAACCAGTCCATTCCCAAGATTACATCATAGGATCTCATGTGGATTACAATCAAATCAGTCTTTAGAGTCTCACCCGTAATTACTATCTTGTAGGATTTACATATGTAGTTCACACAAACTTGCCCCAAAGGTGAAGAAATCATCAAGGGCTCATTAAATTCCTTTATTTCTAAACCCAAGGCATGTACAAAAGAACTCAAGATGAGGGAATAAGTGGCACCGGTATCAAATAAAGAGTGGGCTAAGGATTGAGAAACTAAAATCATACCATCAACTACAGCATGGCTTGCTTGAGTGTCCGTGCTCCCAGATGTCATGGTGTGGATTTGGGATGGAGACTTCCCTTTTCCCTTGTTGGCATTACTGGGTCTCGAATTTGTTGGTCGATACTGCTGTGGTGGAGGCGATTGCACACTAGCTATACTTGACGCTCGATACTATGGAGTGTTTCATTGGAAACCTTGCTGCTGATGCCCTTGCGTCGAGTACTGCATTTGCTGTGGTGCAGACTGATAAAAAGGCAGTTGAGGAGGTTGCTGCGAAGGAACTGAAGGCTGACCCTGAAACTGACGACTCGCACCCTCTCCAGCTTGGAACCCCTGTTGAGCATTCCTGATTGGTAAATTTCTCTTAATATGTCCTAGTTGCTTGCAAAAATGACAATGAAAGTTATAAGGGTTGTTGCGCTCGCTGCCTGACGAACTACCACTCCCACTGCTAGCATTTCCTTGCTGGTTCTTCGTTTGGGCTTGGCGGCTGCCACTATTTCTCTGATTACTCCTCTAGGGCCCTCTTGACGTCTTTGCCCGATTCTCATTATAAAGAGTATGTTCACTTTCCATGGAATAGCTAAAGATACCAACTCACCAAAATTTCAAAGTCGCAAGGCCACCACTTACCGTCGGATAGATGCCTTAAGCCTGTCCTGGAACTTGATGCATTTCTCACGCTCAGAAGCCACAACGGATGGAGCAGACTTAGCCAACTCATTGAACTTAGCCTCATACTCTTGAACCGTCATATTGCCCTACTTTAACCGATAAAACTTGGTAACCTTTTGACCCTTGTATCCTAACGGAAAGTAGCGCTCATAGAACAACTCCTCAAATCTATCCCAACTAATGTTCCCAGCGTTTTCCAAATGCTTAGCTTGTTTCTACCATGTATTGGCACTGCCTTCTAACTTATAAGCTACAAAATCAACACAGTACTCCATTGGTACTCCAAGAGTGTCTAAGTGCTTCACTATTGAATCTAACTAGTATTCAGCGATCTGTGGGTCCCTGTTCCCATCAAAAGTTGAAATAGATGCGTGACGGAACTAATTAAAGTACGTATGTCGGTGACTCGTCTTAGAATCCTCAGGCATAGCCCTCGTTGTCATCTATCGAAAGGTGGTGAACATGGCTCCCATCAGGCCTTCCTTATATACAGGATTCGCATCTGCAGCTATTGGACGATATCTTGGTACCAATCCCTCAATTTTGAAAACAAAATTAGACTATTAGTGGTTTCTCATTGCCGTACTCAAGTGTGCATAATTCCCAAGGTTCATAAACCTAGGGTTCTGATACCAATCTGTCATGCCTCGAAATCCAGGAGGTTACATGGCAGATTAATTAAATTAAATAAATTAGATTTTGTAAAAATCGCCATCATAAAGGATATTAAGAAGTGATTATAAGAATGTGAAATCGTTAAATATATGGAAGCGAGCAATTTGAAAAGAAAGCATTAAATAAACAAACCCCATTGGCCCCCCACCGGATCCACTTTGATGTGCATACTTGGTACTAGCAACATAAGGTACATAACCACAGTCCAAGAAAATATAAATAATTGAAACATTACATGCCTTGATATAAATACCCTAGAAGATAATGTTCTAATCCTGCAATTTCCTTCTTGATTCTTCGGTCTTCCTAAGCTAAATCCCACCTAAAGGGGGGGGGGAGGGGGGAGGAGTTTAAAACAAGAAAATTTGAGCGAAGGGCTCAATAGGACTAAGCCTTTAAAATATTGAATTTAAACATAAATATATATACTTCATGCTAAGCAAAAGCTACAACACGGAATAAACAAATAACAAGCAACAAATTGAAACTCATCAAGTTAGTTTACCTGATTAATCCTTTATTTATCCATAGACAGTTTCATTATCATATTATAGGCAAAGCAATATGAATCACCACCGAAGTAGCCCAGCTAGGTTTCGGGACCTGCCCCCAAGGTTGCGCTTCCCACGACCCTATCTTTATACATGGTGTAACACCCACCTATTTTGATGTAACAGATTATGTTAAGTTAGTAACAATATTAAAGAAATTTTATCAATAATTTATGTTATATGTTATGATATATGATTTTAATGTTACTAACTTTTTATGTCAAGTTTTATGACAGGTGACAACCGCATGGAATCGTTGTGCCCAAGTGTTCATGATTATTTTAATGTATGTTTAATTACGATGTAACGATGAATTAAATGTTTTAATGTATGGAATTTAAAGACAGTTCGGTAGGCCAAACTTTCAAGTTCGGCAGGCCGAACAGTCTGCCCAAGATCGACAGGCCGAAGGAAACCATCGGCAGGCCGAACACAGCCGACGAGCAGTCAGCAGAAATCTTCCCAAACTTATGGCTGAGATAATTACGTTAAATAGGTGATTTATTATGATTAATTGGCATATTAATGGAATAATTTTATCATTTAAGGAAATGAAAGGTTTGACTTCACTTTGATTGGTATGATTTTAAATGGTTTCCTATTTTGAGAAGGCAAGATATGGTAAGTGTGACTAATGGATTTGAATTTCCCTCTTCTCTCTCCATTCTCCACGCATTTGCCTCAATTTTAGTCTAGATGAGTCAGAAAATTCTGACTTAATTGAGGCATTGAAATTTTTACGTTATACTCATTACGTTAAAGTTTTTTTAACGTTCTTTTTCTCTATCTCTCCTTCTTCTTCTCACGTATTCTCTCTCTCATTCTAAGAGGTTTTCTTTTCTCTCCTCTTCTTCACGTTTTCTCCTCTCTTTCTTCTCCTTGTTTACCTGAAATTATTTGAAAGAAAAAGTTATATTTTTCGTTGGTTGAATTCAAGGGTTTTGAGAAGAAAATCTTTTAAGGTAAGGACTCGTTTCTTTGTGTTTTTGAAAAGAATTTCTCCTCCTCAATTCATCTGCAATATCTTTCTCTAGGTATTGTATTTTGTCCTAAATGTTTAATATGTTATGCATGTATGTATTATGTGATGTTCCTCCAAGTTTCAAGTCAATTCGATATTTCTATGATAAACTATGAATTTTCTATCTTCTACCCCTCACAGTAAAATATTGCTGTTTAACTTTGATGTATGAAAAATGTAATGTTTATTCAAGGGGTAAATGAATGATGTTTTTTCATGAAAGTTGTCAAGAATGTGTATGTATAATGTATGATGAGTGTATTTTATGTTATGAAATTTTATGAGATTACGTCAAGAAAACTATTTTAACAATGTTGTTTTTGGATTTTTGTTTTATAAAATGTTATATATGTTTAAATGATTTTTATTGATGATGAAATAATTTTATGATATTAAAATGCATGATAATAAGATGTTTTTATGCATTTTAAAATTTAAAATATATGTATTTTAAATTATTAGAAAACGTTTTCAAAAGATTTTCATGATTGTAATGTATGAGATGTTTTGATGATAATATTTAAGGAAGCATGTTATGAATAATGTCTATATGAGATGAATGTATATGTGATGATAATTTTATGTTTTCACAATTATGGTTATGAATTATGTTTGTAATATGAGATGAATATATATATGAATATATATATGAATGAATGTTATATGAATGCATGTTTTATGATAAGTATTAATTTAATTTTATTTTTAAATGGATAAATGGCATGAACACTCAAAGGAACGAGCACATCGAGATTGCGGCGTCGTCACCAAACCGTATTAAGGTTAAGTAAGCTAGCTGTTAAGGTAAGTACATTCTCACCTGCAACATCACACGTTTTACAAGGTTTGATGATATGTTCACAATGATATTTATGATGATTTTATGGTTATTTTCCTTAAAGGATTTCTTATGAAAGACTATCATGATTTAAAGTTATGCATGTATGATGATGACATATTTCAAAGTATGAAAATTATGTATATATGTATCACCTAATAAGTGTTGCACACCAATGTTATGAAATGATATGTTATGATGTCATGTTTGCTTTAGGATTAGCTACCCTTCTCCTCTCATGACGGCGCGCCTACAATGATGTTCATGGTGCAACACTTGGGCCCTTAAGATAAAATGGAATAAGTTTTAATATGGTCAATGTAATGAAAGATATGTTTCTATGAAATTGGGCTTAAGGCACTTTTATGATATGATGATGATGATGATGATGATGTATATGAAATGTTTTTAAATGTGAGAATTATATGTACTTACTAAGCATTAGCTTAATCAAGTTTTATGTCATGTTACAGATAAGGGTAAGAAAATCATGGACTAGGTGGAGGACATGGGAAGGTGTGTGAGCACAAAGCACGATGAATTGTAACCGGAAGAACGCCAAGAAGAATGTTTTTATATTTTAAATCAAGTTTTATATTTGGAACATATTTTTATGTTAAGGCCTCCATCGTTGGTCCATAGGCAGAACATGGTGGTCCTGACCCCTAGGAAGGGATTTCTATCATGTACCAAATTGGATCTCTGAGAGAATAAGGTATTTTAGCATGATTTATGGTTGCACACCCTTAGGTGGTGATTATAAATCATGGATAAAATATTGAAACGATGGTTATACACTCACGTTAATTTTATTATTAACCTCTCGTAGGAGCTCTGTTAATAAAATTGATGGCCAAAGAAACGATTATTAATATATGCTGGATCATACGGGTCTTGGATGACATATATCAATCAGGAGGGGATCTATGTTCTTGATTGAATTTGGCATGACTCCCCTAAGAGCTTGTTGAATTTTGAGATAGGAATTACCGTTGTAAGGTTGTGATATTTTCAAGGTTTTGACACATAAACACATTTGTATATTTTTACATGATTGTGTTATCTTACTAAATTGTTATTATATGTTTGCTTATGTTTGGTATATGATTCTTTATTGTAGATTAAAAATGTCTAAAAATGCTTTATCATCGATACTTGACAAAAACCTATTAACTAGAGAGAATTATAATGATTGGAAATGGAGCTTGAATATCGTCCTCTCCTTTAAGAAACTGAAATATGTACTGACAACCCCTTGTCCTCTCAAACCTGTGGAAGACTCATCTAATGAGCAATTCTAAGCGTATGATCGCTAGAAAGATGCTAATGATCAGGCCTGCTGCTATGTTATGGCCAGCATGAATAATGTGCTGCAGGCTCTATATCAGGATTATGAGACTGCAAAGCAGATCTTGGATAATCTTGAGGATATGTTTGGAGGCCAGGCCATAACAAAGTGGCAAGGGGTGCTTCGAAAACTTCTAAACTGTAGACAGAGGCTGGGGACATCTGTAAAGGAGCATATGATGTTGGTCATAGGTTACCTCGCTGAGGCTCAAACCGATGGAGTCGACATCGATGTTGAAACTCAGATGACTATGGTCTTTGAGACTCTATCAAAGGAATTTATTCCGTTTAGAGCTACTTATAATTTAAGCAATAGACGGGATATGACCTTAACAAAATTAATGAAATAGTTACAGTAGTTTGAACTGCTGATCAGGGAGTCTCCTGCGGGTGGTGAGGCCAACGTGGTAGCTGCTTCTAGTTCCAATCCTAACTCTGGGAATGGAAAGAAGCAATGGGCCAAGAATGGGAAGTCTTCTATTCCTGCTGGCACCAAGAGCAAGAAGAAGAAGAAGAAGAACCCAAAGAAGCTTAAGTGCTTCTTCTGTGGAAAGGTCGGGCTTATCAAGAAGCATTGTAAGGACTTCCTTTCCAACGAAGGTAGGTGTGATCTTCTATATTTAGAAACTTGTTTGGTTGAGGAATCCAATGACATTTGGGTTATAGATTCTGGTGCAACTAATCATGTTTGTGTTTCTCTGTAGGGGTTCAAAGAAACGAGAAGTCTACTACATGAGGACTTCACGCTTCGGATGGGCGATGGATCCTTGGTCTCAGTGGAGGCAGCAGGAGACGTCCATCTTTATTTTGATAATTATAGGAATTTATTTTTACAAAATTATTTTTATGTTCCTAAATTTAAAAGGAATTTAATTTCTGTAGCTTGTTTTTTTAAAGACTCCTATTTGGTTTCTTTTAATGATAAAGTGGTGATTCGTAAAGACAAATCTTTTATCTGTTCTGGATGGATGCAAAATAATCTATATTTTATCAAACCTAAGATGGACTTATTGCTTAATGCTGAGATGAATGATAATAACTCTAAAGACTTAAAACTTCTCACTCTAATAAGACTTATCTTTGGCATTTGTGCCTCGGTCATATTAACTTGCTTAAGATTTAAAGGTTGGTAAGGAATGGACCTTTAAGTCACTTAAAGGTGGAATCTATACCTCAATATGAATCTTGTTTGGAGGGTAAAATGACCAAAAGACCATTCGGGTCTAAGGGTAATAGGGCTAAAGGGGTTCTAGAACTTGTGCATAGTGATGTTTGGGACCGATGAACATCCAGGCACGAGGAGGGTATGAGTACTTTGTCACTTTTATTGACGATTACTCAAGATATGGGTATGTGTACCTGATGCACCACAAAATCGAAACTTTTGACAAATTTAGGGAGTTTCGGGCTAAAGTGAAAAAGCAATTGGGTAGACCCATGAAGGCACTTCGATTCGATCGAGGTGGGGAATACCTTTCTGATGAGTTCTTAGAACACTTATTAGAGAATGAGATTTATCCCATTTGACTGCGCAGGGTACTCCACAGCAGAATGACATAGCGGAGAGAAAAAATAGGACTTTGTCGGACATGATTAAGTCCATGATGAGTTATTCATCATTGCCTTTATCCTTTTTGGGATATGCACTACAAACCGCATGTTATCTTTTGAACAATGTGCCTTTTAAATCGGTCCCTAAAACTCCTCACGAGTTGTGGACAGGTAGGAAGACATCCTTAAACCATATTCGCATATGGGGATGTCCGACTCATATCCTGTTTAAGGATCCGAATAAGTTGGAAGCACATTTGGAAGTTTACGTATTTGTAAGATATCCAAAAGGGACCAAAGGGGGTTATTTTTATAACCCAAAGGAAAATAAAGTCGTGGTTTCAACTAATGTAACTTTCCTTGACGAGAGTTACATGGACGACTTTAAACCTCGAAGCAAAGTAGTGCTTGAGGAGTTTAGGAATGATCTGATCACTTCGGAGGTTCTCAATGAAACTGCTTCGATCAGTGTAAAAAACCAAACAAACACAAATAATAACCTCAGGGGCTTCGGCGTAGTGGGAGGATCAGGCGCCAACCTGAGAGGTATATGTTCAATGGGGAAGTCTTTTTGGCTGAACCGGATAAACATGACAGGGATCCTTATACTTACGCAGAAGCTATAGAAGATGTTGATTCAAAACTCTGGATAGAGGCCATGAACATTTAGATGAAGTCTATGGAGACTAATCAGGTCTAGGAGCTTATGGATCTTCCCGAAGGGGTAAAACCCATGGGTGTAAGTGGATCTACAAGAGGAAAATAGGAGTGGATGGAAATGTCAAAACCTTTAAGGCTAGATTGGTAGCTAAGGGTTATATGCAAAAGGAATGAATCAATTATGAGGAAACCTTTTCGCCTGTAGCCATGCTTAAGTTCATCCAGATTCTCTTGTCTATAACTACTGCACTCGACTATAAGATTTTGGCAGATGAATGTCAAGATGGCTTTTTTGAATGGCTATCTCAATGAGTCCATTTATATGGAACAACCTGACAGGTTCAAGGTCAAGGGTCAAGAGGGTAAGTTTTGTAGGCTGCTAAAGTCAATTTATAGACTTAAGCAGGCTTCTCGTTCTTGGAACATAAGATTTGATCAGGTGATCAAGACTTATGGGTTCTCACAAAATGTGGATGAACCATGTGTTTACAAACACATTAAGGATGGGAAGGTGGTTATTCTACTACTCTATGTAGATGACATTCTGCTAATTGGCAATGACATTGGGGCATTGTCATCGATCAAATTATAGTTGACCACGCAGTTTGACATGAAGGACTTGGGTGAGGCTAATTTTGTTCTCGGTATCCAGATCTTTCGGGATAGGAAGAACAAAATGATAGCTTTGTCCCAGGCTGGCTACATAGATAAAATTCTCAAGAGGTTTGTAATATAGGATTCCAAGAAAGGTGGGCAACTATCTAGGTCTGGAATTACTTTTTCTAAGAAAGACTCTCCAAAGTTTTATGAAGAAAGAAAATATATGAAGAATGTGCCTTATGCTTCGGCAGTAGGTAGTCTCATGTATGCCATGCTTTGCATACGACCGGATATTAGTTATGAGGTCAGCATTATAAGTCAATTTCAGGCGGATCTAGGACCGAACCCTTGGGTTGCGGTAAAGCATATTTTCAAGTACCTGAGAAGGACTCGAGGGTATATTCTTGTATATTCAGGTGAGGACTTGACTCCTCTAGGATATACTGACTCAGATTTTCAATCCTATCTGGATTCTAGAAAATCGACTTTGGGTTTTGTGTTTACTCTAGGTGGTGGTGCCATCAGTTGGAGAAGTGCGAAGCAAGATTGCACTTTGGATTCAACGATGGAGGCCGAGTATGTGGCAGCTAGTGATGCTTCGAAAGAAGCAGTGTAGCACCGCAAGTTCCTTGGGGATCTTGAAGTAGTTTCTGATATAGATAAGGTGGTATCTCTCTACTATGACAACAGTGCATCGGTAGCTAATGCTAAGGAACCAAGATTTCACAAGAAGAGTAAGCATATTGATCAGAAGTATCATGTGATAAAGCACTTCATTGAGGGCGGGCATGTAACAGTGTACAAGATCGCGTTAGAAGACAATTTAGCTGATCCATTAAGAAGACACTTACTGGGAGAGTCTTTGAGAAGCATGTGGAAGCTATAAGGATGCGAGATTTGTCGTATTTACTCACTTAGTGCAAGTGGGAGATTGTTAGACATGTATGCCCTAAGGAGTAAAAATGTAATAAGTTTTTAGAGACATTTTTATTAGTAAAGAATTTATTCATTGTTTATATACCAAATCTTGTCCTCTTTACGTTCATATTTGTTGAATGTATGTTAAGCAAACAATAGTTTGATACTGTCGGTCTAAACCTTAAGAATTGGGCATATGATGGACAGATTATGTGGAACACACAATTCTTAAGGTGACGGTCTAAATCATAAGATCCGCAATCGTAGGAATAAAGTTGGGCGCTTTATTCATGTAAAGATTGTTATGTTGTCTATATCCTAATTGGGAGATGGTTTGTCTTGGCCATCGGAGGTGGACTCCATGAATAGAAACATTAGCACGTTGTCATAGGTGATGATGTGTTGGATCGGGACATAAAGTGAATTGATTTGGATTAATAATTCTATCTCGGCAAATCGATTCACTTTAGACAATCTTTTGTATTGTATCTTAATCTTAAGATAAATAGTGGGCCCGTTGTCTTGACTTGTGTCTTTTGATGTACCAAAGGATGACACCCACATCTTAATAGTGGTATGCATGCCGGTACGTTGGAGGCATGACTCTTGATAGCGTAGACCTGTTATTCATAGATATGGAATCCATAGCTCCTCTTTAAGAGTAGTGATATTCACTTATATGCGTTATCCTGTAATTGAAAAACTGGAGCGCTCAACCGTTTGGATACATAGGTGTAACCAAATAGTACATTGTCTTTGGATGGTAAGTTTTTTGATGGTGAGATAATGGAACATAAGATAAAAATAATAGAAAACGTAAGACAGAACTTGACCTTAAGCCAATTATGGATTATCATATGGGGATACAATACACCATGATATGTCATGGAGACTTAGCTATACAGGCTTCGTAATTCTATGTAGTTCGAGAGTGTAGCTCCAAGCTTTTAGTGGAGTAACGTTGGAGTTGATAATTATGAAATGTATATCTAGGATATTGGGTTTCATAATTATCGGGAGCTTGAACTATATAGGTCCATTTGGTCCCCTTTGCTAGTTCACAACATCCTGTAACGATACGACGTGCTTTTTCGATAATTGGTGACTTATGTCAGATTTATTAGATTAGTTAAAATTTGAAAGAATCAGATCATTCATGTCTGTTTATCGGTTGAATTAATTTTGTGATGAAATTGATTGAAGATAAACTTGTTGAATTATTGGGATAAGATAATTCTTGTCTGTTTATCAGTTGATTTAATTTTGGATAAATTAGATCAAGATAAACTTGTAGAATTATTGGGAATTCATTTATTTTCTTAGAAATTATCTAGATAAAGTTGTTTTGATCAGATAACTTCTCTATTGGGTTATTTGAATTAAAACTGAGACTTTATCCTATAGAATCTCGAGTGGAAAATAAAAAATTCGCGAAGATATTTAATCGATAGTTTGGCCTGCCGATGGGTCTGTTCGGCCTACCGGTTATGCTATTCGGCTTACCAATGAGCGAATGATAAGATTACGCATTTTTACGTGGATCTTATCAGATATTGATCTGAATTTGATTCTGATCCAAATTTTGAGACCTAATCTGATAAGGACTGACCCTGGGACCAACCTCTATAAATAGGGAGTAAGTCATATGAGTTACTCAGATCAATTGAGAGATTAAGAGTGATACTTTGCTAGGGAGAATCAAGAAACTCCTTGAGAACTTTTGTTCACAAATCACGAACACTTGCTTTGGGTTCTCTCGATTGGTTGGAAGGAAAGTCACTTGGTGGAAGAGCTGTACGTGTGAGCCCACACTCACTCCAGTCGTGGATAGAGAATAGCAAAGAAGACCAGTTGGTTGAGGCTCTTCTGAAACGTTACTTCTCTTCACGGATTGCGAAAGTTCTTCCGTATACAAAGGTTAGTAAGATCTGCTTAATTTATGTATATAGCATGTCAAACTTGTGTTTTGAAAAATACTCTGATATAAAATTTTTAAAATTTCACTGCATACTATCTTTTCAACATTGTCGCCATGTGCCTCATGGTTTCCAATGATTCCCATACCATTATATTCAACTTCTCCCATAGTATATCATCTAGCCTCTCTATACTTTGAGCAAATAAAGCTTGTAGTTGGAGGGGTGCTTCCGTCTTTCTAGGTTGAGTGTCAAACCATGGCTTCATAGTGTTAGAATTGTCCTCTCAACCTTGGTTATTTTAGAAACAATTCTAATACCAATAATCGAACTTGGCCATATCTTCCAACAATGAATAGGTTTCATCGACAGATCTTTGGCAGAACAATTTCTTGTTATGCTTCATAAGCTATGAAGGAAGACCCCTAATTGACACTCCTTAGAGAAATTATGGTAGGGAAATTCAATTAGCAATCTTCTGTATCTGCACCAAGCACTATACAATGGTTCCAAGTATTGTTAGGAAAAACTCAAGAGCACTTGTCGATCAAACATCTCAAAGTGCCTCAATCAAAAAACAACTCAAACAAAAAAAAAAAATAAGTAAAAGGAAAGAAAGTAGTCAAATTAATCCTAAAGCTAATTAGTAGCAATAAGAACCAAAATTAAACAAACACAATCCCTGACAATAGCACCAAAAACTTTTTCATCGGAATCATACAAGTAATAAAGTGTACTGGAGTATGGATATCGTTATCATGAAGATTGTGCTTAATTTTAATTAATTATTGAAATTGTATTGACTTTAAGATTATTTGAATAATCAATTAGAAAGAAAAGGTAAAAAAATAAAATTAAAATAAAATAAACGAAACTAAAATAATAAAAAAAATCTTTAGAAATCCAATTTTACTGATTAACTTCATTTGAATTAAATTTACCCTCTAAATGAATAGTTTTACTTAATAAAATTGTTGGTTGAATGTACTAAATTACTTATACACTTCTTCTGATAAACTAGTAGGCACATTCTTGTAAATTAAGATTATTATATACCTATAAGGAACAAATTCATTTAGTTCAAGCATTCAAAATGACTACACACACAATAAGGATACATTCCTATTCCAAATTGCCTAAATAAGGATATATTCCTATTCTAAATTGCCTATGTCATCCTATTATTGATCAAGACTAAAAATTTATTTTCTAATTTCAATTTAGTCCAATAACAACACCTAATGAAAGGCCAAACCACTAGGAGCATTTAGTACATAATAGAATAAACAAATTCCAATAAAAAAAAAATCAAACTTCATTAATAGAATCCATTCAAAACCTAGAACACAAAATTAATTCATAACAAAAAGAAAACTACAATTAAAAATAAAAATAAACAACACCACTATTCAAGTATTTTTAGAATATACAAAGATTTAAAAAATAAGAATGCGAAAGAAATCACCAAAGTAACCATAAACTCGAAATTCCCTCTTTCTCAATCTTCTTCTTCTTCCTCTTTGTAACTCCAAAATACTCTCTAGTGGTATCTTCAAAAGAAAAATAAATAACATAAATCTAAAACTAAAAATAAATACTAAACCTAAAATAAAAAATAAAATAAACATTTATTTTTATTTTTTTTTCTTTTCCTTCATTCTTTCCATTTTGAAATCAGCCACTGAACCCCCAAAAAAGGGCTCTCGAGCACTGTTCCTTAGCTTTTAAAAATGGGGGCTGATTAAGACTTTTCCGTTCCCCCACGCTAGAATAAGGAAAAAAATTAAAGTGTAGCAAGGTTTTGTTGCTTGCAGACATGTGGCAAGCAACCATTAGTGCACTAGCTGAGAAGCGACGTGGAGATGTGTATAGCGCAGATGCATGGAACAGACACGAGGAATAAAGCAACGGAATCGGCTAGGGCTAAGTGGGGCGTTGACGTCAGGGACACGCGGCACGCTCAGATTCGACGGGACCTTCTGCAGTGTGCCCAAACCACGATGCTGTCTGGGGTGCTCTCCATGCTTCAATATGAGCATCAACCACGCCAATCCGATGGAGGCAAATGCGAGTTGAAAAAATCCTCCAGCTGCCCACGTGGAGATTATCTGATCAGGCTCCCAATTTCGAATTTTTGTACTGATTTGACCCCCATTTAAGATCCAAATTTCAATAGTTGTCCGATTCACCCATTTTACCCACATGAATAAGAGAACAAAAAATTTTAAATTAGAAAGAAGATTAAAATAAAATAAAATCTAATGAAATTTAATAAAATTAAAATAAAAAACAAAACCAAATTAACAAAACTAAAAATAAAATTTCATAAAAATGAAACAAAATTAAATAGAATTAAATAAAAATATCAAGAATATAACAAAATATATGCATTAAAAGTACATGAATAACTTTATTTTTATGTAGTTACTACTTACAATAATCTAGTTAATTTTCTTCTCTTTGATGCCAGAATATGATTAGAAGATTTAGAATTTGTGTTTTGACTCAATTACTTTTACCACCATAGGGTAATGCTTTGAAAAACATTAGCAGAGGAAGCAAACCGGTGCCACAGTGTTTGATCATTTTTTATCTTCCTTTGATGGTTTTTCATGAAGTGTTTCGATATGTAGCTTTGTGTCTTTCTATGTTACTCAAAGTTTATTTTGGATGTTGGAAGCAATGCCTTGCATTACAACAAACCATCTTCAAGCACTTACAAACCTCAGGAACATATATATGGATAGGTAAGTCGTCCACACAAATAATTTCTACATAGTTGATTAATTTTAGATCATTCCTGATGATTCTTAGTGTATTTTAACAGGAAACAATTTTATATGAGAAGGAACATAGTGGCTACTGTAGCTTATTATAAGGCCACGTTGAGCATGACAATTGGATTGCGTAGCCTTTTTAATAATCTTGCATTAATTTATAAGCAACATGCTGGTTTTGAAAAACTTTTTTTATAACATATAGTGGAAACATGGATGTGGTGTAGATTGTGTATAACAAATTTTTTCTCAAAACTTTTGTATAACGCTATCGATTATATTTTACACACACACACACTTCGCTTAACTAGATGAAAAGAGAATCAAAATTTAAGGTATTACAAAGGACGTTCTCTTTTAGACGAAACCATCGTCTTTCTCACATAGTCCTCAACAACGGAAGGACAAAGGTGCAGGCATTGGAGGAATTATAGGTTTGTAAAGGTCACTCGACTAACGTTTAGTCACTCATAAATTTCAACACATGAGCAGAACGGGTCAAGGGTTGAAGAATTTTTCTTCCCTCTCTGTTCTCCCTCTTACACGCCTATGAGGGGAGGATTTTGTAGAATATTCTCAATCTCTCAAAGGCTTACAAGTATATCTAATGAATAGAAAAAGCCTCTATTTATAAAAAACAAGAGAACTAATTAATTTTGGAAAGTCTTTTTATTTTAATTTAATATCAAATATATAATTAAAATAAAAGGTACAAGTCTCCCTTTCCCTATACTATGATAAGCGCTACACAAAGAGAGCTTCTCTGTATATGTGACGTCATTTTTATAACAATACAGGTGAGCATACTCCTTGTTATCTAATCTCATCTGTTTCTATATTTAACTTTTCATATTTGAATTGGAAATAGTAAATTACATTTATTCAAAAGTGGAACTGCTAAATATGGAAGCTATGTAACCAAGCTTTGATGTGCACAAGAGACTTTCCCTCATTAGCATTGGCTCCACACACGACAAGATCCTCCCACTATGTGCACCATACACAGTGGGACCCACCCACTATGTGTTTTTTAAAATTAATTATTTGTTTGTTAAACAATCTAATTATTTAATAAATATAAATTAATCCAAATTTAATTTATTTTGAGTGATATTTAACTTAGAATTTCATAATTATAAATTAATTATTTAAACTAACAATTCCACTTATACAAACATTGTTTATAAAGATAGCAAGAAACTAATGGACCCATAATTTCAAGCTCCAATAACCAATATATTGATTAAAAATCTTTAATTAATACATTATTCTTTTATTAATTCCAATATAACTCCACTAAATACTTAGAATTGCACTCTTAAAATTATAGATATTTAATTACTCATTTTTTAAAGTTGTCTATTTGATATAGCTATTATATATAAGTCAATCCTCCATAAATAAGTCATAATTAGAGCTAGGTAATATCCATTACTGTCACGCCCTGAAGTACGGGAGGTGACGTGGCAGATTATTTAAATTAATTAAAAGAGAATTTAATTTAAATCCAGAGTTTAAGGGGTTAAATTGAGTATAAGATGTGGGGTTCATTAAAACACTTTATAAAGAATTCATATACATTAGACAATTTAAAACTTTAAACGAATAAATATTAAAACAATAAAGCCGCGAGTATAGGTCCCACAGACCCACAACTTGTGCACACACATGGTACTGACAATATCATAAATACAATCACAGTCCAAGATACAAATAAAGTTAAAATCTTACATGCCTTGATTCAATGATACAAAAGATAAATTAATTCTTCTATAGCTCCTGAGTTCGGTCCGAAGAATCCTCTCCAAACCTAAAAGGGAAAACCACCTAGAGGGGAAAATTTAAAACAAATAAAATGTGAGCGAAAGGCTCAGTAGGACTATGTTTTATAGAATAATTTAATTGAAAGAAACAGGTCATTATTCAGAAGTCATTTAAAAGAACCCTAAATGAATAAATAAATAAATAAATGAATAAATTTGAGTAAAGCCGTTCTTACCCAGAACAGTTTACTTGGACAACCGGAAATATCAGTTTCTTTTTCCTAGGCAAACCATAATAATATCACCACCGTAGTGGCCCAGTTGGGTTTCGGGACCTGCCCCCAAGGTCGATCGCTACACGACCCGATCTCTGATATGGCATCATGCCTATGTGTTTATTATCATCATCATTCAAAACTCAATTAACGAGTGTTGTCATTTACATTCATTATGAAGTTCATTTCAGATCACGGTATATTAAAATATAACCGATAAATTCATTTTCAAACAACTGTTGAAAACATTTTAATAGAAATCCTTTTCAAAGCCAAATTATTTCAAAACCAGGCTACCAAAGAAATGGGTAGAAGTCCTACCTCAATACTCGTGTCGATGCCCCACACCGTAATCCCGGTCCACTATACGTTAGCTCCGCGGAACCACGAACGATCCTAGATACAAACTAAGTCGGTCAATATCTAGTTCAAGACATCCTATGTTACTAAATCATTTCATGATGTCCTAGTGTGCCATTTGTATCTTTAAAATCATTCTATAAGGTTGAAATTTAAATCAGGGTTCAAAACAGTCAAAACGGGTGAAAATCATAAAATTTTCCATGCCTTGGTCGGCCTGTCGGACTCCCTGCTTCGGCTGCCGGAATCCAAGTCCGGTTGGCCGGTCATTTCCCCAGGTCTGGCCTGCCGGGCGGAAGAACACCGGCCTACCTATCCCTATTTTGGCCTACCGAACATGCAGTTTGGCCTGCCGAACTGGGAAAACCCAGAAATCCCAGCCACGGGTTTCTCGATCCCGAAAATCCAAATCTTGATTCGAACTTGTTTTTTTCAAATCCCAGGCATAGAAAATAATCATAGTTGATAGAAAAACATACTAGAACATGTTTGGACTCATTTAAACAAGATTTAAACTCAAAAATCTCAAAAATCCAAAAATGAGAAAATAGGGAGAAAAATGAAAAATCTTGAATTCAATCCATTTTTCTTCAATCTAAGCTTAGATTCTAGGTGCCCTAAGTTCATTTAACTCAAATCTAAGGTTTTCTAAGCTTAAACAAACCTAGATTTCAAAAATGCACAAAATTGAAAATTTTGGAAAAAGTTTTGAAATTTTTCAAAACTAACCTCGAATCGAAGCTTCAATCCGCGTTCTCGGTTGCTAAATCACGTCCCCGAGCTTCCTCCTTGCTAACCCAAAGCTTGGATTCAAATTTTATTTTAAAAATTTTAAAGAGAAATTGAGAGAGAGAGAGAGACAGCTCACGGGAGGGAAAGAGAGGAACGAGAGAATCGTGAGAGTATGAGGAGAGAGGAGGGAAAAAGGAAATAAATAGAGAAAATCGGTAGGCGATTTTACTGTGCGAAAACCATGTGCCGCCCACGGTTTTGTAAAACGGAGTATTTTTAACATTTTACAAATTGTTGTGTTTTAAAACTCAAAACATCATTTTAAAACAATGAGAAATCATTTAAATGCATCAATTTAACAAAACCACCAAAATTTCAAGATCCAGCCAAATAATCTAATGAATGTTAAAACATTAATTATGGCACACTATTTCATCATTTATACTACATTAACATTAAATAAATTTCAGGGCGTTACAACTCTCCACCCCTAAAAGAAATTTCGCCCTCGAAATTTACATCTCATTTCAAAAACAAAACAAATGCGGATACAATTCCCGCATACTCGACTCTAGTTCCCAGGTGCCTTCATCAACCCCATGATGCTGCCACATGACTCTTACCAATGGTATTTCACGACGACGCAAACTAATCACTTTTCGGTCGATAATCTGAATCGGCACTTCTTCATACGTCGTATCTTCCTGAACCTACACATCGCGAAATGAAACTATCTTACCCTGCTCAGGTGGACACTTCCTAAGCATCGACACATGAAATACATCATGAACATGAGAAAGTTCGGGGGGAAGATCAAGCCGATAAGCGACCATACCAACACGCTGAGTGATCTCGAACTGCCCAATATACCTCGGTGTGAGCTTCCTACTCACCCCGAACCACATAGTTCCCTTACGAGGCGATACCCTCAAGAGTACAAAATCTCCAACCGCGAACTCTAAAGGTCTACGTCTCCTATCCGCGTAACTCTTCTGACGACTCTGAGCTGCCCTCAACCGATCTCGAATCACCGTGACTTTCTCGTTGCTATCACGGATCTCATCTGGCCCAAGAATAACCCTATCTTCTGACTCGGCCCAATACACAGGTGATCGACACGGTCGCCCATATAATGCTTCAAACGGTGCCATACCAATACTCGCCTGATAACTGTTGCTGTACGCGAACTCCGCCAGATGCAAACATTGCTTCCAATTCCCACCGAAGTCCAACGCACAGGCACGCAACATATCTTTGAGAACCTGAATAACCCGCTCAGACTGCCCATCAGTCTGAGGATGAAACGCCGTACTGAAGTTCAAATTCGTACCTAAAGCCTCCTGAAAACTCCTCCAGTACTTAGCATTAAACCTGGTGTCTCGATCAGAGGTGATGGACAAAGGAACCCCATGCAACCTCACGATGTTCTGCATATACAACTCCCCGAGAACCCTTCTCGAACACGTCGACCTAAAAAGAATGAAATGCGTCGATTTCGTCAACCTGTCGACCATGACCCAAACTGCATCATGCCGCTGCTCCGTCCTCGGCAAATCTATGAGAAAATCCATCGTCACATGCTCCCATTTTCACCCTGGAATAAGAAGCGGTTGAAACTGACCTGCAGGCTTCTGATGCTCGGCTTTCACCTGAAGGCACGTCGAACACTTGGCCACGTACTCTCAAACATCTTTCTTCATGCCTCTCCACCAATACTGCCTCTTCAAATCGCGATACATCTTGGTGCTCCCTGGATGAATAGCAAACTGAGACCTATGAGCTTCGTCCAAAACGGCTTTCGTCACTTCGGCGATAGCTGGAACTACAAGATGCTCCTGAAAATACAACGACCCATCTGCATGCACGCTCCATTCCTCGAACTGCTCCCCATTCTGAATCCGCGACCAAATCCCTTGCAAATGCCAATCCTGCCACTGACTTTGCTTCACCATCCGAACAAGAGCTGGAGTCGCTTCCACATGATACACCGAAACGTGATCATAGTCTTCATGATAACGTAGCCTAAACTCGCTCACTGTCGCATCCCTGCTCCAGTCCTCAAAAGCCAAACAAGCGAGAATCCTGAAGACTTCCTGCTAAGCGCGACCGTGACCACATTAGCTTTCCCAGGATGATACTGCAACGTAAAATCATAATCCTCCATATACTCGATCCACCTACGCTGTCTCAAGTTAAGATCCCTCTGAGTAAACAGATACCTCAAACTCTTGTGATCGGAAAAGACCTGAAACAACGCTCCATACAAGTAACACCTCCAAATCTTCAAGGCGTAAATCACCGCTGCGAGCTCCAAATCATGAGTAGGATAATTTCGCTCGTGAGGTCGTAGCTGTCTCGATCCGTATGCAACTACACGTCCATGCTGCATCAAGACGCATCCAAGTCCGCGCCCTGAAGCATCCGCATAAACCTCATACGGCTCGTCACTGCTAGGAATAACCAACACTGGAGCGGAAGTCAACCGGTTCTTCAATTCCTGAAAAGCAAGCTCACAATCTTCGTTCCACTCAAACCTAACATTTTTCTTGATCAATCTCGTTAACGGAGCTGCAATCTTCAAAAAATCCTTTACAAATTTCCTGTAATATCCAGCAAGACCTAAGAAGCTGCAAATCTCCGCTACATTCCTTGGTCGTTCCCATCCCAATATAGCTTCAATTTTGGACGGATCCACAGAAATACCATGCTCGGAGATAACATGACCTAGAAACTTGACCTCAGTCAACCAAAACTCACACTTTTCCCTCTTAACATACAACTGGTGCTCCCGCAGAGTCTGAAGCACGATCCGGAGATGCTGCTCACGCTCCTCCCAAGTCTTAGAATACACAAGAATATCATCGATGAACACGATCACAAACTGATCAAGATACGGCCTAAATATCCTGTTCATCAAATCCATAAAAGCTGCCGGAGCATTCGTCAACCCAAACGACATAACCAGGAACTCAAAGTGCCCATACCGAGTCCTAAAAGCTGTCTTGGGAATATCCTCTTCCTTAATCCTGAGCTGATGATAACCCGACCGCAAATCAATCTTCGAGAAGTACCGCGAACCTCCCAACTGATTAAACAACTCATCAATCCTGGGCAAGGGATACTTGTTCTTCACCGTAACACGATTTAGCTGCCGATAATCCACACACAACCTGAGAGTCCCATCATGCTTCTTAGCAAACAAAACCAGTGCTCCCCACGGAGATGTGCTATTTTGAATATACCCTTTATCAGCAAGCTCCTGAAGTTGCTTCCTTAATTCTTTCATTTCTGCCGACGCCATCCGATAAGGTGCCATAGAAATCGGTGATGTCCCTGGAAACAACTCGATACCAAACTCAATTTCCTGATGCGGTGGTAATCCTGGCAATTCGTCGGGGAAGACATCCTTGAACTCATCAACCACTGGAATCGCTACATTGCCACTCGAAACATAGGGCTCGCAATCTAGATTGGCAAGAAAAGCACAACAACCTAGATTCCTTTGCCCTCCTAGACACGACTTCATGAGACGCTCACTCATTAACCAATCACCACCACCCTGGTAAGTGATCACCGTCCCCCTAGCAGACACTAGGGTCACTTTTCTAAGTTGGTAGTCCACCACTGCATTATACCTGGACAACCAGTCCATTCCTAGAATTACATCATAGGAGCTCATGGGGAGTATAATCAAATCACTTTTTAAAATCTCATCCCCAATCTTTATTTTACAGGATTTACACATACAATTTACACACACCTGCCCCAAAGGAGAAGTTATGACTAGGGGTTCATTAAACTCTTCTACCTCTAATCCCAAGGCATGTACAAAAGAACTCGAAATGAGAGAATGAGAGGCACCGGTATCAAATAAAACGCGAGCTAAAGATCTAGAAACCAAGATCATACCATCGACAACCGCGTTACCAACATGAGAATCTGACCCTCCATATGCCATTGCATGAACCTGCACTGGCGCCTTTCCTTTTCCTCTACCGACATTGCTGGGTCCTGGATTACTCGGCCGATGCTGCTGAGATGGAGACGACTGCACACTACCCGTACTCAGCGCTCGATACTGAGGAACACTACGCTGAAAATGCTGCGACTGCTGCCCCCATGCCGGATATGAGAATTGCTGAGGAGAAAACTAGGGATACTGCAACTGCGGGTACTGCGGAGGCGGAGGTAGGGTCTGAGGCTGAGACTGAGACTGACGACTGGCATCCTCCCCTGTCTGAGATCCAAGACGAGCACTCCTGATCGGGCAATTCCTCTTGATGTGTCCGGGCTGTTGACAGAAATGACAATGAAAGCTATAGGGATTGCTGCGCCTGCTGCCAGACGAACTACTGCTACCATTGGTCGCACCACCTTGCTTGCCTTTCCCTAGAGCTGGACGACTACTAGTGCTCTTTCTGCCACTCCTTTACGGTCCTCCTGAAGCCTTGGCTCGGTCCTCACAATACTGCACATAATCATTCTCCATGGAGATCACCGACGACACCAGCTCTCTAAAACTCCTAAGCCGTAGAGCAACCAACTAGCGTCGAATAGGAGCCTTGAGCCCTTCCTGAAATTTAATACATTTCTCACGCTCCGATGCCACTGCTGATGGAGCAAACCTAGCCAACTCATTAAACTTTGCCTCATACTCCCGAACTGACAGATCACCTTGCTGCAACCTGTAGAACTCAGCTGCCTTCTGATCTCTATACCCCTGCAGAAAATATCGATCATAGAACAGCTCCTCGAACCTGTCCCAACTGATATCACCACCGCGCTCCAGACGCTTAGCTTGTTTCCACCAAGTGTTAGCGCCACCCTTGAGCTTATACGCAGCAAACTCCACACGATACTCCTCAGGCACACCAAGAGTATCAAAATGCTTCAAGATCGAATCCAACCAATACTCTGCTAACTGCGGATCCCCATTGCCATCAAAAGTCAGAAATGACGCCCGCCGAAATTCCTTAAAGTACGCATGCCGACTACCAACATCAGAATCTCCCGGTCTAGCCCTGGCTGCCATCTGCCAAAAAGCCGCAAACATAGACCTCATCATGCTCTCATCATTTTCGAACTTGGCGTCAGCTATCGAACGACGTCTAGGTGCCATTCTCTCACTTCTGAAAACAAAATTTAGACTGTCAAAGGTATTTCATTGTCAAACCTATGTGTGCACAATTCCCAAGGTTCATAACCTTGAGCTATGATACCATTCTGTCACGCCCTGGAGTACGGGAGGTGATGTGGCGGATTATTTAAATTAATTAAAAGAGAATTTAATTAAAATCCAGAGTTTAAGGGGTTAAATTGAGTATAAGATGTGGGGTTCATTAAAACTCTTTATAAAGAGTTCATATACATTAGATAATTTAAAACTTTAAACGAATAAATATTAAAACAATAAAGCCGTGAGTATGGGTCCCACAGACCCACAACTTGTGCACACACATGGTACTGACAATATCATAAATACAATCACAGTCCAGGATACAAATAAAGTTAAAATCTTACATGCCTTGATTAAATGATAAAAGATAAATTAATTCTTCTACAGCTCCTGAGCTCGGTCCGAAGAATCCTCTCCAAACCTAAAAGGGAAAACCACCTAGAGGGGAAAATTTAAAACAAATAAAACGTGAGCGAAAGGCTCAGTAGGACTATGTTTTATAGAATAATTTAATTTAAAGAAACATGTCATTATTCAGGAGTCATTTAAAAGAACCCTAAATGAATAAATAAATAAATAAATGAATAAATTTGAGTAAAGCCGTTCTTACCCAGAACAGTTTACTTGGACAACCGAAAATATCAGTTTCTTTTCCCTAGGCAAACCATAATAATATCACCACCGTAGTGGCCCAGCTGAGTTTCAGGACCTGCCCCCAAGGTCGATCGCTACACGACCCGATCTCTGATATAGCATCATGCCTATGTGTTTATTATCATCATCATTCAAAACCCAATTAACAAGTGTTGTCATTTACATTCATTATGAAGTTCATTTCAGATCACGATATATTAAAATATAACCGATAAATTTATTTTCAAACAACCGTTGAAAACATTTTAATAGAAATCCTTTTCAAAGCCAAATCATTTCGAAACCAGGCTACCAAAGAAATGGGGTAGAAGTCTTACCTCAATACTCGTGCCGGTGCCCCACACCGTAATCCCGCTCCGCTATACGTTAGCTCCGTGAAACCACGAACGATCCTAGATACAAACTAAGTCGGTCAATATCTAGTTCAAGACATCCTATGTTACTAAATCATTTCATGATGTCCTAGTGTGCCATTTGTATCTTTAAAATCATTCTATAAGGTTGGAATTTAAATCAGGGTTCAAAACAGTGAAAACGGGTGAAAATCACAAAAATTTTCATGCCTCGGTCGGCCTGTCGGACTCCCTACTTCGGCTGGCCGAACTGTACAGTTCAGCCTGCCGAAAGCCAGGTCCGGTCGGCCGGTCATTTCCCCAGGTTCGGCCTGCCGAACGGAAGAACACCGGCCTGTCGATCCCTATTCCGGCCTATCGAACACGCAGTTTGGCCTGCCGAACTTGGAAAACCCAGAAATCCCAGCCACGGGTTTCTCAATCCTCAAAATCCAAATCTTGATTCTAACCTGTTTTTCTCAAATCCCAGGCATAGAAAATAATCATAGTTGATAGAAAAACATACTAGAACTTGTTTGGACTCATTTAAACAAGATTTAAACTCAAAAATCTCAAAAATCCAAAAATGAGAAAACATGGAGAAAAATGAAAAATCTTGAATTCAATCCGTTTTTCTTCAATCTAAGCTTAGATTCTAGGTGCTCTAATTTCATTTAACTCAAATCCAAGGTTTTCTAAGCTTAAACAAACCTAGATTTCAAAAATGCACAAAATTGAAAATTTTGGAAAAAGTTTAGAAATTTTTCAAAACTAACCTCTAATCGAAGCTTTAATCCGCGTTCTCGGTTGCTAAATCACGTCCCCGAGCTTCCTCATTGCTAACCCGAAGCTTGGATTCGAATTTGATTTCAAAAATTTCAAAGAGAAATTGAGAGAGAGAGAGAGAGAGAGAGAGAGAGAGAGACGGCTCACGGGAGGGAAAGAGAGGAGAGAGAGAATCGTGAGAGTGTGAGGAGAGAGGAGGGAAAAAAGGAAATAAATAGAGAAAATCGGTGGGCGGTTTTACTGTGCGAAAACCATGTGCCGCCCACGGTTTTGTAAAACGGAGTATTTTTAACATTTTACAAATTGTTGTGTTTTAAAACCCAAAACATCATTTTAAAACAATGAGAAATCATTTAAATACATCAATTTAACAAAACCACCAAAATTTCAAGATCCAGCCAAATAATCTAATTAATGTTAAAACATTAATTATGGCACACTAATTCATCATTTATATTACATTAACATTAAATAAATTTCGGGGCGTTACAATTACCCCCTCTAATTACTTCTTTATCCTTCAGTGACATTTATTCTCTAATAAATAATAAATTCATGAACTTAATCACGAATTGAACGCTTTTATCATTCATGCCCCAAATCAATACTCAACAATTTTTTATCTGTTTCTCGTTAGAAAAGGAATAGATTCCATCTTGTAATATTTACATTTGCGGCTACTTACTTCATTATGCCTACAAGATACAAGGAATAAGATTAGAATCCCAAATCCATATTGAGTCAATCAAAGACATAAATGCATAAATAGGAGTCTCCTAAAACCTCAAGATTAAGATCATCTTATATATGACCATCGGTTGATGTGATTTGAACTTACTAAATTTAACGAAAATTATTAGCTTTTCATATAATATCATATCCCGATCCTACACAATCTTATTATGCACAGTGCACTTATATCATGTCCTAGTTCTATACAATCTTATTATGTACATCATTTAATGACTTATTACATTAACAGTTTAGATAAAACTGTTCCATTCTTAAAGGAAATAGCCTGCAGTAGTACGACTTAATTAAAAATTTCATACTTTAATTAAATAATTAATTATATATTACTAACCATTTTAGTTATCATCTTTAAATATTATCCTCTTATATACAACATTTATATACAATAATTAAAGTCACATAGATAATTATGAAATTTTAATGATATTCCTAAAGCATTCAAAATACATACACTTAAATATAATGAATAAATTCATTTTATTTATTTATAAATATGTCATTTACAAAACATCATATGCTTTATGGGTATCTATCATAACACAACAAGTATTAGCAATCCAGTCATCATGGCCAATATTTTACTTTATTTTCTTTATTTTGTTTAGGCAAGTTGTCACAAGTTGAAGATGATTAAATATGTAGTTCAATTTTTTCCCTGCTGTAATTGAAAATTTTGTTGATTCCCTCTCTCATTAGCATTTAGTTTGTTGTATGCATGTTTTCGTCATAGGGAAGTTATGTAGATACAATATCTTGCTATAATGAGGTTCTTAAGTTGATTTTCTTGTAGCTGATGGGCCTGCAGCATAGCTATCATGCCAACAATGGCTAAAGCTCATGCTAACTTGGCTTCATCTTATAAAGATAGGTAGTTACTCCGTTTTCACTATGTTTGTAATTTGGCTTCAATAGTCCTCGTGGGTTAGATTAATCCCTTAGAAAAGCTCTTTTAGGTAGCAAGAGATCACAAATGGGTGGAATAAAATGAGATTACGGTCAAAGAGTCTCTTCAACCTAACTTCTTGTTGAATACTATCTACGCCAATGCGACAGAACTGCAGTCATGATCATGCAAATTATTTTCTGATTGCACACAGCTCATAGTTATTGGATCCTAAAAACATGTATGTTACAACTTATATATAATTATTTTGTTGTTGGATATTACCTACATCAGCTACTGCAAAAATATGATCATGTAATTTTCTTTTTAATGTACATGCAATGTATATTAGATAGTAAATACTGACAAATCACCAAAAAAAAAGATCTTAAATACTCACTATGTTAGCTGCTCCAGAAATGCAGCCATCATTATGTAAATTAGTAGCTAAGAAATATGATTTCAGGCACAACAATGCACACAAATGCAGTCCTCCTTTTGCTGGTGGTTCTACAAAGCAGCAAGTACCACCCTATAAGATAAATAAATTTAATAGTAGTTAAAATTGTAAATATTATAATAGATAAAAGTTTTAAATTAGAGTTTTATATTAATTTTAACTAAATAATGGACTAAAATAGACTTTAGCAAACAGCTTATTAATATTTGCAAGAAAGATGGTAAATCGGGTTCCTCCAAAAAGAAAAATGATGAATCGGGTAAAGAGGAACCACCACAGTCGTAATGATCGCATTTAACAGTAACTTTATTTTTTTAGTGTATTTCGACTTGACGTTTTGACTTATAGGACACAGTTAGTTTTCCCATTCATTGTGGTACCAAAAACTAAAAAGCTTTACTTATGGATGTACCCCTTTTTATGTTAAAGCCGTACTAACAGGACTTATGTGGGCTCTCCGGCTCGATCTCCTGACCCTTGCTCGGGTGACACACTTTGCTGGTGGGCTGTGGTGGACCTGAGAATCTAAAGGCTTTGATTGCGACCCAACGCCACCACCCATGTGGGCCCTCTTAAGAATGGGCTTGGTCAGAAAACAGCTTCGTTGTTCTATTGGGTGGACTTGATTTCTCTAAAATATTGCCTTTTTAAAATTATTTTAAGATATAATTTGGATATTTGCGCTCTTTTTAACGAAAAGGAATAGATGTGATTTTTTTTTTCTCCTCATGAAGGAATAAGTGTACCTTAAATTATAAAATATTTACCAAGAAGCATTTGCTAAGACAATTGAGAACTGAAGATTTCCAAATTTGTTTATCAAATCTTTTGTCTAACTTGTGTTATGCTTCTCTTGTAGGAACGTATATAACACCTCTCCAATGAGACGTATCAAACTAAGCCTTGTGATTTTCAAACAAAAATAACTGACACATGTTGAAAAAATAATACGCAACAGAATTTTAAAAATTTTATATCAGAGTATTTTTCAAAAGACAAGTTTGACATGCTATATGCATAAATTAAACAAATCTTACTAACCTTTGTGTGCCGAAGAACTCTCGCAAAACGTGAAGAGAAGTAACGTTCTAGAAGAGCCTCAACCAACTGGTCTTCTTTGCTATTCTCTATCCACGATCGGAATGAGTGTGGGCTCACACGTACAGCTCTTCTACCGGTGACTCTCCTTCCAACCAATCGAGAGAACCCAAAGCAAGTGTTTGTGATTTGTGAACAAAAGCTCTCAGGGAGTTTTTAGATTCTCAGTAGCAGAGTATCACTCTTAATCTCTCAATTAATCTAAGTCACTTGTAAGAATCACCCCCTATTTATAAAGGTTGGTCCCTAGGGTCAGTCCTTATCAGATTAGGTCTCAAAATTTGGATCAGAATCAAATTCGGATCAATATCTGATAAGATCCGCGTAAAAATACGTGATCTTATCCTTCACTCATCGGCAGGCCGAACAACCTAATCGGCAGGCCGAACAATCCCAATCTGCAGGCCGAACACGTGGATCGATAGGCCAAACTGTCGATAAAAGATCTTCACGAATCTTTCATTTTCCACCCGAGATTCTATAGGATAAAGTCTCAGTTTTAATTCAAATAACCCAATAGAGAAGTTATCTGATCAATACAACTTTATCTAGATAATCTCTAAGAAAATAAATCAATTCCCAATAATTCTACACGTTTATCATGATCTAATTTATCTAAAATTAAATCAACCGATAAACAGACAAGTATTATCCGATCCCAATAATTTAACAAGTTTATCTTGAATTAATTTTATCACAGAATTAATTCAACCGATAAACAGACATGAATTATTTAATTCTTTCAAATTTTAACTAATCTGATAAATTCGACATAAGTCACCAATTATTAGAAAAGCACGCCGTATCGTTACAGGATGTTGTGAGCTAGCAAAGGGGACTAAATGGACCTATATAGTTCAAGCTCCTGATAATTACAAAACCCAATATCCTAGATATACATTTCATAATTATCAACTCCAACGCTACTCCACTAAAAGCTTGGAGCTACACTCTCAAACTACATAAAATTACGAAGCCCGCATAGCTAAGTCTCCATGACATATCATAGTGTATCGTATCCTCATATGATAATCCATAATCGGCTTAAGGACAAGTTCTGTCTTACCTTCCCGATTATTATTTTTTTTTATCTTACATGCCCTTATCTCACCATCAGAAAACTTACTATCCAAAGATAGTATACTATTCGGTTACACCTATGTATCCAAATGCTTGAGTGCTTCAATTTTTCAATTACAGGATAACGCATATAAGAGGATATCATTACTTCTAAAGAGGAGCTATGGATTTCATATCTATGAATAACAAGTCTACGCCATCAAGAGTCATGCCTCCAACGTACCGGCATGCATACCACTATTAAGATGTGGGTGTCACCCTTTGGTATATCAAAAGATATAAGTCAAGATAACGGACCCACTATTCATCTCAGGATTAAGATACAATACAAATGATTGTCTAAAGTGAATTGATTTGCCAAGACAGAATTATTAATCCAAATCAAGACAGAATTATTAATGCAAATCAATTCACTTTATGTCCTGATCCAACACAGCGTCACTTATGACAACGTGCCAATGTTTCTATTCACGGAGTCCACCTCCGATGGTCAAGACAAACCATCTCCCAAAAGGAATATAGACAACAAAATAATCTTTGTATGAATAAAGCGTCCAACTTTATTCTCTCGATTGCAGATCTTATGTTTTAAACCATCACCTTAAGAATCGTGTCTTCCACATAATCTATCCATCATATGCCTAAATCTTAAGGTTTAGACCGACAGTCTCAGATTTTTGTTTGCTTAACATACATTCAACAAATATGAATGTAAAGAGGACAAGATTTGGTATATAAATAATAAATAAATTCTTTATTGATAAAAATGTCTCCAAAAACTTTATACATTTTTACTTCTTAGGACATACATGTCTAACAACACATTCCTCTCAAAAGAAATTACCGATACATATTATAAAAAATCAAAGTATCTTGAAATATTCTCCACCAATATACCAAATAGTAATCGAAATCGAATAATATAAAAAAAAAAAAAAAAGCCAAAGGAAGGGGGGGGGGGGGGGTGGGTGGGTGGGTGTGGGTGCAAGTAAAATGTTTCTTTCAAGCACTCCAATAAAAAATTAAAAAAATCATATTTGTTTTGTCCTATATTAATAATCTATGGCTTTAAACAATTCTAAACTTTTTAATAAAGTAATTAAGGAAGACCACTGTAGTTTAATACACTTTACAAATTTCATCATTTTCCTAATTTGGTATATTGTAGTTTTAAGGTATTTTATTGGATTATTCTATAGTTAGGTTGTTTTGTTGTAAAAGGTAATATAAATAAAGAAATTATTATTCAACTGTTTAATCATAAGCACATAAAATAAAGTAATATAAAATTTGAAACAAAATAAAGTTCCCTTAGTACAAGAGGAGAGAAAATAAAATAAAAGATACACATGATTGTCGGCAAAGAACTTCTTACTAAACTTTTTTTAAATCGCATTTTATATCAATCTTTAAGCGGATTAATTGCATTCACACTTTTTGTATTTTACCAATGATATAAACACCCTTTTAAAATTAATTACATCACCTACATGTTTATTAAAAAATTACAGAGGTATCCTTTATGTTAATTAACCGTTAATGTTGATCTAAGTTTGACAGTTAAGTTTTCCTAAAGTACCAAAAATACCCCTCCATGAATAAAAAATGTTTTTAAAAAATAAAAAAATGTTTTAGTTGTATATGTAATTTGAAATATTATTTTTACCTTTATTTTACATAAAAAATCAGTTTATTTAGTTTTATACAATTTTAACTACCAATTTCAACCTCAAAGAAAGAATTTTCTTAATTTTTTCAAAATTTTAATAAAATAAAATATGTTTTTTCCCTTATAAGTCAACAAGTTTGACTATTTTTAGAGTAACTAGTTCTTATTAAATTCATCAATTATCATCTTGATGCATAATTTTTCATAAAAATTAAAAATTAAAACAAAATTATAAAAATTAAGTAAAATAAAAAATAAATATTTTTTGAGAGGAAAATGAAAAATATATATAACACTTTGGAAATTTGACAATAATTAAAAAAGAAACTTCTCTTTCTCTCTCTCGATTTGGGGGGCGATAGAAGGGGGCTGTCGGGCTAGGGTTGGGCAACGAGGAAGGCAGGGCAAGTCCTGAATACCAAACGGTGTCCTTAAAACAAAGTTACCCCCACTATTGGTGCTTGAGGATAATCAACATTTGTCTTTTATAATACAATGACAAACTAGTATGGAATATTGTAACACCCTCTTACGGACATCACAATAATCATTACTTTTATTGTTATTATCATTATTCAAAGATATACAACTCAAATAAAAGACTTACACTCAAACAGATATCTCAGGAAAAACATGTATAATTTTTTTTAAACTACTTACTGGATTTTCTTCTCTCACCTTGATTAGCCCAATGGAACACTTACATTGTTCTGCTAATCCATCACCTGTAGAAACGGTTAGTTCACAAATACAATCATTTACTAAATTATATACACATAAAACTTCAAACAATGTTTAAATCTTTCAAGAAAAATTCTTATATGTCCAAATAGTTTAACCATACCAAAATAAAGAAACATAGCATAGTTCTGCTAATCCATCACCTGTAGAAACATAGCATAAAGAAACTTCAAACAATGTTTGAAAGATTAGCCCAACGGAACACTTACATTGTTCTGCTAATCCATCACCTGTAGAAACAGTTAGTTCACAAATACAATCATTTACTAAATTATAGACACATAAAACTTCAAACAATGTTTAAATCTTTCAAGAAAAATTCTTATATGTCCAAATAGTTTAACCATACCAAAATAAAGAAACATAGCATAGTCCTCAAGAAACCACAATTAAGGAAATATTAAGTAGTCTCAAAAGTCTATAGGAAAATAAATCAAGTATTAATGCAACATTAGTGTGGAAAGTAACATTAATAATAAAATCATTATTCAAGTCATTAATTCTTTTCATGGCGTGATTCTATTTCCAATCCAATACTCCTAGCGCACATGCCCGTCCCCGTCCTCCACCTATTCCATATGCCTGTTACCTTTGTCTGCAACATGATATAAAACTAAGTAAGCTTAAGCTTAATAAAACATTTCATAAAAATCATTACACAATATCGTAATCATAATCATAATAGTGCACGAGGCACAAGTTTATATATAACATATCTTTTCATTTAAACTTCCATATTATAACATTATTCATTTTATCTTTAAGGGCCTAAGTATTGTACCATTAACATCATAGGCACACTGTTATGAAAGGAGTGGAATAGCTAGTCCCAAACCAAACATGACAAGTTCAAACCTTCGGGACATCATAAACATAAACATAGGGTGTGCAACACTTAATTAAGTGACACATATATATAGATATATCTTTAACATACCTCATCATTAAAAAATCCGTTAAACTATCTTATTGCAACAAGAGTTTTTATGAGAAGACGATATGTGAAAACAAACTTAAAAATTATTATAAAACACATTCTCAAAACTTTTTCATAAACTTTTATCATTTTGTAGGTGAGAATGTACTTACTTGACTTGTTTTCTTATTAAACCTTAATTCAGGTGACGTTGCCGTAGTTCTCAGTGTGCTCACCTTTTGGAGCGTTCATGTTAATCGTTCATATAATACATGAAATTAATATTCATCTTTATGCTATCATTTAATACCATATTACATCATTTTTATATATCATTCTTAATGAAACAAAACATCTTTGAGTCACAAACATGCACTTAAAGTCAAGAAACATAAAGACAGATTTAATGACTTAGAGAAATTAATCTCAACCTATAAGCATGAATAAAGTCTAAGAATTATTCCATAACATAGCTAACATATATAAACGTCACTCAAATTTTCTTCTCTTGAAAATATTAATCCAAAATACCTATTTTCAATTTTTAAAAAATTCAAGTAAATCTGTCAATAATAAAAACTGCCTGATCTTTAATGATTCATAACCCTATATCTTTCAACTCACATTCAATTAGAATATGAAAATTTACAAGAATAAAGTTAACATATATATATATATATATAATATCTAGATTTTTCTTTAGCTATAAAAATTTCATTGGTAATTACAATAAATCACATATTCAATACCACAAAATCTACCAGCAAAGTCTAGGCAGTAAGTAGTCCTAATTAAAAGTTTAAATTACTTATGTCATTAAATAATTTATAAAAATTACTAAGCATAATAGGCACATAAAGTTATAACATATCTAAAATTTAGCTTTAAATAAATTCAGAATAATTAAAAACACATGTTTAAATTTAGAGTTAATATTAACATCAGACATACTAAACAATAAACATGTTTCATTCAAACATTTTATAAAATTAAATATATATGATGTGCTTCTAAAATTTTTATGTGACATGCTTAACTTATAGATATAAGCTAAAAATAATAATAAATCATGCAAAACACATTTAAAAGTATGATTTGTCATCTCATAAATTACAAAGAGTATATCAGGCAGACATTTGTAGCACTGAGTACTTGAAAATCAACAAATTTTATCTTAAAACATAATAAGGATATGAGGCTAAAAATTTACTGACATTAACAATGGCTCATAATTTTTTTCAGAATTAAAAGACGCTTTTGGCCCATGAAATGGACTCTACAAAAATACAAATATAAATCTGCCAGCAAATAAAATTTCATGAGTAGTGTTTGATTGAAAGCTTATAACCCTCAAAATATTTTGAATGAAAATTTATAAAAAAATCCCAAATATTTCTAATACAGATATATACATATCATATCCAAAAATGATAGCAAAATAAAGATATTTGATTTCAAAACATTACCAATTACCTTTCCAACAAACCAAAAACTCTAGAATTCTTTTATCACACTCCAACAACAAAACCTCATTTTCATAAAATTTCATGATATTATATGAAAATAAATGCTTTCAATCATAAAATAACATTGTTATAATCAAAGTAATAGAGAAAATAATTCATTTTTTATACAAACATACATGCATACACATTCACAATCATAAAAGAACAATTTTCTAACAAAGTTTATCACAAAACAATATACATCAATCATAAAATTTCAAAGCCATGAAAACTTTAAAACATTCCTTTAATTCTCATGTTTTTTTCAACAAAGATGGATAGTTGCACACAAAATCTCTAAAAATAATTCCTTCTACTTTGGCATAATGAATTCTTGGCTTTGAGGATTAGAAAGATGATGGAGGCTTATGAGCATGAATTTGAGAGTGCGTAAGGGAGATAATTTCCTTTCGTTGGAGATCAAGAGAATGAAGACTTTGGTAGCTTAAAGGTGTATTTATAGGTTTATGAGAGAGAAGAGATTAGATAAATATAGAAAAACCTTAATCATAATCTAATTAGATTTCTCCCTTTTTAAATGAGTGTAATCCTAATCTAATAAGATTTCCCCATTTTTTTCTTTTTTTTTCCTAAACACGGATTCACCGTGTAATCTTGTTTTCGTTTCTTTTTCTTTTAAATGTTTACATATATATTATATTATATTATATGATTTTCTTTAATATATATAAAATAAAACAAAATAATATAATTATAATATAATATAATATAATTATAACACACAATTATTTATATACAATAATAATGTTTGTTCCAATGATCCCAAAAAATTAATTTACATATTATTCTTTTAGGCACTTTATATTATCTAATTTCTTAACGCCATAATAAAAAAATGCTATACATGTAATTATCATGACATCATTAATATTATAAGAATAAGCAAAAATGTAATAAAATTCATGTCATCATCAAGCATATAGCTCTAGGGCATACATAATTCTATAGTATTATAAAGATTATAAATTTAGAGCAAGTTGAAACTCTTAAAAAAAACAATAAATACTTTAATCTTATCATCATTTTTGACATGAACTCCTCAAATACATCGATCCCACGTGGTCGTCACCTGCGACATTACTAAATAAAAAGTTAATTTTCTTAACATAAATTATAATAGCACTTAAATATCATATTTTAACGTTTAACTAACATAAGTGTCTCTAGAAAAAAATGGCAGGCATTACAAATATGCACCGTGTCACTACTCTAGCAAAGTAGAAGCGTGCCTAAAAACTATTATACTAAAGCAAACATGGGAAGGATGATTATGAATTTTAAGTGTAGAAAATTGACAAGAGACACCAGTTTATGTGCACCCAAGAGGGTTGTGATAGGTAGAGTTTATGGCCTTTAACTAACCATAATGCAACATTTTAATCTATCGTAATGTTGAGCATTAACCTGCCTTAATGCAGGGTGTTAACTAGGATTAATCTTAGAAGTTAAAACTATCGTAATTACCTCTGAATTAATCCTCATAATGAGGCTTCACTATTGACCTTTTGTTAGCAAGAAAGAAAAAGAAAAATCACAAAAACTAGCATACAAGAGACTAGTTGATTTGAAGCAACATTCATTGCTCATGGGATGCGTTCTTGTACACATTATGGTTTTGGGCCGTTGGTCCATTATTTTCCAACTATTTTCCAATTTCATTGTCCACACTTTGGGAATCAATATTTCATTCTCCCATGCATCATTCTAAACATAAGAAATATTGTTTTGAAGATCTCATGGAGGAGTAATAGAACCTACTTTGATCTTCCACAATTGTTGAGTACAACTTTTTAATGCCCTTATATGGGGGTTAGCAATATTGAATAAATAAGAAAAAACTTAAATGCAATATCATTTTGAAACATTAAAACAATGCCCATGGGTCTTGAAATAAATAGAAAATAAAAAAACTGTAAATACAAATCACAGTTTTAGTGTAACACTAAATATTAAAATACAGCCATCATCATCATAGTATAATTCTCAATCACACATATAATTTAACACAGCCATCACAAAGGTATTAGAAATCTTACATGATTTGGACGAGTTACAATTAAACTAGAATCTTCCAACATGTAACCAAAAGTGTTGTCACTTATTCCTCGTCAGACAAGTTGCACTGAGTTCCACATGAAAGATATAAATATGATAAAGATAAGCATTAACATGCCTAGTAGGGTAAACCATTACTCACCTAAAGGTTTTATTCATTACTACATTAAACCTGCATGGTTAGTAAGTTTTCATCATTATCCAGATTATGAGATTTATTATGATCATATTCCGTAGATATCATAATTAATCATTATCGAGTTTCATGCATATACATATATACAAATATTACAATCCATCATTATTCTTAGGTATCCACATTAAATAGATTATCACTCAACTCTCCAAGGGTGTCCGATGAGAGGACATCAAGCCCCGAGTATTCACTAAGTCGATTCTTGTACAATGCATTTTGGGACTTTCGACCTAAGGGACCGTCATCACATTTCCTCTATTTTACCTCTTAGGGTATTCATACCCAAGGACGTAACCGCCACCCTCTTTACGTCTTACAATTCCTCTATAATCAATCATTATTTATAGAGTTAGTTTTCCTAACTATGCTTCTCAATTTACAACAACATGTGTCAAATCATTGTGTTTCCTCATTGTATAATACAGGACAAGTTCTACATCATCATGTCATGGGTATAATCATATACATTCAAAATGTTAGATACATATCTTGCAATGTAAAACAACCAAATTTTAACTTATCAAAACCTCGCAAAAGATAAGTAATAGAATCCCTACCTTTTTTCAAATATCCACTAATAATTTCTAGCTTACACAATTCATTGTTAGACAAGTATGCCCTAAGGAGTAAAAAAACAATATGTTTTTGGAGACATTTTTATCAATAAAGAATTTATTTATTTATATATACCAAATCTTGTCCTCTTTACGTTCATATTTGTTGAATGTATGATAAGCAAACAGTAGTCTAAGACTGTCAGTCTAAACCTTAAGAATTGGGCATATGATGGACTGATTAAGCGGAAGACACGATTCTTAAGGTGACAGTCTAAAACATATGATCCGCAATCGAGGGAATAAAGTTGGGCGTTTTATTCATGTAAAGATTGTTATGTTGTCTATATCCCTTTTGGGAGATGGTTTGTCTTGACCATTGGAGTTGGACTCCGTGAATAGAAACATTGGCGCGTTGTCATAGGTGACGATGTGTTGGATCGGGACATAAAGTGAATTGATTTGGATTAATAATTCTGTCTTGGCAAATCGATTCACTTTAGAAAATCATTTGTATTGTATCTTAATCCTAAGATGAATAGTGAGCCCGTTGTCTCGACTTGTGTCTTTTGATGTACCAATGGGTGACTCCCATATCTCAATAGTGGTATGCATGCCGGTACGTTGGAGGCATGACTCTTGATAGCGTAGACTTGTTATTCATAGATATGGAATCCATAGCTCCTCTTTAGGAGTAATGATATCCTCTTATATGCGTTGTCCTGTAATTGGAAAACTGGAACGCTCAACCATTTGGATACATAGGTGTAACCGAATGGTATACTATCTTTGGATGGTAAGTTTTTTAATGGTGAGACAATGGAACGTAAGATAAAAATAATCGGGAAGGTAAGACAGAACTTGTCCTTAAGCCGATTATGGATTATTATATGGGGATATGATACACTTTGATATGTCATGGAGACTTAGCTACACGAGCTTCGTAATTCTATAAAGTTCGAGAGTGCAGCTCTAAGCTTTTAGTGAAGTAGCGTTGGAGTTCATAATTGTGAAATGTATATCTGGGATATTGGGTTTCATAATTATCATGAGCTTGAACTTTATAAGTCCATTTTGGTCCCCTTTGCTAGCTCACAAAATCCTGTAACGACAAAGCGTGCTTTTCTAATAATTGGTGACTTATGTCGGAATTATCAGATTGGTTTAAAATTTGTAATAATTAAATAATTCATGTTTGTTTATTGGTTGAATTAATTTTGTAATAAAATTAATTTAAGATAAACTTGTTGAATTATTGGGATCGGATAATTCTTGTCTGTTTATCGGTTGATTTAATTTTGGATAAATTAGATCAAGATAAACTTGTAGAATTATTGTGAATTGATTTATGTTCTTAGAGATTATCTTGATAAAGTTTGTTTTGATCAGATAACTTCTCTATTGGGTTCTTTGAATCAAAACTGAGACTTTATCCTTTAGAATCTCGGGTGAAAAATAAAAGATTTACGGAGATTTTTTCTCGGGAGTTCGGCCTACCGAATGACGTGTTCGGCTTGCCGACTAGCAAGAGATAAGATTACGTGTTTTCGCGCGAATCTTATCAGATATTGATCCGAACTTGATTCTGTTTTGAGTTTTTGAGACCTAATCTGATAAGGACTGACCCCAGGACCAATGGCTATATAAAGGGAGTGAGTCTCATGATTTACTTAAATCAATTGAGAGATTAAGAGTAATACTCTTCTAGTGAGCATATGAAAAAAAACTTCCTGAGAGCTTTTGTTCACAAATCACAAACACTAGCTTTGGGTTCTCTCTCTTGGTTGGAAGGAGAGTCACCGGTGGAAGAGCTGTACGTGTGAGCCTACACTCACTCCGGTTGTGGATAGAGAATAGCAAAGAAGAATAGTTGATTGAGGCTCTTCTGGAACGTTACTTCTCTTCACAGGCTGCGGAGGATCTTCACACAAAGGTTAGTAAGATCTATCTAATTTATACATATAACGTGTCATACTTGTGTTTTAGAAATTACTCTGATAAAATATTTTAAAATTTCGCTGCGCACAGCTTTTCCAACAAATGGTATCAGAGCCATGTTTTTTTCATAAATTTACAAGTTTGTGATCATGTTATATGCATAAATTTAGTGATCTTAATCTCACCTATGCTTGAATTGAATTTTATAGAGAGATGGCACTCTAGGTTTCTATAAATTAAATATGTTGTCATGGATTATGTGGTAAACGTTTATTAATTAATTATGGTTGATTAAATCATTGTTTAATTATTTATTGATTAATTAATACCGGTTATGGTTCTTTAGAGGTTAGAATGTGTATTTAAGTTTTTCATATAATTAGATGGCGGACTATCATCTCCGTCTAGGAATTGTTATTTAATTTTAAATTTGTAAGAATTTTTGTAATTAAATAATTATTTGGAGAAGACGGATCTAGAAGACGGATCTAGAAGAATGATGATGGCGCCCCCAGGTATTTTCTGAGTCTCTAATTTTATGTTTTTCAATTGTTGAAAATAAAATTGATAAATTGCGTTAAAATTGTATTTTTTGGAATGGGGGATTACTGCTCGGTCGGCATGCCAGACGTCACAGTTCAGCAGGCTGATGGTCACAGATCGACAGGCCGGACGTGTGGTCCGGCAAACCGACAGTGGGGTAGAAATTGGGGTGATCTGCCTGCAGGCTGAGCCTTCATGGATCAGCAAGCCGATGTATTAGATCGACAGGCTGATGAAGCATGACCGACAGGCCGATCACCCAAATCGGCCTGCCAACCGAGAGCTGTCAAGTGTCTAGAAAATGTGCAATTTTTTTCGTACAGTTTTAATTTTATTTTTGAGACGATTCTGAGAAACATTAAATTTGGATATGACCGAAAATATGAAGTTTTTTTATTCATACGGGGTTGAAGACTTGAAGATGGGTATTGCACGAAGAAGGATACAGCTTGAGAATTCAATGCTGAAGAATCGATAAATGTCTCGATTATTCTCTTGTAATCTTATTTTTTCTACTCTCTAGGGTGGAACCATAATATTACGGTTATTATTATTTTGCTTGTAGCTTTGCTTGATTCCTTTGCTTGTCTACATTATAATATGATTTACCATTTTTATTGATAACATGTCATATAGAATAGGGAGTGCCGCTCATATTAAAATTGTTCATGCATAATTTTAAAATAAAACCTTGATTTCAAAAGATTGAGTGGGAGAAGGTTTTCGAAGAGAGGACCTAAGGCCTCCATCGTTGGTCCATAGGAAGAACATGGTGGTCCCGACCCCTAGGAAGGGATTTCTATCATGTACCAGATTGGATCTCTAAAAGGATAAGGTATTTTAGTATGATTTATGATTGCACACCCCTAGGTGTGATTATAAATCATGGATAAAATATTGAAACGATGGTTATACACTCACGTTAATTTTATTATTAACCTCCCCTAGGAGCTCTGTTAATAGAATTAATGGCCAAAGAAACGATTATTAATATATGCTGGATCATATGGGTCCTGGATGGCATATGTTAATCAAGAGGGGATCCGTGTTCCTGATTAAATTTGCATGACTCCGCTAGGAGCTTGTTGAATTATGAGTTGGGAATTATCGTTGTAAGGTTGTGATATTTTCAAGGTTTTGACACATAAACACATTTGTATCATTTTACATGATTGTGTTATCTTACTAAGTTATTATTATATGTTTGCTTTTGTTTAGTATATGATTCTTTATTGTAGATTGAAAATGTCTAAAAATGCTTTATCATCGATACTTGACAAAAACCAATTAACCGGTGAGAATTATAACGATTGGAAACGGAACCTGGATATCGTCCTATCCTTTGAGAAACTGAAATATGTACTGACAATCCCTTGTCCTCTTGAGCCTACGGGAGACTCAAGTAATGATCAATTCCAAGCGTACGATCACTAGAAAGATGCTAATGATCAGGCTCGCTGCTATGTTATGGCTAGCATGAACAACGTGCTGCAGGCTCAACATCAGGATTATGAGACTGCGAAGTAGATCTTGGATAATCTTGAGGATATGTTCGGAGGCCAGGCCATAACAAAGCGGCAAGGGGCGCTTCGGAAACTCTTAAACTATAGACAGAAACTGGGGACATCTGTAAAGGAGCACAAGATGTTGGTCATGGGTTACCTCGCTGAGGCTCATACCAATGGAGCCGACATCGATGCTGAAAATCAGATGACTATGGTCTTTGAGACTCTTTCTAAGGAATTTATTCTATTTAGAGCTACTTTTAATTTAAGTAATAGACGAGATATGACCTTGACAGAATTGATGAAATAGTTACAGGAGTTTGAACTACTGATCAGGGAGTCTCTTGTTGGTGGTGAGGCCAACATGGTAGCTGCTTCTGGTTCCAATCCTAATTCAGGGAATGGAAAGAAGCAACGGGCTAAGAACGGGAAGTCTTCTATTCCTACTGCTACCAAGAGCAAGAAGAAGAAGAAGAAGAACCCAAAGAAGCTTAAGTGCTTTTTTTGTGGTAAGGTCGGGCATATAAAGAAGCATTGCAAGGACTTCCTTTCCAAGGGAGGTAGGTGTGATCTTCTATATTTAGAAACTTGTTTGGTTGAGGAATCCAGTGACATCTGGGTCATAGATTCTGGTGCAACTAATCATGTTTGTGTTTCTCTACAGGGATTCAAAGAAATGAGTAGTCTGCTACGTGAAGACTTAACGCTTCAGATGGACTTTGGATCCTTGGTCTCAGCGGAAGCAGTGGGAGACGTCCATCTTTACTTTGATAATTATAGGAATTTAATCTTGCGAGATTGTTTTTATGTTCCTAAATTTAAAAGAAATTTAATTTCTGTATCTTCTTTATTTAAAGACTCCTACATGGTATCTTTTAATGAAAAAGTGGTGATTTGTAAAAACAAATTTTTTATCTGTTCTGGATGGATGCAAAATAATCTATATTTTATTAAACCTAAGATGGACTTATTGCTTAATGATGAGATGAATGATAATGACTCAAAAAGACTTAAAACTTCTCACTGTAATAAGACTTATCTTTGGCATTTGCGCCTTGGCCATATTAACCTGAATAGGATTCAAAGGTTGGTAAGGGATAGACCTTTAAGTCACTTAAAGGTGGAATCTATACCTCAATGTGAATCTTGTTTGGAGGGTAAAATGACCAAAAGACCATACGGGTCTAAGGGCCATAGGGCTAAAGGGGTTCTAGAACTTGTGCATAGTGATGTTTGCGGACCGATGAACATCCGGGCACGAGGAGGGTATGAGTACTTCGTCACTTTTATTGACGATTACTCAAGATATGGGTATGCGTACCTGATGCACCACAAAAGCGAAACTTATGATAAGTTCAGGGAGTTTCAGGTTGAAGTGGAAAAGTAATTGGGTAGACCCATAAAGGCACTTCGATCTGATCAAGGTGGAGAATACCTTTCTGATGAGTTCTTGGGACACTTGTTAGAGAATGAGATTTTATCCCATTTGACTGCGCTGGCACTCCGCAGCAGAATGGCGTAGCGGAGAGAAGGAATAGGACTTTGTTGGACATGATTAGGTCCATTATGAGTTATTCATCATTACCTTTATCCTTTTGGGGATATGCACTACAAACTGCATGTTATCTTTTGAACAATGTGCCTTCAAAATTGGTCCCTAAAACTCCTCACGAGTTGTGGACAAGAAGGAAGACATCCTTAAACCATATTCGCATATGGGGATGTCCGGATCATGACCTGTTTAAGGATCCAAATACGTTGGAAGCACATTTAAAAGTTTGCGTGTTTGTAGGATATCCAAAAGGGACTAAAGGGGGTTATTTTTATAAGCCGAAGGAAAATAAAGTCATGGTTTCAACTAATGCAACTTTCCTTGAGGAGAGTTACATGGACAACTTTAAACCTCAAAGCAAAGTGGTGCTTGAGGAGTTAAGGGATGATCCATTCACTTCGGAAGTTCCGAACGAAACCATTCCGATCGGTGTGGAAAAACCAAACAAACTTGAACAACAATCTTAGGGCCTTCGGCGTAGTGGGAGGATCAGGCGTCAACTTGAGAGGTATATGTTCAATGGGGAGGTCTTCTTGGCTGAACCGGATGAACATGATAGGGATCCTTATACTTACGCAGAAGCTATGGAGGATGTTGATTCAAGACTCTGGACAGAGGCCATGAATATAGAAATGAAGTCTATGGAGACTAATCGGGTCTGGAAGCTTGTGGGTCTTCCCGAAGGGGTAAAACCCATAGGGTGTAAGTGGATCTACAAGAGGAAAAGAGGAGTGGATGGAAAGGTCGAAACCTTTAAGGCTAGACTGGTAGCTAAGGGTTATACGCAAAAGGAAGGAATCGATTATGAGGAAACCCTTTCGCCTGTAGCCATGCTTAAGTCCATCCGGATTCTCTTGTCCATAGCTGCCGCTCTCGACTACGAGATTTGGTAGATGGATGTCAAGACGGCCTTTCTAAATGGCTATCTTGATGAGTCCATTTATATGGAACAACCAGACGGGTTCACGGTCGCGAGTCAAGAGGGTAAGGTTTGTAAGCTGCTAAAGTCAATTTATGGACTTAAGCAGGCTTCCCGTTCTTAGAACATAAGATTTGATCAAGTGATCAAGACTTATGGGTTCTCACAAAATGTGGATGAACCATGTGTTTACAAACACATTAAGGATGGGAAGGTGGTTTTTCTACTGCTCTATGTAGATGACATTCTGCTAATTGGCAATGACGTTGGGGCATTGTCATCGGTCAAATTATGGTTGACCAAGCAGTTTGACATGAAGGACTTGGGTGAGGCTAATTTTGTTCTCGGTATCTAGATCTTTCGGGATAGGAAGAACGAAATGATAGCTTTGTTACAGGCCGGCTACATAGATAAAATTCTCAGAATGTTTGCAATGCAGGATTCTAAGAAAGGTGGGCAACCATCTAGGTCTGGAATTACTCTTTTTAAGAAAAACTCTCGAAAGTCTTATGAAGAAAGAGAATACATGAAGAAGGTGCCTTATGCTTCAGCAGTGGGTAGTCTCATGTATGCCATGCTTTGCACACGACTGGATATTAGCTATGCGGTCGGGATTGTAAGTCGATTTCAGGCGGATCCAGGACCGAACCATTGGGTTGCGATAAAGCATATTTTCAAGTACCTAAGAAGGACTCGAGGGTATATGCTTTTGTATTCGGGTGAGGACTTAACTCCTCTAGGATACACTGATTCAGATTTTCAATCCTGTCTGGATTCTAGGAAATCGACTTCGGGGTTTGTGTTTACTCTGGGCGGTGGTGCCATCAGTTGGAGAAGTGCGAAGCAAGATTACACTTCAGATTCAACGATAGAGGCCAAGTATGTGGCGGCTAGTGATGCTTTGAAAGAAGCAGTGGCTCTGCAAATTCTTTGGGGATCTTGAGGTAGTTCCTTGTATGGATAACGCAGTATCACTGTACTGTGATAACAGTGTGGCGGTAGCTAATGTTAAGGAACCAAGATTTCACAAGACGAGTAAGCATATTGATTGGAAGTATCATGTGATAAAGGACTTCGTTGAAGGGGGGCATGTCACGGTGGGCAAGATGACGTCAGAGGACAATTTAGCTGATCCATTTACGAGGGCACTTACTGGGAGAGTCTTCGAAAGGCATGTGGAAGCTATGGGGATGCGAAATTTGCTGTATTGACTCACTTAGTACAAGTGGGAGATTGTTAGACATGTATGCCCTAAGGAGTAAAAATGTAATATGTTTTTAGAGACATTTTTATCAATAAAGAATTTATTCATTTATATATACCAAATCTTGTCCTCTTTACGTTTATATTTGTTGAATGTATGATAAGCAAACAGTAGTCTGAGACTGTCAGTCTAAACCTTAAGAATTGGGCATATGATAGACTGATTATGCAGAAGACACGATTCTAAAGGTGACGGTCTAAAACATATGATCCACAATTGAGGGAATAGAGTTGGGCGCTTTATTCATGTAAAGATTGTTATGTTGTCTATATCCATTTTGGGAGATGGTTTGTCTTGACCATCAGAGTTGGACTCTATGAATAGAAACATTGGCGCGTTGTCATAGTGACGATGTGTTGGATCGGGACATAAAGTGAATTGATTTAGATTAATAATTCTATCTTGGCAAATTGATTCACTTTAGACAATCATTTGTATTGTATCTTAATCCTGAGATGAATAGTGAGCTTGTTGTCTCGACTTGTGTCTTTTGATGTACCAATGGGTGACTCCCACATCTCAATAGTGGTATGCATGCCGGTACGTTGGAGGCATGACTCTTGATAGCATGGACTTGTTATTCATAGATATGAAATCCATAGCTCCTTTTTAGGAGTAATGATATCCTCTTATATGCATTGTCTTGTAATTGGAAAACTGGAGCGCTCATCCATTTGGATACATAGGTGTAACCGAATGGTATACTATATGGTAAGTTTTCTAATGGTGAGACAATGGAACGTAAGATAAAAATAATCGGGAAGGTAAGATAGAACTTGTCCTTAAGCCTATAATAGATTATTATATGGGGATACGATACACTTTGATATGTCATGGAGACTTAGCTACACGAGCTTCGTAATTCTATAAAGTTCGAGAGTGCAGCTCCAAGCTTTTAGTGGAGTAGCATTGGAGTTCATAATTGTGAAATGTATATCTGGGATATTGGGTTTCATAATTATCATGAGCTTGAACTTTATAGGTCATTTTGATCCTCTTTGCTAGCTCACAAAATCCTGTAACGACACGACGTGCTTTTCTAATAATTGGTGACTTATGTCAGAATTATCATATTGGTTTAAAATTTGTAAGAATCAAATAATTCATGTCTGTTTATTGGTTGAATTAATTTTGTAATAAAATTAATTTAAGATAAACTTGTTGAATTACTGGGATCAGATAATTCTTGTCTGTTTATCGGTTGATTTAATTTTGGATAAATTAGATCAAGATAAACTTATAGAATTATTGTGAATTGATTTATTTTCTTAGAGATTATCTTGATAAAGTTTGTTTTGATCAGATAACTTCTCTATTGGGTTATTTGAATCAAAACTGAGACTTTATCTTTTAGAATCTCGGGTGAAAAATAAAAGATTCGCAGAGATTTTTTCTCGGGAGTTCGACCTGTCGAATGACGTGTTCGGCCTGCCGATGGGGCCTGTTCGGCCTGCTGACTAGCGAGAGATAAGATTACGCATTTTCACATAGATCTTATCAGATATTGATCCGAACTTGATTCTGTTTCGAGTTTTTGAGACCTAATCTGACAAGGACTGACCCCAAAACCAATGGCTATATAAAGAGAGTGAGTCTCATGATTTACTCATATCAATTGAGAGATTAAGAGTGATACTCTTCTAGTGAGTATCTGGAAAAAAAAAACTCCCTGAGAGCTTTTGTTCACAAATCACGAACACTAGCTTTGGGTTCTCTCTCTTGGTTGCAAGGAGAGTCACCGGTGGAAGAGCTGTACGTGTGAGCCCACACTCGCTCCGGTTGTGGATAGAGAATAGCAAAGAAGACCAGTTGGTTGAGGCTCTTCTGGAACGTTACTTCTCTTCACAGGCTGCGGAGGATCTTCACACAAAGGTTAGTAAGATCTGTCTAATTTATAACGTGTCAAACTTGTGTTTTGGAAATTACTCTGATGAAAAATTTTAAAATTCCACTGCGCACTGCGTTTCCAACATTCATCACGTAAGCTCTAAGTACGCCATTATCTTAAAACGTATAAAATAACCATACTTTAACTTAAATCCTAATTTTTAATTATGTCAATTTATCATTTATTTTTATTAGCGTGCCATAATTATTAATGTACTAAAATTGTGAATATCAATTTTTCCAACTTAATTTTAGTAAATTATAAAATAACAATAAACTAAAAGTATACGAATTATATTTTGGTATAAAATATGTGAAAATGAATTTTAAAAATAAATAATATGATTTTAAAATATTTGTAGTTAAAATAATTAGAAAGTTTGATATTCATAAAATTATTTGAAACTACAACCTATATAGAAGACTATTTATTATTTCTAAACCATAAGTTATTAAATAATTATCCTTATCTTAGTGGTTTGACCCTCTTTTATTTGTGCCTGAGGTTGGGGGTTCGAATCCCACCTGAAGTTAATTTTATTAAATTTGTCTTTCGAAAAATGACATGTCGCTTTAAAGAAACGGCATGTAGTTTATAGGAAAACGACATTTTGTTTTTCACATGGAAATCTTTCACAGAGAACCCAATATTTGTATTTTAAGCCTTTCACTCAAATTCTTAGTTTCCTAACAGCTTTCTAAACATAAAAACTATATATAAACAATACATAATCATCTATAAACATCAAAAACATATTTTTCGTAATTTTCATACCAAAATACAACTTAAAAATCAAAGTTAAAGTTTTAGAAATCTAACCTTAAAACTTAGTTCAAAAGTGTTGTTTGATCTTGAATATCCCCGAGTTTCCTTGATCTATGAGTAGTTAGGATGAAGTTTATGTGATTTCCTGTTGAAAAATGAGTGAGATTTTGAGGTTTGGACTCTATAATGGCTATCGTGGAAGGAAAATGAAAGCAGAGAAGAGGAAGAATAAGAAGAAAAGAAGAAGAAAGTGAAGAGGGAGACAGACGAAGCAACATTAAATAAAGGAAAAGAAGAAAAAGAAAGAAAAGAAAAAGAAAATAAGAATCAATATCCCGTTGCATGCGGGATGCTGTTTGAGATTTGATGAAAGGCAACAAAGGAGAGGGTAAGGGAGAGTTCACGGGAAAGATTTGAAGGAAAATGCCAAAGCATTTTCGTAATTCAATAAAAGTTCCAAGGATATTTTGGTAAGTATACTAAATAAAGTAGAAAATTTTTAGAAAGATTAAAAATAAGTAGAATAAATAATATGGAATAGATTTTAGATGCAAATCAAAATTTTACAAAGTTTAAATTGGCACATTAGTAATTAATTTATACATAATTATGCCCGTTAAAAATAACGGATGTAACAGACTCACTTATAGGCTGAGTTATAATTGAGTCTCAAAATGGCCACCTTACATGGTCCTTAAACCATGTTTTTCCATATACATAGCCCCATGAGCAAAGAACTAAAAGACTAATCTACCCTTGCTAATAATTAAAAATAACCCATTCCAATTCTAATATAAATCTAAATAATTTTAGCAACCTACCTCAAACCTACAATGTGAATGCAATAAGTGTTGAGAGTTTGCTGACTAAAAACAAAACAAAAAAAATTATGAAAAAGTAGCTTCATAAATAATTTTGCAATCCTACATGTTAATTTTCATGTGGAGCCTAAAGAAATACAATCGCCCAATAATAGGCCAATCGAAGGAGGAGAATGCAAATGCCTAATAGGCTGATCAAAGGAAGGGGACCACAAATGTAAATGTCCACCAAGTGCCAATCAAAAAAAGAGGGAGAATGCAAATACGAATGCCCAACACAAACCAATCAAAGAAAAGGGAGAATAGAAATGCTAGTGTTCAGCATTAGCCAATCAAAGAAAGAGGAGAATGAAAGAGGGAGAATGCAAACACCAATACCCAACATGGACCAATCAAAGAAGAGGGAAGAGTGTAAATGCCTGATAACTCTATAAAATAGAGATGTTTTAGCTTTTATCGTGTTGAAGCTAACTATGTTCTTGGGATTTTATTTTCATTTTATTGAATTTTGTTTCATTTTATTTTTATTATTTTGTTTAATTAGATTTTACTTATTTTAATTTAATTTGATTGAGCTTTATTTCCTTTAGTTGCCTTTTTAATTATTTATTTACTTAGTTATTTATTTTGTCCTTATATGTATAGGTTAAATAAGTAAAAGGGACAAAATGTCAATTGGAATTACTTTTGGAAAAAAAAAAAGGGGGGGGGTCAAAATTAGGTATACGAATTCAAATTTGAAATAGCCAGCACAAAATTTACACGCAGCTCATCCCACTTGCCTTTCTGGCCACCCGATCGGTTGAAGTTTCATCAGCGCGCGAGTATTCTCAAGCGTATTAGGAGGTGCATCCAAATCGTGGGTCCTCGTGTGCAAGGGAACTCCCAACAAAGCTTGATTCCATATGGTGTGATCTAGAACCTCTTGTGTGCGCCCAAGTTCTCGTCCAACGCCGGTTCTCCATATAAGGCCACACTCAGCCCACAACTAGTAGTGAGCTGCCATGTGTGCCTGAGTATGTTAGATGCATGATTGGATTCTTTTTCTTTGTGTTGCCTGAATCAGAGGAGGAAAAAAATTAACAATCCCAGCCCCTTTTGCCTTGAATAAAAAAAAAATCTAAACAAAAGACTAGTACAGAAACCCAGGAGGTGGGCACCACGCTGCGGTGCCCCAGACGTAAGTTAGGAGGCTCCAAAAATTTCGAATTTTTAAGTGACTAACCAGTTTGCATGATTTTTATATGTTCAATTATGAACTAATTTTTCTTGATATGGGTACAAGTGTTGCTAAGACAATGATTATTTGATATCTAATTTATTATGGAGCCAAGACAATGATTATTTGATATCCAATTTATTATCTTTCAAAGAGTTAATTTTATCTAAAAGCTTTATATTTGTTTTTAATGCATTTGAATATCTTATCGATATTTGAATTATTTGAAGACCTCAATTTAAACCCAAGAAGGAGAACTATATCGAGTGAAAGTAGTATGACTTGCGTGAACAATTGGGAAAACCATAGATTGTAATAAATCTTTAGGTGGTAGAATTCGCATCAAGCGATAATAGGTTTATATGCTAAAGATATTTTTAATATTAATCTAAGAAGGAATATTAAATAATTTAGATGTTTCTCGTTCTAGCATGTAAATAATTGGCGATGTTATTTAATAATTGGATTTGTCTTAGTGAACTTGTATGCTCTAGAGTTCATATATTATTGAATTTCCCTTAATTTAGCTTTCCTTTATTTTCTCTTGTTTCAATTGATTTTTATTATTTCGTGTCAATGTAGTTTGTCTAAATAAATTTAGAAATTCTATAATTTCAATAATTGCTAATTTAATCCTCGTGGGAATAATACTTTACTCTAATAATATTATATGATATGGCTACTGCACTTGTGAAAAATACATATCAATGCCACAATTATAAGAATTTGAATGAACACCATGACCTAAGACACAAATGCCATTAAAAAAAATAGAAAAAAAAAAACTCAATTATTAGAAGCTATAACATCTTGTAATCTTAGCTCGTGCAAAAAATTTAGCCCTTCTTGTCTACTTCTTGCCCCAATCTACTTTTGAGATTGCGAATCCTAATGAATTGTTGATCAAGATTATAATGAATTACTTTCTTTCCAAGCATTTGTTAGCCTAAGAATGACTATCCAAGAGAGAGTGAATTGGGTCTTGAAAACTTTTTTAATTGTTGATAAATTAGAATCAATCACAAAACAAGTAAATGAGAATAAATCAAAAACCTTTAATGAAAAGCACAAAAGAACCAACTTCAAGCAATAAAAGAACAAGTCATAAAATGCAATAGATCAAGCTAATAATCACAAAGAGAATATATCGATAAAAAATAACTTGAAGAAATGTAAAAATGGAGGGAAAGAAGAAGACAAACATGATTTATAGTGGTTCGATAATATGCCTACGTCCATAATCACTGATTAATATACGGCTTGGCCTCTTCCACTTTCTTGATCGACTTTTAGCATAATCATACCTTGAACAATGTCACGCCCCAGAGTACGGGAGGTGACGTGGCGGAATATTTAGATTAATTAAAAGAAAACTTAATCGAAATTAAGGGTTTAAAAATCCCATTAAGCAAGAAATAAAGAAGATTTTTCCACCACATTTTTATAAAGGAATTTAAAATCATTAATCAAATAACAATAATTGAATAAAAACCGCGAATATGGGTTCCACAACCCACAACTTGTGCACACACATGGATCTGACAATATCACAAATACAATTACAGTCCAAGTACAAATAAAGTTGAGCCTTACATGCCTTGATTAATAATACTGAATATAAATAAATTCTCCTAGTGCTCCTGAGTCCGGTCTGAAGAATCTCCTCCAAACCTATATGGAAAACCACCTAGAAGGGGGGGGAAATTTAAAACAGATAAAACGTGAGCGAAAGGCTCAGTAGGACTAGGTTTTATAAAATAATTCGATGCAAAGAAACAAAACATTATCAGGAGTATACAGAAATAAAACGTTAGATAAATAAATAAATAAATTAGGTAGAACCGTTCTGACACAGAACAGTCTACTCGTCAAATCAAAACACCAATTTACTTTTACCTAGGCAAACCATGATATCACCACCGTAGTGGCCCAGCTGGGTTTCGGGACCTGCCCCCAAGGTCGTTCGTCACACAACCCGATCTCTGATATGGCATCATGCCTTAGTGTTTGTTATCATTATCATTCAAACCCAATTACCGAGTATTGTCAATTACATTCATTATGAAATTCATTTCATAATCACGGTGTATTAAAATACTACCGATAAAACCATTTCCAAACAACCGTTGAGAACATTTTGATAGAAATCATTTTCAAAGCCAAATCATTTCAAAACCAGGCTACCAAAGGAATAGGATAGAAGTCCTACCTCAGTACTCGTGCCGGTACCCCACACCGTAATCCCGGTCCGCTATACGTTAGCTCCACGGAACCACGAACAGTCCTAGATACAAACTAAGCCGATCAATATCTAGTTTGAGACATTCTATGTTACTAAATCATTTCATGATGTCCTAGTGTGCCATTTGTATCATTAAAATCATCCTATAAGGTTGGGATTTAAATTAGGGTTCAAAACAATGAAATCGGGTAAAAATCACAAAATTTTCCATGCCTCGGTCGGCCTGCCGGACGCCCTACTTCGGCCTGCCGAACTGTACAGTTCGGCCTGCCGAACATTTCCCCAGATTCGGCCTGCCGATCGGAAGAACACCGGCCTGCCGATCATCACTCCGGCCTGTCGAACATGAACTTCGGCCTGCCGAACTGGGAAAATCCAGAAATCCCAGCCACGGGTTTCTCGATCCCCAAAATCCAAATCTGAATTCCAACCTGTTTTTCTCAATTCCCAGGCATGAAAAATAACTATAGTTGATAGAAAAACATTCTAAAACATATTTGGAATCATTTAAACAACATTTGAACTCGAAATCCTCAAAAATCCGAAAATGAGAAAAGAGGAGAAAAATGAAAATCTTGAATCCAATCCGTTTTTCTTCAATCTAGGTTTAGATTCTAGTTGTTCTAAGCTCATTTAACACAAATCCACGGTTTTCTAAGCTAAAACAAACTTAGATTTCAAAAACACACAAATTCGAAAATTTTGTAAAAAGTTTAGAAATTTCGAATCTAACCTCGAATCGAAGCTTCAATCCGCGTTCTCGGTCGCCGAATCACGTCCCCGAGCTTCCTCCTTGCTGTTCCGAAGCTTGGATTCGAATGGAAACCAAAATTTTTTGAAGAAATTAGAGAGAGAGAGAGGCTGCCGAGAGGGAGAGTGAAGAGAGAGAGAGAGGGAGTTCGTGAGAGTGAGGAGAGAGAGAGAGGATAGGAAAATAAATAGAGAAAATCGGTGGGCGGTTTTACTGTGCGAAAACCATGTGCCGCCCACGGTTTTGTAAAACAGAGTATCTTTAACATTTTACAAATTGTTGTGTTTTAAAACTCAAAACATCATTTTAAAACAAATGAGAAATCATTTGAATACATCAGTTTAACAAAACAACCAAAATTCAAAATCCAACCAAATAATCTAATTAAAGTTAAAACTTTAATTATGGCACACTAATTCATCATTTACATTACATTAATGTTAAATAAATTTCGGGACGTTACAGCTCTCCACCCCTAAAAGAAATTTCGTCCTCGAAATTCACAACTCATTTCAGAAACAAAACAAATGCGGATACAATTCCCGCATATTCGATTCTAGTTCCCAAGTGGCTTCATCAACCCCGTGATGCTGCCACACGACCTTTACCAACGGTATCTCATGACGACGCAAGCTAATCACTTTCCGGTCGATAATCTGAATCGGCACTTCTTCGTACGTCGTATCCTCCTGAACCCGCACATCGCGAAACGAAACTATCTTATCCTGCTCAGGTGGACACTTCCTAAGCATCGACACATGAAACACATCATGCACATGAGAAAGTTCGGGCGGAAGATCAAGCCGATAAGCGACCACGCCAACACGCTGAGTGACCTCGAACGGCCCAATATACCTCGGCGTGAGCTTCCCACTCACTCCGAACCGCATGGTTCCCTTACGAGGTGACACCCTCAAGAGAACAAAATCTCCAACCGCGAATTCTAAGGGTCTACGTCTCCTATCCGCGTAGCTCTTCTGCCGACTCTGAGCTGCCCTTAACCGATCTCGAATCACCGCGACTTTCTCGTTGCTATCACGAATCTCTTCCGGCCCAAGAATAACTCTATCTTCCGGCTCGGCCCAACACACGGGTGATCGACATGGCCGCCCATACAATGCCTCAAACGGTGCCATATCGATACTCGCCTGATAGCTGTTGTTGTACGCAAACTCCGCCAAATGCAAACATTGCTTCCAATTCCCACCGAAGTCCAACGCACAAGCACGCAACATATCCTCGAGAACCTGAATAACCCGCTCAGACTGCCCATCAGTCTGAGGATGAAACGCCGTACTGAAGTTCAAATCCGTACCCAAAGCCTCCTGAAAACTCCTCCAGTACTTAGCATTAAACCTGGTGTCTCGATCAGAGGTGATGGACAAAGGAACTCCATGCAACCTCACAATGTTTTGCATATACAACTCCCCGAGAGTCTTCCTGGAACACGTCGACCTAAACGGAATGAAATGCGCCGATTTCGTCAACCTGTCGACCACAACCCAAACTGCATCATGCCGCTGCTCCGTCCTCGGCAAACCTGTGAGAAAATCCATCGTCACATGCTCCCATTTCCACCCTGGAATAGGAAGCGGCTGAAGCTGACCTGCAGGCTTCTGATGCTCAGCTTTCACCTGAAGACACGTCAAACACTTGGCCACGTACTCGCGAACATCTTTCTTCATGCCTCTCCACCAATAGTGCCTCTTCAAATCACGATACATCTTGGTGCTCCCTGGATGAATAGCGAACTGAGACCTATGAGCTTCATCTAGAACGGCTTTCGTCACCTCGGCGATAACTGGAACTGCAAGACGCTCCCGGAAGTACAACGATCCATCTGCATGCACGCTCCATTCTTCAAACTGCTCCCCGTTCTGAATCCGCGACCAAATCCCCTGCAAATGTCGATCCTGCCACTGACCTTGCTTCACCATCCGAACAAGAGCTGGAGTCGCTTCCACATGATATAACAAAACTCGATCACCGTCGTCATGATACTGTAGCCGATACTCACTCACTGTCGCATCCCTGCTCCAGTCCTCAAAAATCAAACAAGCGAGAATCCCTGAAGACCTCCTGCTAAGCGCGTCCGCGACCACATTAACTTTCCCGGGATGATACTGCAACGCGAAATCATAATCCTCCATGTACTCCACCCATCTGCGCTGCCTCAAGTTGAGATCCCTCTGAGTGAACAAATGCCTCAAACTCTTGTGATCGGAGAAGACCTGAAACGACGCTCCATACAAATAACATCTCCAAATCTTCAGCGCGTAGATCACCGCTGCAAGCTCTAAATCGTGAGTAGGATAATTCCGCTCGTGAGGTCGTAGCTGTCTCGATCCGTACGCAACCACACGTCCATGCTGCATCAACACGCATCCAAGTCCACGCCCTGAAGCATCAGCATAAACCTCATACGGCTCGTCACTACTAGGAATAACTAATACTGGAGCTGAAGTCAACCGGTTCTTCAATTCCTGAAAAGCAGACTCACAGTCTTCATCCCACTCAAACCTGACATTTTTCTTGGTCAACCTCGTCAACGGAGCTGCAATCTTCGAAAAGTCCTTTACAAATTTCCTGTAATATCCAGCAAGACCTAAGAAGCTGCGAATCTCCGCTACATTCCTTGGTCGTTCCCACTCCAATATAGCTTCAATCTTGGACGGATCCACTGAAATACCATGCTCTGAAATGACATGACCCAGAAATTTGACCTCGGTCAACCAGAACTCACACTTTTCCCCCTTAGCATACAACTGGTGCTCCCGCAAAGTCTGAAGCACGATCCGAAGATGCTGCTCATGCTCCTCCCATGTCTTAGAATACACAAGAATATCATCGATGAACACGATCACAAACTGATCCAGATACGGCCTGAATATCCTGTTCATCAGATCCATGAAAGCTGCTGGAGCATTCGTCAACCCGAAAGACATAACCAGAAACTCGAAGTGCCCATACCGAGTCCTAAAAGCTGTCTTGGGAATATCCTCTTCCTTGATTCTGAGCTGATGATAACCTGACCGCAAATCAATCTTCGAGAAGTATCGCGAACCTCCCAACTGATCAAATAGCTCATCAATCCTAGGCAAAGGATACTTGTTCTTCACCGTAACACGGTTCAGCTGCCGATAATCCACACATAACCTGAGAGTCCCATCGTGCTTCTTAGCAAACAAAACTGGTGCTCCCCACGGAGATGTGCTATTCCGAATATATCCTTTATCAGCAAGCTCCTGAAGTTGCTTCCTCAATTCCTTCATTTCTGCCGGCGCCATCCGATAAGGTGCCATAGAAATCGGTGATGTCCCTGGAAACAACTCGATACCAAACTCAATTTCCCGATACGGTGGCAATCCTGGCAACTCGTCGGGGAAAACATCCTCGAACTCACCAACCACCGGAATCGCTACACTACTACTCGAAACATAGGGCTCGCAATCTAGATTGGCAAGAAAAGCAAAACAATCTAGATTCCTTCGCCCTCCTAGACATGACTTCATGAGACGCTCACTCATTAGCCAATCACCACCACCCTGGTAAGTGATTACCGTCCCCCTATCAGACACTAGGGTCACTTTTCTAAGTTGGCAGTCCACAACTGCACTATACCTGGACAACCAGTCCATTCCTAGAATCACATCATAGGAACTCATGGGGAGTATAATCAAATCACTTTTCAAAATCTCATCCCCAATCTTTATTTTACAAGATTTACACATATGATTTACACACACCCGCCCCAAGGGAGAAATTATAGCTAGGGGTTCATTAAACTCTTCTATCTCTAATCCCAAGGCATGTACAAAAGAACTCGAAATGAGAGAATGAGATGCACCGGTATCAAATAGAACGCGTGCTAGAGATCTGGAAACCAAGATCATACCATCAACAACTGCGTTACCAGTCTGAGAATCTGACCCTCCAGATGCCATCGCATGAACCTGCACTGGCGCTTTTCCTTTTCCTCTACCGACATTGCTGGGTCCTGCATTATTCGGTCGATACTGCTGAGATGGAGACAACTGCACACTACCTGCACTCGGAGCTCTATACTGAGGAACACTGCGCTGGAAATACTGCTGCTGCTGTCCCCGTGCCGGATATGTGAATTGCTGAGGAGAAAACTGCGGATACTGCAACTGCGGGTACTGCGGAGGTGGAGGTAGGGTCTGAGGCTGAGGCTGAGATGAACGACTGGCATCCTCCCCGGTCTGCGATCCAAGACGAGCACTCCTGATTGGGCAATTCCTCTTGATGTGTCCGGGCTGCTGACAGAAATGACAATGGAAGCTGTAGGGATTGCTGCGCCCGCTGCCAGACGAACTGCTGCTACCACTGGTCGCACCGCCTTGCTTGCTTTTCCCCGGAGTTGGACGACTACTGGTGCTCTTCCTGCCACTCCTCTGCGGTCCTCCTGAAGCCTTGGCTCGATCTTCACAATACTGCACGTAATCATTCTCCACGGAGATCGCCGACGACACAAGCTCTCCGAAACTCCTAAGCCGTAGAGCAACCAACTGCCGCCGAATAGGAGCCTTGAGTCCCTCCTGAAACTTGATGCATTTCTCACGGTCCGATGCCACAGCTGATGGAGCAAACCTAGCCAACTCGTTAAACCTTGCCTCATACTCCCGAACTGACATATCACCCTGCTGCAATCTATAAAACTCAGCTGCTTTCTGGTCTCTATATCCCTGCGGAAAATACCGATCATAGAACAGCTCCTCGAACTTGTCCCAACTGATATTGCCACCGCGCTCCAGACGCTTAGTTTGTTTCCACCAGGTGTTAGCGCCACCCTCGAGCTTATACGCCGCAAACTCCACACGATACTCCTCAGGCACACCAAGGGTATCAAGATGCTTCAAAATCGAATCCAACCAATACTCTGCTAACTGCGGATCCCCATTGCCATCAAAAGTCGGAATAGACGCCCGCCGAAATTCCTTAAAGAAGGCATGCCGACTACCAACACTGGAGTCTTCCGGTCTAGCCCTGGCTGCCATCTGTCGGAAAGCTGCCATCATAGACCTCATCAGGCCCTCATCATTTCCGAACTCCGCGTCAGCTGTCGAATGACGTCTAGGTGCCATTCTCTCACTTCTGAAAACAAAATTTGGACTGTCAGATGTATTTCATTGTCAAACCTATGTGTGCACAATTCCCAAGGTTCATAACCTTGAGCTCTGATACCATTCTGTCACGCCCCAGAGTACGGGAGGTGACGTGGCGGAATATTTAGATTAATTAAAAGAAAACTTAATCGAAATTAAGGGTTTAAAAATCCCATTAAGCAAGAAATAAAGAAGATTTTTCCACCACATTTTTATAAAGGAATTTAAAATCATTAATCAAATAACAATAATTGAATAAAAACCGCGAATATGGGTTCCACAACCCACAACTTGTGCACACACATGGATCTGACAATATCACAAATACAATTACAGTCCAAGTACAAATAAAGTTGAGCCTTACATGCCTTGATTAATAATACTGAATATAAATAAATTCTCCTAGTGCTCCTGAGTCCGGTCTGAAGAATCTCCTCCAAACCTATATGGAAAACCACCTAGAAGGGGGGGGAAATTTAAAACAGATAAAACGTGAGCGAAAGGCTCAGTAGGACTAGGTTTTATAAAATAATTCGATGCAAAGAAACAAAACATTATCAGGAGTATACAGAAATAAAACGTTAGATAAATAAATAAATAAATTAGGTAGAACCGTTCTGACACAGAACAGTCTACTCGTCAAATCAAAACACCAATTTACTTTTACCTAGGCAAACCATGATATCACCACCGTAGTGGCCCAGCTGGGTTTCGGGACCTGCCCCCAAGGTCGTTCGTCACACAACCCGATCTCTGATATGGCATCATGCCTTAGTGTTTGTTATCATTATCATTCAAACCCAATTACCGAGTATTGTCAATTACATTCATTATGAAATTCATTTCATAATCACGGTGTATTAAAATACTACCGATAAAACCATTTCCAAACAACCGTTGAGAACATTTTGATAGAAATCATTTTCAAAGCCAAATCATTTCAAAACCAGGCTACCAAAGGAATAGGATAGAAGTCCTACCTCAGTACTCGTGCCGGTACCCCACACCGTAATCCCGGTCCGCTATACGTTAGCTCCACGGAACCACGAACAGTCCTAGATACAAACTAAGCCGATCAATATCTAGTTTGAGACATTCTATGTTACTAAATCATTTCATGATGTCCTAGTGTGCCATTTGTATCATTAAAATCATCCTATAAGGTTGGGATTTAAATTAGGGTTCAAAACAATGAAATCGGGTAAAAATCACAAAATTTTCCATGCCTCGGTCGGCCTGCCGGACGCCCTGCTTCGGCCTGCCGAACTGTACAGTTCGGCCTGCCGGAAACGAGGTTCGGCCTGCCGAACATTTCCCCAGATTCGGCCTGCCGATCGAAAGAACACCGGCCTGCCGATCATCACTCCGGCCTGCCGAACATGAACTTCGGCCTGCCGAACTGGGAAAATCCAGAAATCCCAGCCACGGGTTTCTCGATCCCCAAAATCCAAATCTGAATTCCAACCTGTTTTTCTCAATTCCCAGGCATGAAAAATAACTATAGTTGATAGAAAAACATTCTAAAACATATTTGGAATCATTTAAACAACATTTGAACTCGAAATCCTCAAAAATCCGAAAATGAGAAAAGAGGAGAAAAATGAAAATCTTGAATCCAATCCGTTTTTCTTCAATCTAGGTTTAGATTCTAGTTGTTCTAAGCTCATTTAACACAAATCCACGGTTTTCTAAGCTAAAACAAACTTAGATTTCAAAAACACACAAATTCGAAAATTTTGTAAAAAGTTTAGAAATTTCGAATCTAACCTCGAATCGAAGCTTCAATCCGCGTTCTCGGTCGCCGAATCACGTCCCCGAGCTTCCTCCTTGCTGTTCCGAAGCTTGGATTCGAATGGAAACCAAAATTTTTTGAAGAAATTAGAGAGAGAGAGAGGCTGCCGAGAGGGAGAGTGAAGAGAGAGAGAGAGGGAGTTCGTGAGAGTGAGGAGAGAGAGAGAGGATAGGAAAATAAATAGAGAAAATCGGTGGGCGGTTTTACTGTGCGAAAACCATGTGCCGCCCACGGTTTTGTAAAACAGAGTATCTTTAACATTTTACAAATTGTTGTGTTTTAAAACTCAAAACATCATTTTAAAACAAATGAGAAATCATTTGAATACATCAGTTTAACAAAACAACCAAAATTCAAAATCCAACCAAATAATCTAATTAAAGTTAAAACTTTAATTATGGCACACTAATTCATCATTTACATTACATTAATGTTAAATAAATTTCGGGACGTTACAAACAATCTGGTGAATTCTTCTACTCGAGGCTCACCAAATCTCTACAATCCATCAATTTTACAGGGAGAATGGCTAACCAAAAACCCTAAAATTAAAAAGCTTGAAAATCTATCATATTTGTTGTAGTTAGGGTTTAAAACATACTTTCATTCACTAGCACCTCCAACAAAGAGTGTGAATAAAATTTGAAATAACTAACGAGATGCAAAAGCACACAAAAAGAATTTTAGACAAGTTTTAGCTCAAGGGATGTTTTCTTTGCTTAAAGATGATCAAAAACTATTTTGGAGAGGATAACACTTAGAATATGATTAAAGGTAAATTCAAAGTGTCATAATGTGTCTCCAAGTCGAAAAATGAATTTTTTATATTTAGCTTACTTACTACCTATTGGAGACTTATTTCTAACAGCTAAAAAACTGGCCATTAGAGGGATTGGTCAACCACCATACTCATATCTGGTCGATCGGGTTGTAGTGAGCAGTAGCCCTTTGGGACAAGCCGGTCAACCATGCTACATAGAATTGCAACCCCATCTCAATTTTCTACAATAATAAAGAAATTTTTTAAAGCAATCTAATTTTAATGTCAAGAATTAGACTATATGCTTTAAAAAAAATTGAAACATATTTTAAAAAATGTCAAACAAATTCCAAGAGTATTTTTCAACTTTTAGTCCATAAAATCTATAGTTTTTTAATCCAAAACAAGTTTTGACACGAACTGTTTTGATTAAACTTGAGTCAAAAATCTTGATTAAAATCCTATGCATGATCTAGCACAAAATTAAATTTTAACCTATTTTTTCAATGTTTGTTGATTTTTTCTTCAAGCTCAATTGCTCAATTTTAAGAGTCCATCTTTGTGCCATAAACTCCGAACATTTTCTTGATATCCACTTCAAGCAATCTTGAGTTTCTAAAATCTTTAATGATAATAAAGCTTCATACTCAAGATAAAATAATTAGTAACATATAAATAATTATATGTTATCATCAGAACACTAAAATTTATACTAATTAAAATCTTAGTGCCAACAATCTCTCCCCTTTTAATGACAACAAACAATTGATCGCTTAAGGTAAAAATTAATAGAAAAGAAATTTGCTTTATATAAAAACGAACATAATACGAATTCCTTACCAAATAATATACCTTGGACTACCCCTTTCAATTGTAAAGTACACCTCATGATGAAAATTAGATAGAGTAAGATCCTCCCCCTTACTATGTTAAATCAAGATACAACATATAAATTCAATAACGCAAACTACCAATTATAAGGTCTTCTCAATGCAAAATACTAATGATAAGCATTATAAGGCCTTCTCAATGCAAAATACCAATGATAAGGTCTTCTCCCTCGTAATCATATAATCAAATACACGAAGTAATCAACCAACTTCTTTTCCTTTTGCATTAACAAAAAAAATATGAAACATATACTCTAAAAAGTGCAAAATTCAAAACATATTCCACGTTGGAGTTGCCAAATAGAGTCAAAACATACAGTCAAAATCCATTAAGCAGCCAAAACCTATAGAAAATATATATATCATCTAACATATATTTGTCTCAATGAAGAAATACATAACAAAGATGTCCAAATACAAATAAAACATAAACTACCACAAATAAAAAATGCAAAAGTCAAAAACTAGCAAACAAAAAGTACAAAAACAACTCAAGGAGGAGATTGTCTGTACATGTTGAATCACCAAAGTTTCTCAAGAATGCTTGCCATGTTGGAGTTGACACTTGCAAATTGAGTGTTAACATGGGATTGGAAAGAATCAAAGCGAGACTTGATGCTGCCAAGGCGTGTATGCAATGAATCAATTAGTGAAAGTAGAAATTGGTTAAGATCCTTAGATGATGATCCGCCCCGTGGTTCTTGTGGCTATTCTTCCATCACTGAATCATGAGCTTCTGCAAGAGCAAATTCTAGGTGTTCCTCTTTATTAGGATAAGGAACTTGACGGACGTCCCCTTTGCAACCTAGGTTCCATTTACAAGTGTACATCTCATTTTTCTCAAGTTGGAACCACTTAAATACACTACTACAAACAGGTTCTTTCGCGACGACGTTTAGTTGATAGCCGTTGCAAATATTTATTTTGCTACAACTTGTCGTCGCTAATAACTAGTTGCAAATAATTTTTTTACGACAACGTTGTCATCGCAATTTTATTTGCGACGACAAATAGTCGCAAAAAGGCGCCGCAATTATTTGTCATGGTCATCGATAATGTGACGTGCCGACATTTTTTAACGACGACATTTTAAAAAAAGTCGTCGCAGTAACTTGTGTTGATGCTGACGTGGACATGTATATTTGCAACGACTTTTTTGAAAAAGTTGTTGCAAATAACAAATATACTAGTTTTTTGCGACGACATTTATTTTTTTAATGAAAATTTTTTATATATTTTTTAATACTATTTATTAAATTTTTAATATTTTTAAATAATTGTTATTACTTTTAAATAGGAATAATTGAATTATAATAATAATAATAAAATTTTAATATTAAAAAATACAATTGATAATACATTGTTACAATAATAAAATAAAAAGCAAACCAAATGTAACGTATCAAAATATCAAAAAAAAAGAAGAAAATACAATTTAATCATCTAAATTTATAGCATTGTCGATATCATCATTATTGTCGTTAGCGGCGTTTGGAGGAGGCAGAGGACTTGGTTGAACAATAGATTGACGAGTCATCATGGGCGAGAGTTGGACTCTAGGTAGGAACTGGCCCACTAATTCCATCAATGTCCCATGGCTTTGGTACATAGTCATGTCGTATTCGGCTGATCTTCGTAGAAAATCTTCCACGTATGGGTCAACAGGCGTCGAAGATGTTCCGACTGACTAGGTGCTAGAGGATGAACCATAATCGGCGCTAGAGTAGATCCTATGCAGGAATGGGGGGGCCTAGTCCAATCTTGTATCCTCTACGTCGACCTAGGACATGATCCAAAATTCCTTCCTCATTAAGCGTAGGTATGGCTGAAGAAGAAGCAGACTGTGTCATTTGGGTTTGCATCTCCTACTCCATCATATTATACACAAATAACATTTTACACATGTTATAAATACACATAGTAATTTGAACAAGAGAAGATAGTATTGAAAATTTAAAGTACTTACAAAAGTTTGTTGTGCTTGGGGGTTAACCTAAGTCTCTCCGTAACGATGCATGTTTGCCCAGTTGTCTATGGCAGACATCAGCTGCTAGGTTACTGTGTTGGCCTGTCCAACAATTTGATATGTTAGAATGACATATTCTTTGATAACTTTTAAATTTTTTTTTAATTAAACAAACTTATTGACCTTCTTGTCGCGATGCTAGGAGATAGATATCCGACCATGCAAACTTGACTACTTTTTGTTGCCATGATTGTTTTTATTTGTCACCAAATTTTTCTATTTATTATAGTTTTTAGCATTAGCAAATTGAAATTAATATATATATATATAATAAATAACCAACTTAGCCGATTTACAATTAGCTGAAATCTCTCAGACATGAACCTATTGCAGCAACAACCTAAGTGTTCTTGATTCGTAAGGGGGGGTTGGCTCTGACGTGTGCTTCATTTGCTGGCCTTCCAAGTGCTTTGAAGTATTTGTGGAGGTCACTCTTCTAGTCCTTATAACACTTGGCTGCCTCCCTATCAACCACGCCATAGAGGATGCCACCCAACCTTTGGTAATCCAAAGCAAACCAATCTTGTAGCACTTTCAAGATCATGATAATTACTTTTATTATGTTCTATAATAATTATGTTATAAGGATCAAGTTGAATGAATACTAGCATGCGCTGCTGAATCTGTCTCTTATGCTAGGCATTAACATCTTTCTAAGCATCGTGGAATGGTTAACATGTATCCTGAGTATAAATGCCTATGACACTATCAAATTACGACCTAAACTGCCCAAGAGCCTTCTAGGTACCACCAGCCTCATCAAATGTGACTGAAACCTTTTCGTACTTCTTTACATATGTTGCAGCCTCAGGACCTTTTGTCTTTCCTTGACCAATATGATAGTCAGGTGTGGCATCTAGTGCTGTCAACATCAAGAAAAATTTCAAATTAAAACTAGTTGACCGAATAAGCTATACAAATTTGCAATTGGGTTGTAACATACCCAACTAGTGTGACGACACTTTATAAGGGTCGAGTGGAGGTTGTACTCCACCTGCAGAGCCAGCATATGTAGCAGTTGTTTAGACATATCCAACTGTTGTCAAATAAAAGGTTTAATATCATAATTTAGTACTATAATAATTATGTTCTATAATAATTATATTCTATTAAACTACTAATATCATAATTTACTACTATAAAAACAAGGGCAACTATACATAATATCTATTCTTCATCACTATTAATGTCTTGAATGTTGCCACCATCATTAACATCATTATTGGCTTCGAAGTCATCATCTTCATCTTCAATGTACTCATCTTGTATAGGTCCTTGGTTCATAACCACGAAGGTAAATTCCAAGCAATCATAGCCATCGGCCACATACTGTATGAGAGACTCATGTTCTCGAAAAGATTGAAACCATCAATAGCTAAACCCAATCGAACATTTCTCGGATCATGGGCAAAATTAGGGTTTTTTTTTTTTTATCAAATTCCTTCCACTCTTTACTGTCAACTGGATGACGCATTAAGTTTTCATCCTTCAATTGCCCATGTTAATGCCACTTCATTTCCTTAGCAATATGATAGGAAGCATACAAACGCTTCAACTGATCCTTCAAAGGAAAGTAACATAGTACTTTCCATGGAACTTTCTTCCCCTTCTTACTCTTCCAACGAATCGTGTTACAAACTAAACGTGCCTGTAGATCAACATTTTCTATTTAAAACAAAGCACTATCATACTTACAAGCATGAATTGTCTTGCAGCTTGGCCTAGTTTACTCAATAACTTCTTTGACTCATAATGAGTTTGAGGTAACTTATTCCCATTAGGGAATGCATCATTTAATAACTTCAACATAGTATCCATGCATTCATTAGGCCACTTATACAACACTTTTAAGTGCATCAATTTCACTAAGAAATTCAATGATGAATACTTAGTGCAACCCAGATACAATCCCACTTAGAGCCTAGATATGAGATCCTTGAATTCATCATCATAGGGATCTTCAATATCCACTTACATCTCACCCAACATATCGTGATCATTATTAATGCCAACAACATCTTCAATGAACGCAAGGACCTCGTCTACTGGTTCACTTACAACTAGGCCAGTACATGAAACCTCCCCTACTTAGCCATAGTAAATCCATTTTGTGCACGACTTATCAAAACTGAACTGATGTATGTACACTTTCACTATTTCAACTGGCCGTATGTCATGTTTTTTACACTTCACACAAGGACAACTGATATTTCTAAATGAATTTGCATAATTTTTTCTCACCTCAATAAAAGCAGACAACCCATCCCAATACCCATCTGACAGCTAGTTTCTTAAATGTGTCCAACTCTTATCAATCGACATTTTAACTATACACAATAACAGACACATTAAGTAATATGAATTGGTCAATGTATGTATGCATGCAATTCTACACACCACCTTTACTCTAAACCTTTAGGATAAAGCCCTATCTCATTTAGTATTGTAATTTACATATTGTGTGACTCATTCCACAATGCCCTTTTTCTATAGAAATTTGGCAGCATCTCCCTTTAGCTCTCCTAAATGTGCTATTAGGTGCACACCCAGAGAATAAAGGAAGATGTACCGAAACCTCTACCAAAGGCACGATTGAAATTAAATGACAAATTTATAAATTACAATTCCAAACTGTCCAAATGGAACAATTCAAGCATCGGTGTTACTACATGCCGATCCTCGAATGAGTCTAAGGTAAACTCATACATGTATATGCAAAATAAAAACATAAATTTGTACTCGCGTAAGTTGTTCTTTTGTGACTATAAAGTCACATATCAAATCAAGCATCTCTGAAAAAATTTACAATTTTATTAAATTTTATACAATCTTATCAAATTATATGATAATTTTATTGTTCTTATTGTTTTTAAAATAAAATTGTAATTTTAATAAACAATAATATTATAATTATTTATCCATTTGTAATGACGTATAATTTTAAATTCAATTTGTTATTGCATATCAATTAATTGAAACAATATATTATTAATTAATCCTTAACAATAACAATATAATTATTAAACTATGATATTGTTCACCAATTTATAATAACGATCTATTATATTATTTTACATTATAATTAATTAATTAATTAATTAGTTCATTAATTGTTAATTAAGAAATTTCATTTCCTTGTTTTTATAACTTTGAATGTGATATTTAAATTTTTATTATTAATAACTTCGACATTTATTCTTTTAATTTTTTAATTGCTATAATGCATTAAAAATAATTTTATACTATATTAACTTAATTTTATTTTCAACCCAAACCACTTGGATAAACCCACTTGTTACTAATTCAACAATCCTTAACTATAATCACAATCCAAAAAGTCCAAATATTAAATATAACAATTTTACAATCCCAAAAATTTAATTCTACAGCAATCCTAAAAATCCAATTCTACAACAATCTACAATGAAATAATCCTATATCACGCCATTCTAACAAAATCACAATCACAATTCATAATTCAACAACAATCACAATCTAACAAACATATTCACAATTCCAAAAATCCAATAAACAATACAATTCTAAAATTCCAAATACCAAAAAAATAAAAACTTACATAATCTAAAACACACTATGAATGGGGGTTAGAAAACGATGATAGCAGGAAAAACTTTAATGTTTGATGGCTGGACAACAACCAGAAAGCTCCAAAACTAGTCGGGAAAAATTTTGAAGATTTTCTAATTTAGGGAGATTTCTACGATTATTGTTTGATAATATGAGTTTCTACAATACTAAACTCATAAATCTAAGTATTTTTAGAAGTTTGGGAGAGATTTGGGCCAGAATAGAGTGGAGAAAACGAAGAGAAATCAGAGGGAGAAAAAGATTGGTAAGAAAAAAGGGGAAGGGGAGCTCTCGGGTTCATTTATACATAGTGCTTTTTGTGACGACATTTTGTCATCGCAAATAATTATAAAAGTCATCATAAAAAGTAACAAAACGACGATGTCTCACTTAATCTAGAAAAAAATTATTGACAAAGAACTTTTTTGAAACAATAGTTAAAAAAATGTTGTAGCAAATAATATTCAATATAGCACCCTTTTCTCCATCAAAATTCATATGCCGTTGAAATAATCTCACTGCTATTGTCATTAACAGTGGGATATAATTGTAAACCATTTGTATTTGCGATAACATAGTCGTCGCAAATAAAGCCATTATCGTTGTAATAATTCCACTGCCACTGTGTATGCAGGCTATAAACTATTAGTATTTGTGACGACCATACCATCGCAAATAACTATGTAATGATTGCCACATGTACACAGTGTTTAATGTCGTCGCAAATAACTACGTAATTGGCACAAGGGCTCTTGTGCCAAAAAATAATTGTGACAACATATGAAAAGATATTTTCTTATGATGATATGTTGAGGCCAATAACATTTATATGCGACAACATGTTGTCGCAAAAAAGTCCTCTAATTGCGACGTTTTGTCATTACAAATGATGAAATATTTGGGATGATATATGTCATCGCAAAAAATATCGTCGCTATTAGCGCTATTTGTAGTAGTGATAGGAACGCTAAGAAGGCTGGTATTTCTCGATCTTGCAAATAAGAGGAACCTTAAACCATTCAAAAACTTTAGTTAACAACATTCCCTAAGGCTACGAGCTCCCTGACTTCCCACTACAGGCATTAATCATTTTATGGAGAATAATGTGGCATAGGTTGACTTTAGTCCTCGATAACAAACAATATAGCATACAAATATTTGAGTTGTTAAGCTCAACTTTATGTCCTCCCTTGGGTGAGAAGTTTGTGGAAATAGTATGGTGGAGAACTATGGCTTTTAGTGGTAGCTCTCAAGACCTAAGCTTGTAAAGAACATCACACTCAAAATCCTTATGAAGAGTCTTAAAAACAATGGTTGTCTCAAAGTTTAAGCAAAAAAAGTCAAAGTCTATAATGGCAACACCTTCAGTGGGAATTCCTAGTTTCATCTAGGGTTTTTGGATCCAACATAATGGTTTTTCCTTTCAAATCACAAGTATTAGTTAGGTTATGAGGATTAGCATTCATTTGTTCATAAAAGGTTCTAAAAAGCCTAGGGTAAACCCACGCTTTTGTGTCTACCATACTAAGCCAACCTTGGTTCTCAAACAAAATTCTTAAATGTAATGAATTAAACTCTTCAAATTGCATAATTCTACATCAATAATCTTTATCATAGCCATAAATTCCTCATAATTTATAACATAATGGAGCCACAATATCAAGATTGTGAATTACCTTAGAACATAACTCATTTTTGTTTGGTGACTTTTTTTCCTCTTTTCCTTAATGATTCTCCTCTTGATGCCATTTGAACTAAGAGCAACTTAAGAATTTGGTGTAGAATTTGAGGAGTTAGATACAATAAAATCAAGAAAACTCAAGAAAATTGATGGAAAAATGGGAGTAACACAATGGGTAGCAAATGGGGAAGAATTCGTCTCTCCTAGAGCTTGAAATGGAGCTTAAAATGAAAAGAAATAATGGATTTTTCCCTCTTTTAATCACATCAGGCCGAGTCTACAATTGGACTTCCTAACGAGCAGGTCAACTGGGGGATATATATCCCAGTCGACTAGGGTGCTAGAACATCAACCCCTAAGCAGTTCATCCTCCTTTTTTTTTAATAAAAAACAAAATAAATATATTTGAACACAAAAACAATGACAATTTAAACCCAAGCAAAAGAAAATAAATTAACAAAATGCATTACAACTAAATATATACTAAAATTTAATTAAAACAAATTAAATGAAAGGACTAAAACAAAGCATAAACAAATTAAATGATGCAAAGCTCAATTCAAACCAAAATTCTATAAAAAAGAATACTCAAATAAGCAAAACAAAGTAAGCCACAACATTTAAGACAATTTGAGCACTCATAAAAATACCAATTTATACGTGTAAAGATCAACCAATGGAATCAAGAGTACGGATAATGGATATATCAAACATTTGAATTCAAATTCGATGTATTTAAAATACCAAGACCTCTTCTAAGATAAGAAAATATATCAATTGTGAAAGGTTTAGTGAAAATATCCACAAGTTGACTATCGGAGCATATGAATTCTAGTGTAATGTCTCCTTTGTGCACATGATCACATAAGAAATGATGTCAAATTTCTATATACTTGGTGCGTGAGTGAAGTACCATGTTTTGGATAAGTTGATAGCACTAGTGTTGTCACACATAATAGGCACATGATCAAAACTTAGGCCTAGATCTAAAAGTATTTGTTTCATCTAAAGAATTTGTGCACAACGACTAGCCGCAAATATGTATTCGGCTTCTTGATTGATAGAAAAATTGAATTTTGTTTGTTGCTAAGCGAAGACATTGGCAAAAAACCTAGAAAATAACAAGTGCCACTAGTGCTTTTTGCGGTCTATTGTGCACGTGGCCTAATTAACATTGTAATAGCTTAGCAAATCGATGTGTGTACCTTTAGATGCCGTAGTCCCAAATTATTAGTGCCATTAAGGAGATCCCTTACGTACTTGACTTAATTGATGAAGATGCCATTTGTGGTTTGTTTTATTTGAAGTCCAAGGAAAAAAGTTGAGCTCTCCGGTCATGCTCATCTCAAATTCACTATGTATATACTTAAAGAACTCTTCACATAATGCAACATTAGTAGAACCAAAAATAATATCATCAAAATGAATTTGAACAATAATCATATGATCACTCTTATTTTTTGCAAAAAGAATAGGATCCGCTTTTCCCATTGACAAACTATTTTGAAGCAAAAATTTGCTTAGTCTATCATATCAACTATCAAGCTCTAGGAGTTTGTTTCAAATTATATAAAGCCTTTTTTCAATTTAGAAACATGATCTGGATACTTATGATTTTAAAAACTGGGTGGTTATTCTACATAAAATTCTTCTAAAATGTATCCATTTAAGAATGCATTTTTGACATCTACTTGATAAAGAATAAACCCTTTGTGATGAGCAAAAGTAAGCAATATTCAAATGGACTCTAAACGGGCAATCGGTGTAAAATTTTCTTCATAATCTATTTTATCTTCTTGATTGAAACCTTGGGCCTCTTATCTAGCATTGTTGCTCATAATTACACCATGCTCATCCTTTTTGTACCTAAAAAACCATATGGTATCAATCACAGGTTGTGAACTAGGTCTAGAAACTAATTCATAGACGTCATTGCTTCAAATTGATTTAGCTCTTCTTACATTACTAACCGACTGTTTGGTAGTGGTTCTAACCACGCAATTCCTACCACAAACTCAGTTATAAACAGTGTAAAGCTCTTACATGTTACAGTAACAATAAAAAAATTGCTATAGTGTAAAGCTCTCACATGCTACAGTAAAAGTGGTTCTAACCAACAGTTCCCACCACCTTTCCAAACACCTTTTAAAATCCAAAACTCATCATTTTCAGCATCTTTAAAACTTTTTTGTTCAATTTGAGGAAGAAAAGCTAAATAATTTCAAATATATTTTAGTGATGATCTGTTGTTCACTCCATATGATGGACTACCAATTATGGCTTTCTTAGAATAGTAAGGGTGATACCTCCACCCCTTTGGTAGTTGGTAGGATGAGTTTGTTGGAAAAATAGTACGCAGTGGAATTTTAAAATTTTACATCAGAGCATTTTCTAAAACATAAGTTTGACATACTATATGTATAAATTAACCAGATCTTACTAACCTTTGTATGGCGAAGAACCCTCGCAAAACGTGAAGAGAAGTAACGTTCTAGAAAAGCCTCAACCAACTAGTCTTCTTTGCTATTCTCTATCTACAACTGGAGTGAGAGTGGGCTCACACGTACAACTCTTCCACCAGGTGACTCTCCTTCCAACCAATCAAGAGAACCCAAAGCAAGTGTTCGTGATTTGTGAACAAAAGCTCTCTGGGAGTTTTTCAGATTCTCACTAGCAGAGTATCACTCTTAATCTCTCAATTGATCTAAATAACTTGTGTGACTTACCCCCTATTTATAGAGGTTGGGTCTAGGGTCACTCCTTATCAGATTAGGTCTCAAAAATTCAAATCAAAATAAAATTCGGATCAATATCGGATGAAATCTACATGAAAATGCATGATCTTTTAAATGTGCGATAGGCAGGCCGAACTTACCCCATCGACAAGCCGAACTTGCCCCATCGGCGGGCCGAACTGTCGATAAAAAATCTCAGTGAATCTTTTATTTTCTACCCGAGATTCTATAGAATAAAGTCTCACTTTTAATTCAAATAACCCAATAGAGAAGTTATCTAATTAAAAAACTTTATCTAGATAATCTATAGGAAAAAAAATGAATTCCTAATAATTCTACAAGTTTATCTTGATCTAATTATTCAAAATTAAATCAACCGATAAACAGACAAGAATTATCCGATCCTTACAATTTAATAAGTTTATCTTGAATTAATTTTTTATCAGAAAATTAATTCAACCGATAAATAGAGATGAATTATTTGATTCTTTCAAATTTCAACCAATCTAATAAATCTGACATAAGTTACCAATTATTGGAAAAGCACGCTGTATCGTTACAGGATGTTGTGAGATAGCAAAGGGGACCAAATGGACTTATATAGTTCAAGCTCCCGATAATTATGAAACCTAATATCCTAGATATACATTTCATAATTATCAACTCCAACGCTACTCCACTAAAAGCTTGGAGCTGTACTCTCGAACCACATAGAAACATGAAGCCCGTATAGCTAAGTCTCCATGACATATCATAGTATATCGTATCTCTATATGATTATCCATAATCGGCTTAAGGACAAGTTCTTTCTTACCTTTTCGATTATTTTTATCTTACGTTCCATTATCTCACCATCGGAAAACTTACCATCCAAAGACAGTATACCGTTCGGTTACACCTATGTATCCAAATGGTTGAGCGCTCCAGTTTTCCAATTACAGGATAATGCATATAAGAGGATATCACTACTCCTAAAGAGGAGCTATGGATATTATATCTATGTATAACAGGTCTACGCAATTAAGAGTCATGCCTCCAGCATACCAGCATGCATACCACTATAAAGATGTGGGTGTCATCCTTTGGTACATCAAAAGACACAAGTCAAGACAATGGGCTCACTATTCATCTCAAGATTAAGATACAATACAAATGATTGTCTAAAGTGAATTGATTTTTTGAGATAAAATTATTAATCTAAATCAATTCACTTTATGTCCTGATCCAACACATTGTCACCTATGACAGCGTGCTAATGTTTCTATTCATAGAGTCCACCTCTGATGGTCAAGACAAACCATTTCCCAATTGGGATATAGACAACATAACAATCTTTACATGAATAAAGCACCCAACTTTATTCCCTCGGTTGCGGATCTTATGTTTTAGACCATCACCTTAAGAATCGTGTCTTTCGCTTAATCTGTCCATCATATGCCTAATTCTTAAAGGTTTAGACCGACAGTCTCAGACTTTTATTTGCTTAACATACATTCAACAAATATGAACGTAAAGAGGACAAGATTTGGTATATAAATAATAAATAAATTCTTTATTAATAAAAATGTCTCCAAAAATATACTATATTTTTACTCCTTAGGGCATACATGTTTAACAATCTCCCACTTGCACTAAGTGAGTAAATACGAAAAATTTTGCATCCCTTAGCTTCCACATGTCTCTCGAAGACTCTCCAAGTAAGTGTCTTCATAAATGGATTAGCTAAATTGTCCTCTGACGCGATCTTGCACACTGTGACATGCCTGCCCTCAACGAAGTCCTTTATCACATGATACTTCCGATCAATATGCTTACTCTTCTTGTGAAATCTTGGTTCCTTAGCATTAGCTACTGCCACACTGTTATCACAGTATAGTGATACGGCCTTATACATACTAGGAACTATCTCAAGATCCCTAAGGAACTTACGGGCCACACTGCTTCTTTCGAAACATCACTAGCTGCCACATACTCGGCCTCCATCGTTGAATCTGAAGTGTAATCTTGCTTGGCACTTCTCCAACTAATGGCACCGCCGCCTAGAGTAAACACAAAACCCAAAGTCGATTTTCTAGAATCCAGACAGTATTGAAAATCTGAGTCAGTGTATCTTAGATGAGTCAAGTCCTCACCCCAATACACAAGCATATACCCTCGAGTCCTTCTCAGGTACTTAAAAATATGCTTTACCACAACCCAATGGTTCGGTCCTAGATCCGCCTGAAATCGACTTATAATTCCGACCGCATAACTAATATCCAGTCGTGTGCAAAGCATGGCATACATGAGACTACCCACTGCCGAAGCATAGGGCACCTTCTTCATGTATTCTCTTTCTTCATAAGACTTTGGAGAGTCTTTCTTAGAAAGAGTAATTCCAGACCTAGATGGTTGCCCACCATTCTTGGAATCCTGCATTGCAAATCTGCTGAGAATTTTATCTATGTAGCTAGCCTAGGACAAAGCTATCATTTTGTTCTTCCTATCCCAAAAGATCTAGATACCGAGAATAAAATTAGCCTCACCTAAGTCATTCATGTCAAACTGCTTGGTCAACTATAATTTGACCGATGACAATGCCCCAACGTCATTGCCAATTAGCAAAATGTCATCTACATAGAGCAGTAGAAAAACCACCTTCCCATCTTTAATGTGTTTGTAAACACATGGTTCATCTACATTTTGTGAGAACCCATAAGTCTTGATCGCCTGATCAAATCTTATGTTCCAAGAATGAGAAGCCTGCTTAAGTCCATAAATTGACTTTAGCAGCTTACAAACCTTACCCTCTTGACCCATGACCTTGAACCCGTCTGGTTGTTCCATATAAATGGACTCATCAAGATAGTAATTCAAAAAAGCCGTCTTGACATCTATCTGCTAAATCTCGTAGTCGAGAGTGGCGGCTATGGACAAGAGAATCCGGATGGACTTAATCATGGCTACAAGCGAAAAGGTTTCCTCATAATCGATTCCTTCCTTTTGCGTATAACCCTTAGCTACCAGTCTAGCCATAAAGGTTTTGACCTTTCCATCCATTCCTCTTTTCCTCTTGTAGATCCACTTACACCTTATGGGTTTTACCCCTTCGGAAAGATCCACAAGCTCCTAGACCTGATTAGTCTCCATAGACTTCATCTCTATGTTCATGGCCTCTGTCTAGAGTTTTGAATCAACATCTTCCATAGCTTCTGCGTAAGTATAAGGATGCCTATCATGTTCATCCAGTTCAGCCAAAAAGACCTCCCCATTGAACATATACCTCTCAGGTTGATGCCCGATCCTCCCACTACACCTAAGCCCCTTAGGTTGTTGTTTAGGTTCATTTGGTTTTTCTACACTAATTGGAATAGTTTTATTCGGAACCTCCGGAGTGATTGGATCACTCCTTAACTCCTCAAGCACTACTTTGCTTCAAGGTTTAAAGTCGTCTATGTAACTCTCCTCAAGCAAAGTTGCGTTAGTTGAAACCACGACTTTATTTTCCTTTGGGTTATAGAAATAACCCCCTTTAGTCCCTTTTGGATATCCTACAAACACGTAAGCTTTCGAACGTGCTTCCAACTTATTTGGATCCTTAAACAGGACATGAACCGGACATCCCCATATGTGAATATGGTTTAAGAATGTCTTCTTACCCATCCATAACTCGTGAGGAGTTTTAGGGACCGATTTTGAAGGCATATTGTTCAAAAGATAACATGTAGTTTGTAGTGCATATCCCCAAAAGGACAAAGGCAATGATGAATAACTCATCATGGACCTGACCATGTCCAACAAAGTCCTATTTCTTCTCTCTGTTACACCATTCTACTGTGGAGTGCCCAGCGTAGTCAAATGGGATAAAATCCCATTCTCTTATAAGTGTCCCATGAACTCATCAGAAAGGTATTCACCACCTCAATCGGATTGAAGTGCCTTGATGGGTCTACCCAATTGCTTTTCCACTTTAGCTCAAAACTCCCTGAACTTGTCAAAAGTTTCACTTTTATGGTGCATCAGGTACACATACCCATACCTTGAGTAATCGTCAATAAAAGTGACAAAGTACTCATACCCTCCTCGTGCCCGGATGTTCATCGGTCCGCAAACATCACTATGTATAAGTTCTTGAACCCCTTCGGCCCTATTGCCCTTAGACCCAAATGATCTTTTGGTCATTTTACCCTTCAAACAAGATTCACATTGAGGTATAGATTTCACCTTTAAGTGACTTAAAGGTCCATCCCTTACCAACATTTGAATCATATTCAGGTTAATATGACCAAGGCGCAAATGCCAAAGATAAGTCTTATTAGAGTGAGAAGTTTTAAGTCGTTTAGAGTTATTATCATTCATCTCAGCATTAAGCAATAAGTCCATCTTAGGTTTGATAAAATATGGATTATTTTGCATCCATCCAGAACAGATAAAAGATTTGTTTTTACAAATCACCACTTTATCATTAAAAGAAACCAAGTAGGAGTCTTTAAATAAACAAGCTACAGAAATTAAATTCCTTTTAAATTTAGGATCATAAAAATAATCTTACAAAAATAAATTCCTATAATTATCAAAATAAAGATGGACGTCTCCCACTGCTTCCATTGAGACCAAGGATCTATCATCCATCCGAAGTGTGAAGTCTTCATACAGCAGACTTCTCGTTTCTTTGAACCCCTACAGAGAAAGACAAACATGATTAATTGCACCGGAATCTATAACCCAAATGTCACTGGATTCCTCAACCAAATAAGTTTCTAAATATAGAAGATCACACCTACCTCCTTTAGAAAGGAAGTCCTCGCAATGCTTCTTGATATGCCCCACCTTCCTATAGAAGAAGCACTTAAGCTTCTTTGGCTTCTTCTTCTTCTTCTTCTTCTTCTTCTTGCTCTTGGTAGTAGCAGGAATAGAAGACTTCCTGTTCTTGTCCCGTTGCTTCTTTCCATTCCTAGAGTTAGGATTGGAACTAGAAGCAGCTACCATGCTTGCCTCTCCACCCGCAGGAGACTTCCTAATTAGTAGTTCAAACTCCTGTAACTGTTTCATTAATTCTGTCAAGGTCATATCCTGTCTATTGCTTAAATTAAAAGTAGCTCTAAACAGAATAAATTCCTTTGATAGAGTCTTAAAGACCATAGTCATTTGAGTTTCAGCATCGATGTCGGCTCCATTGGTTTGAGCCTCAGCGAGGTAACCCATGACCAACATCATGTGCTCCTTTATAGATGTCACCGGCCTCTGTCTACAGTTAAGAAGTTTCCAAAGTGCCCCCTACCATTTTGTTATGGCCTGGCCTCCAAACATATCCTCAAGATTATTCAAGATTTACTTCACAGTCTCATAATCCTGATGTTGAGCCTGCAACACGTTATTCATGCTAGCTATAACATAGCAACGGACCTGATCATTAGTATCTTTCCAGCTATCATACGCTTGAAATTGCTCATTAGTTGAGTCTCCCATAGGCTCAGGAGGACAAGGGGTTGTCAGTACATATTTTAGTTTCTCAAAGGAGAGGATAATATCCAAGTTCTGTTTCCAATCATTATAGTTCTCACCAGTTAATAGGTTTTTGTCATGTATCGAAGATAAAAAGTTTTTAGACATTTTTAATCTACAATAAAGAATCATATACCAAACATAAGCAAACATATAATAATAATTTAGTAAGATAACACAATCATGTAAAAATATACAAATGTGTTTACGTGTCAAAATCTTGAAAATATCACAACCTTACAATGATAATTCCTAACTCATAATTCAACAAGCTCCTAGGGGATTCATGCCAATTCAATTAGGAACACGGATCCCCTCCTGATTAATATATGTCATCCAGGACCCGTATGATCCAGCATATATTACAACCTTACAACGATAATTCCCAACGATAATTCCCAACGAAAATATCACAACCTTACAACGATAATTCCCAACTCATAATTCAACAAGCTCCTAGGGGAGTCATGTCAATTCAATTAGGAACACAGATCCCCTCCTGATTAATATATGTCATCCAAGACCCATATGTTCCAACATATATTAATAATCGTTTCTTTGGCCATTAATTTTATTAACAGAGCTCCTAGGAGAGGTTAATAATAAAATTAACATGATTGTATAACCATAGTTTCAATATTTTATCTATGATTTATAATCACCATCTAGAGGTGTGCAACCATAAATCATGCTAAAATACCTTATCCTTTCAGAGATCTAATCTAGTACATGATAGAAATCCCTTCCTAGGAGTCGGGACTACCATGCTCTGCCTATGGACCAACGATGGAGGCCTTAGGTTCTCTCTTTGAAAAACCTTCTCTCACTCAATCTTTTGAAATCAAGGTTTTATTTTAAGAATATGCATGAACAATTTTAAGATGAGTGGCACTCCCTATTCTATATGATATGTTATCAATATATATGGCAAATCATATTATAATACAGACAAGCCAAGTAATCAAGTAAAGCTATAAGCAAAATAATAATAACCGTAATATTATGGTTCCACCCTAGAGAATAGAAATTAAGATTACAAGAGAATAATCGAGACATATTATCGATTTTTCATCCTTGACTCTTCAAGCTGTATCCTTCTTCATGTAATTCCCATCTTCAAGTCTTCAATCATGTATGAATCAAATACTTTATATTTTCGATCATATCTAAATTTAATGTTTCTCAAAATAATCCCAAAAATAAAATTAAAACGGCACCCTTTTTGAAAAAATTTTCAGCTCTCGGTCTACAGGCCGATCTAGGTAATCAACCTGCCGGTCATGAAAGTTCAGCATGCCACCAAAGCCACCTAATTTCTGCCCCACTAACAGCTTGTCGAACCACAAGTCCAGCCTGCTGATCTGCAAACATCGACTTGCCAAACCGGAGGGTTTGGCATACCGACCGAGCAGAAATTACTATTCTAGAAAATACAATTTTAATGCAATTCATCAATTTTATTTTCAACAATTCAAAAACATAAAATTAGAGACTCAGGAAATACCTGGGTGCGCCATCATCCATCTTCCATATCCGTCTTCTAGATTCGTCTTCTCCGAATAATTATTTAATTACAAAATTCTTACAAATTTAAAATTAAACAACAATTCCTAGATAGAGATGATAGTCTGCTATCTAATTACATGAAAAACCTAGATGCATATTCTAACCTCTAAGGAACCATAACAGGTATAAATTAATTAATTAATAAATAATTAAATAACCATTTAATCAATCATAATTAATTTGTAAACATTCACCATATAATCCATGACAACATATATAATATATAGAAACCTAAGTGCCAACTCTCTATAAAATTAAATTTAAGCATAGGAGAGATTAAGATCACAAAATTTATACATATAACGTGATCACAAGCTCATTAATTTATGTAAAAACCTAGCTCTAATGCCAATTGTTGGAAAAATACTACGCAACGAAATTTTAAAATTTTACATCAGAGTATTATTTAAAACACAAGTTTGACATGCTATATGTATAAATTAACCAGATCTTACTAATCTTTGTATGGCAAAGAACCCTCGTAAAATGTGAAGAAAAGTAACGTTTCAAAAGAGCCTCAACCAACTGGTCTTCTTTGCTATTCTCTATCCATGACCAGAGTGAGTGTGGGCTCACATGTATAGCTCTTCCACCAAGTGACTCTCCTTCCAACCAATCGAGAGAACCCAAAGCAAGTGTTCGTGATTTGTGAACAAAAGCTCTCAGGAAATTTTTCAGTTTCTCACTAGCAGAGTATCACTCTTAGTCTCTATTGATCTAAATAACATGTGTGACTTACCCCCTATTTATAGAGGTTGGGTCTAGGGTCACTCCTTATCAGATTAGGTCTCAAAAACTTGAATCAGAATCAAATTTAGATCAATATCAGATGAAAGCCGCATGAAAATACGTGATCTTTTTATTGCGCAATAGGCAGGCCAAACTTGCCCCATCGGTAGGCCGAACTTGAGGATCGGCATGCCGAACTGCCGATAAAAAATCTCAACGACTCTTTTATTTTCCACCCGAGATTCTATAGGATAAAGCCTCAGTTTTAATTCAAATAACCCAATAGAGAAGTTATCTAATTAAAACAACTTTATCTAGATCATCTCTAGGAAAACAAATGAATTCCTAATAATTCTACAAGTTTATCTTGATCTAATTATTCAAAATTAAATCAACAGATAAACAAACAAGAATTATTCGATCCTTACAATTCAACAAGCTTATCTTGAATTAATTTTTTATCACAAAATTAATTCAACTGATAAACAGACATGAATTATTTGATTTTTCTAAATTTTAACCAATCTAATAAATCTGACATAAGTTACCAATTATTGGAAAAGCATCATTACAGGATGTTGTGAGCTAGCAAATGGGACTAGATGGACCTATATAGTTCAAGTTCTCGATAATTATGAAACCCAATATCCCAGATATACATTTCATAATTATCAACTCCAACGCTACTCCACTAAAAGCTTAGAGTTGTACTCTCGAACTACATAGAATTATGAAGCCCGTATAGCTAAGTTTCCATGACATATCATAGTGTATTGTATCTCCATATGATTATTCATAATCGGCTTAAGGACAAGTTCTATCTTACCTTCCTGATTATTTTTATCTTACGTTCTATTATCTCACCATCAGAAAACTTACCATCCAAAGACAGTATACCATTCGATTATACCTATGTATCCAAATGGTTGAGCGCTCCAGTTTTTTAATTATAGGATAATGCATATAAGAGGATATCACTACTTCTAAAGAGGAGCTATGGATTCCATATCTATGAATAATAGGTCTACGCCATCAAGAGTCATGCATCCAATGTACCGGCATGCATACCACTATAAAGATGTGGGTGTCACCCTTTGGTACATCAAAAGACACAAGTCAAGACAATGGGCCCACTATTCATCTCAGGATTAAGACACAATAAAAATGATTGTCTAAAGTTAATCGATTTGTTGAGACAAAATTATTAATCCAAATCAATTCACTTTATGTCTCGATCCAACACATTGTCACCTATGACAACGTGCTAATGTTTCTATTCATAGAGTCCACCTCTGATGGTCAAGACAAACCATTTCCCAATTGGGATATAGATAACATAACAATCTTTACATGAATAAAGTGCCCAACTTTATTTTCTCGATTGCGGATCTTATGTTTTAGACCATCACCTTAAAAATTGTGTCTTCTGCATAATCTGTCCATCATATGCCCAATTCTTAAAGGTTTAGATCGATAGTCTCAGACTTTTGTTTGCTTAACATACATTCAACAAATATGAACGTAAAGAGGACAAGATTTGGTATTAAATAATAAATAAATTCTTTATTGATAAAAAAATCTCTAAAAACATATTACATTTTTACTCCTTAGGGCATATATATCTAATAGAGTTTTCAATATTTGAATCTTAAAATTGCTGCAATTGTTGCTCTCATGGTGTTGCACTTTTTGGAGGTTACAAATATTCTTGAACTTTTTTTTTCTCTTTCATCAATCTTCAAATTCTTTATTTGATGCTCTAAACCTAAGTCGTCATCATCCACACATTTCTCCGCAAACACATTAGTTTCATAAAATACCACTTACATAGATTCTTCAACTACTAGGGTTCTTTTGTTATAAGTTTTGTTAGAGGATGAATATCCAAGGAAAATTAACATTAGATTTTGAGTCAAACTTTCTAAAAGTGTCTTCAGTGTTTAAAATAAAGCATTTGCAACCAAAGACTTTGAAATATCTTATATTAGTCTTTCGACCATGCCAAAGCTCATAGCTAGTTTTGTCTAGTTTAGCACTTAGAACCCTATTAATAGCATAACATGTTGTGTTAACGGCTTCGGTCCGAAAATATTTTGGCAAACCATTTTCATGTAACATAGACATAGCAATCTCTTGAAGAACTTGATTTTTCCTTTTAACAATACCATTTTGTTGAGGAGTTTTTGGCATCAAAAAATTATGTCCAAAAGCTTTTCGTTAGAGATAGTTCAAATACGTCATTATCAAACTCAACACCATGATCACTTCAAATTAAAGTAATCATATATCCTTGTTCATTTTTAACCCTTTTGCAAAAATAATAAAAAAATGTTTTCAATGCCTCGTCTTTATTTGGCAAAAATAAAACCCAAGTAAATCTTGGAAAATCATCCATAATCACGAAAGCATAATGTTTAACATTAAGACTAAAATCCTAAAGAGACCAAATAAATCCATATGAAGTATTTGTAAAGATCTACTGGTAGGAATTTCAGAAATTGATTTAAAAGAAGTTCTCACTTATTTTCCAAATTGACATGTAATAACTCTATAAAAATAGAGTTATTGATGTCCTTTAATGTACAGATTTTTTTCTATGTTTTTAATTTTTTGGTTAATTTTTGCTTATTTTTATTTAATTTTACATATTTTACTTCTTATTTTATTTTTTTTATTTGACTTTATTTGTTTTTATTTTATTTGAATTTTAATTGAATTATTATTATTACTATTATTATTATTTCCCTCCTTTTATTTTATTTTGTCATAATTGTGCAAACTAAATTAGGTGGCAGGGGCTAAAATGAGAAGTTGGAGGAATTTGAGGGACAAATGACAAATTTTAAACACCCAAGGCAAATGCCAGTCTAAGGAGTATAATACCAGGAAAAATAGCCCTTAGGACCGCCAGATGAAGACCCTCAACGGTTTAGATGGGCCCGTGTAAGCCAACACTAAGAACAACGCGTCTTACGTCCATGGTGGAGTGCAAAACCCATTAGCACCCAATAAACAAGTGCCACGTGGCATACGTTGTCAGCCCTACCTCAACTTCCCGAGAGCCTCTGCGACATATCCCAGTCCGGCTTCCGTGCTCCATCCGTTGGAGTAAATCCAATAGTGCCATGTCACATGACCTGCCCATCAGCCTCCTTTCTACTGTCGACGTGGAGAAAAAGAAATAAAGAAAAGATAGCTCCATTTTTAGAGCACAGCCCCCAAGTGGAGAAAGCCTTCATTGTTTTGCGGAGCTGATTTTCATGAGAGGAAAAATGAAAAAAAATATAAATATATATATACACACACACATAAACAAAAAATGTAAATATTTTGTTTTGAGAGCTTTATTTTTTAGATTTAGGAAAATTTTAGGCTTTGTTTCCAACAATCTCAAAGAAGAAAATACCAAGAGGCAAGAAGAAGAAGAAAACCAATAGAGATTTGAGGGATTTCTATACTAGTTGTTTCTTAAACTTTCTTCTCTTTTAATTATTTTTATTGCTTGTCGATGGTGAAATCTTTGAGATTGTATTTTTATTTTCAATTATGAATTAATTTTCTTTTTATTCTAGAATTTCAATTTCATCTAAATATATACTTTTAATTTATCTTTCTTAGTTTAATGCATGTTCTTTCACTAAATTGATTGTTCCATCTTGAACCTAATACCTCTAAATGCTTGATCACCATTTAGTTATTGAATTGGTAATCTTAATGCACTTGAAAAGGTGAATTTTGTGTTTTACCATGGATGGCATGAGATATATTGTGTAGGATAGGAATATATCAAATAGCATGTGTAGCCATTAAAGAGAACCTAGATCTTATTGAACCCTTGGTATTTTTATCTTTATAGGAATATAATGGATAATGTATTTTTCATATGCTATCAGGAGAGGCTTATGGACGTTAAAGAGATTGTTGGGCTATCAATTTGGTTTGTTATGACTAATTAAGGAAAAAAAGAGGGTTAAAGTGAATTGTTATGGTGCAACTGTAATTCTATTTATTTTATTTTCATATTTTCTTACTTATTTTATTTATTTTAATTTTAACTATTTCTCTTTTTCATAATCGGTCGTTCAAATAATCTTAGAGATAATCCAATTTCGGTAATTAATAAAAATTAAACACAATCTCCGTGAGTTCAATACTCACTAATCATTATATGACTTGTTTATACGATTCTGTGCACTTGCAAATCCAATCGAACAACATGCATCAATACAAATTTTGTCCTTTTGAAATGGGTGTTTACGCAATCTCTGGACAATATATTTTTTTGGAAGCTTTAAAAGTAAATGCATGGTAGCATGTCCAAGTCTCTTATGCCAAAGCCAAAAATCATCATTTAAAACCGAGAGGCATTGATTTTTGTTTGAAAACTTTTCAAATGTCAACAGTATAAATATTATCATTTTGGTCTCCAACAAACACAACCACACCATTGCAAACATTTTCAATTAGATATTTTGAAGATTCAAAAGTGACTCTATGACCCTTATCACACAATTGACTAATATTAAGTAAATTGTGCTTTAAATTATCAACAAGAAAACCATTTTCAATTGTAGTAGAAGAACCGTTATCAACATTACTAACTTTAAGGATTTTTCCTTTTGCATTGTCTCTAAATGTGACTGTTCAGTTGGAATCGTATAAGTAATAAGGTGTACCAAGAGTACGAATATTGTTCCCACAGAGATTGTGTTTAATTTTCGTTAATTACCAAAATTGGATTAGTTCTTTGATTATTTGAATAATTGATTAAAAATAAGAATAAAATCTAAAACTATATTAACAAAATTTAAATAAACTAAATGTAAATAATAAAGTAAAATAAAATGAAATAAAATGCTCTTGTGATGCTCCGGGGAGGGAGTCGGTGAGTTTTAGGTGGAGAAGTTGAAATTAAGGTAAATAAGAAGAAATAAATGAGGTAAATAGAGAAAAAAGTAAATAAATATATGTAAAAAGTATATAAATATCATCGGCGGTCACCATCACGTAAATGCCACAAAGGTGGGGCTGAAATCTTATCCTCATTCACCATCACGTGGTCGCTTACCACGAATGTGGGTAGATAAATAAAATACAAATAATAATAATAATACAAGACTACTGAAAACCATCGTAAATCATCGTCTTTGAAATAAATTAAAAAAATAGAAACTCACAAAGATGACATGACATCAACGTTGGATCGGGACAAGTTGTACAGTAACGCATCATACAACAGTTCCAAAGAAAATACCATATCTACACATAGAGCCAGGTTTTAATCTTGAGACCTTCCTTCCTCTTAGAACCTAAAAGGAGGATTTTTAAAAATAGGAAAATGTGAGCAGAAGGCTTAATAGGATAATTATTTTTTTAAAAAGGGTTATTTAAAAATAACAGTTTTAGATAGAAATATCATTCGTAAAAAATCTCAAGATCTTAACAAAAATCAATAAATACTTACTTGAATGAAACCTGATACAATATCACCGTACAGGTTTTGGAAATCGAAAAGAATATCAAAACATAATTCTTCAAAATCAAAGACAGAAATCATTCTTAAAAGGAAACATTTAAGGAATAAACTTCAGCCGAAACAATTTAAAAGGGGCTGCCAAAGAAAGAGATAGGACTATCCTAGCTTAATTGAAATTCCAATAATGTAAGCTCCAAATAAAATTCAACATATGCTCTATATAAGTTCAAAACCTTAAAAACTGCATTTAAAATCAGAAATCACTTTCAACATATATCATTATGTTAATTTAATTATCAGTGTGCCTTTTTGAATCAAAATAATCATAACTCAAAATCTTAATCCTTTTTAAAACATTTCAAAATCATTAAACATTGAAAATTGGAAGAAAAATATTAAAGTTTACAGTCAGCCTACCGAACATCCTAGTTAGGCCTACCGAACCTGCACAATTCGGCCTACCGAACTCCAAAATTGGCCAACCGAATTGGCTTGAGTTCGGCCTGCTGATGACATGAATTCAGCATGTCGAACTTATAAATCTGGCATGTCGAACCTCAAGTTCAGCCTGTCGAGCTGGCAAATTCTAAAAATTTTCAGGTTTTGAGTTTCAGGCTCCTCGAACTCAATAACCCAAATTAAACCTGTTTTTCGATTCCTAGAGCATAGAAATCACACAGAAAACATAGAAAACCATAATATAACAAATTTAAACCATTTTCTCCAAATTTAAACTCAATTTCACAACTGATTTGAAAATAAAAAAATATATAAAAACTTGGTTAAATCGATTCTAACTCAAATTAAGTTTAGATTCACTATAAAATAGTTTCTACAACTTGAATTGAACATTATCTGAGCTCAAGAAAGCTCAAATTCAACATTCAAAGAAAATTTGAAAAATTATAAATAAAACTTTAAAATTTTAAAGACAAGATGAGGCTAACCTCAATGATGTTTTTGGATGAAAAATTTGATAATTGAACTTCAATTCCATCTTTAAATCAATGGAAATAAAACTCGAAATTAAAATTTTTCAAAGAGAAAGAGAGAGAGAGAGAGCTGAGTGTGAGAAAGAGAGAGAAAAAGAGAGAGAGAAAAGCGTGAAAGAAAAGAAAAAGGAAAGGAAAAGAAAAAGAAAAGCCCCAAGGGCATTTTCATAAATATGGGGAAAATGTGGGGGTAAAAATGTCATTTGATAATTTTAAAAACTAAAAATCAAAATTTTAAATGCAACAGATGAAATAAATTCTCAAATAACCAAAATTAACATTAAATTCACTCTTAGCATACTTAATAATTAAACTTAACATAATTAATCTCAATTTAAAATTCAGAAGTGTTACAGCTATTGGAAAAATAGTACGCATCAGAATTTTAAAAAAATTATATCAGACTATTTTCTAAAACACAAGTTTGACATGCTATATGTATAAATTAATCAGATCTTACTAACCTTTGCATGACGAAGAACCCTCGCAAAATGTGTAGAGAAGTAATCTTCCAGAAGAGCCTTAATCAACTGGTCTTCTTTGCTATTCTCTATCCACGACCGGAGTGAGTGTGGGCTCACACGTACAGCTCTTCTGCCAAGTGACTCTCCTTCCAACCAATCAAGAGAACCCAAAGCAAGTGTTCATGATTTGTGAACAAAAGCTCTTAGGGAGTTTTTCAGATTCTCAACAGTAGAGTATCACTCTTAATTTTCAATTGATCTGAGTAACTCTTAAGACTTACTCCCTATTTATAGAGGTTGGTCCTAGGGTCAGTCCTTATTAGATTAGGTCTTAAAAACTCGAAAAAGAATCAAGTTCGAATCAATATCTGATAAGATCTACATAGAAATGCATAATCTTATCCTTCGCTCATCGGCATGCCGATTAGGATGATCGGCAGGCCAAACAGCCAAATAAATATATTCGTGAATCTTTTATTTTTCACCCAAGATTCTATAGGATAAAGTCTCAGTTTTAATTCAAATAACCTAATAGAGAAGTTATCTGATCAAAACAACTTTATCTAGATTATCTCTAGGGAAATAAATCAATTTCCAATAATTCTACAAGTTTATCTTGATCTAATTTATCCAAAAAATAAATCATTCGATAAATAGAAAAGAATTATCCGATCCCAATAATTCAACAAGTTTATCTTGAATTGATTTTATCACAAAATTAATTCAACCGATAAACAGACATAAATTATTTGATTCTTCCAAATTTCAACCAATTTGATAAATCCAATATAAGTTACCAATTATTGGAAAAGCACGCTGTATCATTACAGAATGTTGTGAGCTAGCAAAGGGGACCAAATAGACCTATATAGTTCAAGCTCTCAATAATTACGAAACCCAATATCCTAGATATACATTTCATAATTATCAACTCAGACGCTATTTCACTAAAAGCTTGGAGCTGCACTCTTGAACTACATAGAATTACGAAGCCCGTATTGCTAAACCTCCATGACATATCACAGTGTATCGTATCACCATATGATAATCCATAATCGGTTTAAGGACAAGTTCTGTCTTACCTTCCTGATTATTTTTATCTTACATTCCATTATCTCACCATCGAAAAACTTACCATTAAAAGATAGTATACCATTCGGTTACACCTATGTATCCAAGTGGTTGAGCGCTCCAGTTTTTCAATTATAGGATAACGCATATAAAAGGATATCATTACTCCTGAAGAGGAGCTATGGATTCCATATCTATGAATAACAAGTCTACGTTATCAAGAGTCATGCCTCCAGCGTACCGGCATGCATATCTATGAATAACAAGACAACGGGCCCACTATTCATTTCAGGATTAAGATACAATATAAATGATTGTCTAAAGTGAATCGATTTGCTGAGACAGAATTATTAATCCAAATCAATTCACTTTATGTCCCGATTCAACATATCGCCACCTATGATAATGTGCCAATGTTTCTATTCACGGAGTCCATCTCGATGGCCAAGATAAACCATCTCCCAATAAGAATATAGACAACATAACAATCTTTACATGAATAAAGCGCCCAACTTTATTCCCTCGATTGCGGATCATATGATTTAGACCATCACCTTAAAAATCATGTCTTCTGCATAACCTGTCCATCATATGGCCAATTCTTAAGGCTTAGACCGACAGTCTCAAACTTTTGTTTGCTTAACATATATTCAACAGATATGAACGTAAAGAGGACAAGATTTGGTATATAAACAATGAATAAATTCTTTATTGATAAAAATGTCTCCAAAAACTTATTACATTTTTACTTCTTAGGGCATACATGTCTAACAACAACTCTAGGGATTAAATTTCACCTGAATATGTCACTAAGCATCTATTAGTCGGCTTAATTGTATTGTCTAGTTGAATAATAGCCAAAACCTCTTAAACTCTCCAAAAGGCCCTTTCGGTAGTCATTTCGAAATATCCTATGTTAACTAGTAAACTATATTCCAATGTCTACTAATTAATCAGAATTTATTAGGTTCTTGGATTTCGTTAATGGTTACAAAATCATACTAGGTATATTTCTATCCTGTTAAGACTATGTTACTCTATAATTAGCCTAACATGTAAATCTCCCTCCCATAAGCAATTTATGGCTTCCTAATCGACTAATTGATGGTCAATCAACTAAAAACATTTACAGAATATAGAATAATTATTCAACATTAATTAGACAATTTCAATTAATTTAAGTAAATGGAAAATCAAAGGAACATAAATAAGCTAAATTGAAATCCCTAGAACACCAACAACTAAGGCATAAACAAAAATAAAAAATAAAAATAAACACGAGAATAAATTACACCAATATTCACATTTTTAGAATATACAAAAATAAGAAAAATAAAAATGCGAAAGAAATTACCTAAGTGGAAGTGTCATAATCTCCAAAACTTCTTCCCCAAATCTTCTTTTTCCTCCTTTTTGAAGCTCTAAAATGATCTTCAATGGTGTTTCAAAAGAAAAATAAAATCTAAAAATAAAAATAAAAACTAATAAAATTGAACTAAAGACTTATTTATTTTTCTTTCTTCCTATTTTCCATTTGGGAACTAGCTTTTTCTTCACCAAAAAAGGAGTTCTCGGTTCTAGTGCCTCAATCCATTCCTAAAATGGAACTTCCTCCTTGGAGCTACTTCCTCCCCATTTTGTTCTTGCTAATTCCCTAAGTAATAGAGAAAGAACAATGTGCATTATAGCTTGGATTGCTCTAATATGTGGCGATGCTACACCGGGTGCTGGTTGGAGCTACGCACGTGGCGCACTGACATTTGTTGAGGAATGAGGGCGAATGAGGGCCAAACTGGGACGCGTCACATAGGATCTTGGGCAGCTGAGATAGTAGCTGAGCCATTTGGTGCATCACGAGAGGGCTTTTCTAACACGGTTTTAGTCTTCGCTTGCCGTTGTCGAGGTGATCTCCATGCACAAATCACAACAATTTGAGGCTTGATCCAACGACTGTTAGAGACAGTTGATGCTTTCAGCCACCTGCGTGTGTGGTTATCTTGTAGCAAAATGCAAAATTCAAATTTTCCCTCCCTTTTTAACCCAATGTTGCTCCAAATTATCATTTTAGGCCCTGTCACCTATTTAACATACAGAAATGAGATAAAATAAATAAATGAAGGATTAATAATAATAATAATAATAATTATTATTATTATTATTATTATTATTGTTATTGTTACTACTACTACTACTACTGCTAATAGTAATAATAATCAAATTCAATTAAAATAAAATAAAATAAAAACAAATTAACAAAATTAAAAATAAAAATATCAAGAACATAACAAATATATACGCATTCAAGGACATAAATAACTCTATTTTCATAGACTTATTACCATGTTAGCATGTCCAAGTATCTTATGCCAAAGCCAAGAATCATCATTTAAGACTACGAGGCATTGGTTTTTGTTTGAAAACTTTTCAAATATCAATGGTATAAATATTATCATTTTGGTCACCAACAAGCACAACTTTACCATTGCAAACATTTTGAGGATTCAAAAGTGACTCTAAAACTCTTATCACACAATTAGCTACTGCTAAGTAAATTATGCTTTAAATTATAAACAAGAAAAACATTTTCAATAATAGGAGAAAAACCAATATCGACATCACCAACTTTGCAGATTTTTCCTTCTACATTGTCTCCAAATGTGACATGACCACTGTTCTTTTTGGTAAACTTAGAGAACAATAAGAGATCCCCCGTCATGTGCTTGGAACCACAATCTAAGAAATATTTGACTTTCTCCTTTATTGGTACCTTCAAAACATAACTAAGTTTTGATTTTTTGAATCCATAAGGCTTTGGGTCCATTGGTGTTAGTTTTTAAGGTTTTGGAAACCCATTCTTGTTTAACTCTAAAATATTCACTCTTTTTTATGAGAAAAAAGAAAGTGATGTGTCCATCTTGGTTGCAATAAGTGCATGCATATTTTGAGTCATTTTCACCAAATGATGCCTTAGCAAAATAATTTTTAAGGATTTTTATTTAATATGTGGCTTTTAGCCTATTCCTCTTTTGTTGAAAATACATTGTTGTTCACCAAGCATCAAATCAAAGTTGATCTTTCCATTGGTGAACTTCAAAATTATTTTTGTCAAATCATCAATTTTTTCTTTCAAAGATGTGCTTTTAATAAGCAGGTCATTATCAAAACCTTTTAATTTCTCATTTTTTAAAGCCTCAATTTCCCTTTGCATAATTACAATTTTCTTTTTAAGCATAGCATTCCTGAGAGATTGTTTCTCATAATCATCATGTAATTCATCAAATGCTATAATTTCTCGTAATCATCATGCAATTCATCAAATGCTCTATATAGCTCCATATAATCAAACTCATTGCAATTACACTAGGAAAATGAGGGGAAGATATCTCATCATCATCAAGAGCCATAAAACACATGTTGGGGACTTCTCTTGGCTCTTTCTCATCGGATTCTTCAAGGTTAAGTTCATCCCAAGTGGCTTAAAAAAATTCTTTATTTCTTCCTTGTTGGTTTCTTTCTTGCTTCCCTTCCTTTTGAGAGGTCAATCCAGTCTCTTATGTCTCGGTTTCTTGTAATCGTAACAAATTATCTAATCTTTCTTTGACTTTTCTCCTTGGTCATTGTTTCTTATACATCATTTGCATTGGTTGAACTTTCTATAGAATTTCTTTTACTTCTTTGCAAACAAGGCCATTATATCCACATTACTTTGATCAAGGGATACATCTTCATCATCATCTTCATCATTTTCCTCTTCTTAGATGGAAGCTTTCAAAGCAATTTTTTTCTTCTTTTTGTCTTCCTCTTCTTGGTTTTACTTTCTTGCGATCTTATGAGTCATAAAAAATCCAACTAGCTCCTCTAGTGGTAGAGTTGAAAGATCATTGGCTTCTTTTAAAGGTGTACTTTTGACATGTCATGACATAGGTAGTGACTAGGCAATCTTCTTACCAATTCACTTGTTTTGAAAGTCCTACTAAGGGATTTCAAATCATTAATGATATCCACAAATCTAGTGTACGTTTCGGTAATGGATTCATGATCTTTCATTTTAAACATATCATAATCATAAAAAATAATTAATTTTAGTTTCCTTGACTTGATTTGTTCCCTTATGAACAACTTCTAAAGTGTGCCATATCTCTTGTGCAGATGTTCAAGATGTGATTCTATTGAACTCATTTCTATCCAAAGCACAATATTATATGCTAATGGCTCTAGCACTTAAGGATAACTTCTTCTCATCATTTTCATCATATTCGTTTGGAATTTTGGGAGCCATAACCTTATCTACTTCCTTTGTAGGTTTATAAGGTCCTTTTTTAATAATTTTCCATAAAGCACAGTCAATAAATTGTAAATAAATAGTCATCCTAGCTTTTTAAAAATTGTAATCACTGCCAAGAGGCCTACTCTTGGAATGACCTTCTATGTTTTGCAAATTTTATGTAGCCATACTCAAGATTGCAAAATCTTTTCAAAAAATTTGAGCACTTTGCTTTGATACCAATTGTTATCCTACGAATGACTACCCAAGAGGGGGATGAATTATTAAAAAATTAAAATCAATCACAAAACAAGTAAATGAGAATAAATCAAAAACCTTTAATCAAAAGCACAAATCAACCAACTTCAAGCAATGAAAGAGCAAGTCATAAAATGCAATAGATCAAGCTAATAATCATGAATAGATTGTATCAATAAAAATAACATGTAAAGATATAAAAATGCATGAAAAGGAGTAGGAAAACGCGATTTATAGTGGTTTACTTTCACCAATTAATACACGACCCAACCTTTTTTGCTATCTTGATTGACTTTCGACATGATCATACCTTGAACAATCTAGTGAGTCTTTTACCTGAGGCTCACCAAAACCTCTACATTTTGCCAATTTTACACATAGATTGTCTAACCAAATAACCCCATAATTAAAATGTTGGGAAACATATTACACTTGTTCTAGGAAGGGCTTGAAATACATTTAACCCACTAGCACATCTAACAAAGAGTTAGAGTACAATTTGAAATTACTAAGGAGATGTAGAAGCACACAAAGAGAATTTTGAGAAGTTTTGGCTCAAGAGATATTATCTTTACTCAAAGATGATCAAAAACTATTTTGGAGAGAATGACACTTAGAATATGATTCAAGATAAGTTCAAGATATCAAAAAGTGTCTTCAAGGTCGCAAAATGAGGTTTTTGTACCAAAAACGTGACTTACTAGCCATTTGAGACTTGTTTCTAATGCTAGAAAACTAGTAGTGAGCGATAACCCTCTAGGACGAGCTTGTCGACCACCAAACACTAGCGCTGGTCGACCGGGTTGCATAAAATAGTAGCCCCATCTCAATTTTCTACAATAAGTAAATTTTTGAAAATAATTTGATTTTAATGCCAAGAATCAAACTTTAAGCTTTAAATAGCAAAAAAAAAAACATTTTAAAAAATTCTAACTAATTTCAAAAATTTTTTTGACTTTTAGTCTATAAAAGCTTAAGCTTTTCATTCAAAACAAGTTTTTGACACTAATAGTTTTGATCAAACTTGAACAAAAAATCTTGATAAAAATTTTATGCATGCTTTAACATCTTATAAGCACAAAAATAAATTTTAACCTATTTTTCCAATACTTATTGATGCTTTTCTTTAAGCCCCAAATGTTCGGTTTTAAAAGTCCATCTTTGGCTATAAATTCTGAACATTTTCTTGATATCTACATCAAGTAATCTTAATTTTCAAAAATCTTTAATGATAATGAAGTTTTATACTTAAGATAAAATAATTAATGGCAGATAAATAATATTTTGTTATCATCAAAACACTAAAAATTATACTAATTGAAACCTTAGAGCCAACAACCTATATAATTAGTAACTTTCTCGTTTATAGGTCTAGCCAAAGTGCCCACAACATAACCTTACATCTTTTTTCCCTTTAAAAATTTTATCATCATATAACTCCGATATGAACAACTTTTAAACATCCAATTGCACCGTAATAGGCTAAATTGAATCATCTTTTTTATTAGAGAAATACAGGAGATAAACAACAAATAGGTGCAATATAAAGGAAACGGTAGAGGGAATATTACTAAGAAATTAGAAACAAAATATTACAACCAAGGTTCAACCTAAAAAAAAAACCGAATCTCAATTGGAACAAGAACGATAGTCGAGGCATGTGTGGTTCACATTTTCCTTAAAACAGATTTGTTCTCTTCAGTTGCATTGGAGGATTTGACAAACGTCTATCTCCCAAGATACAATGACAAACGACAATGGTCTATGCATGATCAAAGACCACCTCTAGCGAACTTGCGTCATCCTCTATCACCAAAATCCGTCTACGACAGCACTAGGCAAAACTCAAAAAAGAAAGAGCAATAAGACACAAAAATAAGAGAAAAGCTTTGTGTTTTTTCCTGTGTAATTCATGTGTCTAGATGTAGATAAAGCCCTTGTATTTATACATGTCAAGGGATGTTACAGGGCACTTAATTTTGGGTTTTTATGAGCTTGGTTAATACCATCTTAATTCCGATGTTTACAAAACATTGTATCATGATTTTGCAAAATGTAGCCTATGTAAGGCAAGCTCAACGAACCCAGCATTCGTATTGCCTATGTCGTGGTGCACACATCGGGCCCTTAACCCACTGGGGTCGTGATTTGCACCCCTCTATGCATGAGAGAGCCTCTTAGTACAACATCTTGCCTAAACACAATAGTGCAACCTATTAAAAACCATATCAAGCTTTAATACCTAACCAATATGGGACTCCACATTTAGGCTTTTTCCAACAACATCCAAATGTCAATAGGTACATTTTGAGCAACAATTTCTTATTTACTTGATTACCATTTTGAGCAGATAAATATATGATTTTGATCTCCTTGCGATGGAGAATGCGAATCTATCAAGACCCTTTACTTTTACAAAGTGGGTCTACTAAAAATTAGGCCTCAAAATGGCTCCTCAAAATGGTTGTTAACTATTTTTTCCAATAATGTCCCACATGAATGAAATTGACAAACTACAAGGGAAAACAAAGACACAACATGGTGATAGAGTTCTACGGTTAATACCCACATAGGATAGGTAGGTGTTAACCTTTGAACCTTCCCTTGTAAAAGTATGTTTACTTTACTAGCTGACCAATAGACGTGATGTCATTGAACTATTCAGCTATTTGTGTAAATGATAACATACCTCACACATATATTTTCTAACACAGTTTCAGTTCTCATGTTTATTCATTTTGGCCATGAACATCTCCCTGGTTCTATAAGAGTTTCTAAAGAATTGAGCCCTAGCAATTCTCTTTTGAAGCAGCCCCCCTTCTTTCTCACATAGGTGATTTCTTACTTTAAGAGTAACTTGCATTACTCCGCTTAAATTTCCAATGTATTCGATGCATAAGAATCATTAAAAGCAAACTGCTTAACCTTTCCCTATGGGTATCATTGTTTTTATTATAGGAATGGGTTAGGGTAACCCCTATGGTGATCCTACTCGGTTTATTCAGTTTAGTTATTTCATTGAACCTAGATCTTGGGATCTCCAGTCAACAAGGTTGGGTTTCCACTGTTTCGACCTATTCTTCCATGGGCTTAAGTCCCATTCTGTTAGACATGTATGCTCTAAGGAGTAAAAATGTAATACGTTTTTGGAGACATTTTTATCAATAAAGAATTTATTCATTTATATATACCAAATATTGTCCTCTTTACGTTCATATTCGTTGAATGTATGATAAGCAAACAGTAGTCTGAGACTGTCAGTCTAAACCTTAAGAGTTGGGCATATGATGGGATGATTATGCGGTAGACACGACTCTTAAGGTGATGGTCTAAAATATATGATCCGCAATCGAGGGAATAAAGTTGGGCGCTTTATTCATGTAAAGATTGTTATGTTGTCTATATCCCTTTTGGGAGATGGTTTGTCTTGGCCATCGGAGTTGGACTCCGTGAATAGAAACATTGGCGCGTTGTCATAGGTGACGATGTGTTGGATCGGGACATAAAGTGAATTGATTTGGATTAATAATTCTGTCTTGGCAAATCGATTCACTTTAGACAGTCGTTTGTATTGTATCTTAATCCTGAGATGAATAATGGGCCCGTTGTCTCGACTTGTGTCTTTTGATGTACCAATGGGTGACTCCCACATCTCTATAGTGGCATGCATGCCGGTACGTTGGAGGCATGACTCTTGATAGCGTAGACTTGTTATTCATAGATATGGAATCCATAGCTCCTCTTTAGGAGTAATGATATCCTCTTATATGCGTTGTCCTGTAATTGGAAAACTGGAGCGCTCAACCATTTGGATACATAGGTGTAACCGAATGGTATACTATCTTTGGATGGTAAGTTTTCTAATGGTGAGACAATGGAACGTAAGATAAAAATAATCGGGAAGGTAAGACAGAACTTGTCCTTAAGCCGATTATGGATGATCATATGGGGATGCGATACACTATGATATGTCATGGAGACTTAGCTACACGAGCTTCGTAATTCTATAAAGTTCGAGAGTGCAGCTCCAAGCTTTTAGTGGAGTAGCGTTGGAGTTGATAATTGTGAAATGTATATCTGGGATATTGGGTTTCATAATTATCATGAGCTTGAACTTTATAGGTCCATTTTGGTCCCCTTTGCTAGCTCACAAAATCCTGTAACGACACGGCGTGCTTTTCCAATAATTGGTGACTTATGTCGGATTTATCAGATTGGTTTAAAATTTATAAGAATCAAATAATTCATGTCTGTTTATCGGTTGAATTAATTTTGTAAGAAATTAGTTCAAGATGAACTTGTTGAATTATGGCGTTCGGATAATTCTTGTCTGTTTATCGGTTGTTTTAATTTTGGACAATTAGAACAAGATAAACTTGTAGAATTATTTGAATTGATTTATTTTCTTAGAGATTATCTTGATAGAGTTTGTTTTGATCAGATATCTTTTCTATTGGGCTATTTGAATCAAAACTGAGACTTTATCCTTTAGAATCTCGGGTGGAAAATAAAAGATTCGCGGAGATTTTTTCTCGGCAGTTCGGCCTGCCGATCAGAAAGTTCGGCCTGCCGAACTGGCCAGTTCGGCCTGCCTATCTCACAGTTCGGCATGCCGACCACGACAGCTAAGATTACGCGTTTTTCACGCGTATCTTATCAGATATTGATCCGAACTTGATTCTATTTCGATTTTTGAGACCTAATCTGATATGGACTGACCCCAAGGACCAATAGGTATAAAAAGGGAGTGAGTCTAATGATTTACTCAGATCAATTTGAGAGATTAAGAGTGATACTCTTCTAGTGAGCATCTGAAAACTCCCTGAGAGCTTTTGTTCATAAATCACGAACACTAGCTTTGGGTTCTCTCTATTGGTTGGAAGGAGAGTCACCGGTGGAAGAGCTGTACGTGTGAGCCCACACTCACTCCGGTTGTGGATAGAGAATAGCAAAGAAGACCAGTTGGTTGAGGCTCTTCTGGAACGTTACTTCTCTACACAGGTCGCGGAGGTTCTTCGGCACACTGAGGTTAGTAAGATCTGTTTAATTTATACATATAACATGTCATACTTGTATTTTGGAAAATACTCTGATGAAAATTTTTTTAAAAAATTCCGCTGCGCACTTTGTTTCCAACAATTGGTATCAGAGCCCAGGTTTTTACATAAATTTGCAAGTTTGTGATCATGTTATATGCATAAATTTTGTGATCTTAATCTCTCCTATGCTTGAATTGAATTTTATAGAGAGATGGCACTCTAGGTTTCTATATAATATATATGTTGTCATGGATTATGTGGTGAATGTTTATTAATTAATTATGGTTGATTAAATTGTTGTTTAATTATTTATTAATTAATTAATACCGGTTATGGTTCCTTAGAGGTTAGAATGTGTATCTAAGTTTTTCATGTAATTAGATGGCGGACTATCATCTCCGTCTAGGAATTATTATTTAATTTGTAAGAATTTTGTAATTAAATAATTATTCGGAGAAGACGGAACGAGAAGTCGGATCTTGAAGATAGATGATGGCGCCTCCAGGTATTTCCTGAGTCTCTAATTTTATGTTTTTGAATTGTTGAAAATAAAATTGATGAATTGCATTAAAATTGTATTTTCTGGATTGAGGGTTTTCTGCTCGGTCGGCATGCCGGACCTCACAGTTCGGCAGGCCGAAGGTCACAGATCGGCAGGCCGGACGTACGGTCCGGCAGGCCGACAGTGGGGCAGAAATTTTGGTGCTCTGCCGGCAGGCCGAACCTTCATGTTCGGCAGGCCGAACCACCATGATCGGCAGACCGATCACCTAGATCGGCCTGCCGACAGAGAGCATCCAGGTGTCCAGAAAAGGTGCAATTTTTGGTGCAGTTTTAATTTTATTTTTGGGACGATTCTGAGAAACATTAAATTTGGATATGACCGGAAATATGAAGTGTTCGATTCATACGGGATTGAGGACTTGAAGATGGATATTACATGAAGAAGGATACAGCTTGAGGATTCAAGGATGAAGAATCGATAAATGTCTCGATTATTCTCTTGTAATCTTAGTTTTTCTATTCTCTAGGGTGGAACCATAATATTACGGTTATTATTATTATGCTTGTAGCTTTGCTTGATTGCTTTGCTTGTCTGCATTATAATATGATTTACCATGTATATTGATAACATGTCATATAGAATAGGGAGTGCCGCTCATTTTAAAATTGTTCATGCATAATTTTAAAATAAAACCTTGACTTCAAAAGATTGAGTGGGAGAAGGTTTTCGACGAGAGAACCTAAGGCCTCCATCGTTGGTCCATAGGAAGAACATGATGGTCCCAACCCCTAGGAAGGGATTTCTATTATGTACCAGATTGGATCTCTAAAAGGATAAGGTATTTTAGTATGATTTATGGTTGCACACCCCTAGGTGGTGATTATAAATCATGGATAAAATATTGAAACGGTGGTTATACACTCACGTTAATTTTATTATTAACCTCCCCTAGGAGCTCTGTTAATAAAATTAATGGCCAAAGAAACGATTATTAGTATATGCTGGATCATACGGGTCCTGGATGGCATATATTAATCAGGAGGGGATCCGTGTTCCTGATTGAATTTGGCATGACTCCCCTAGGAGCTTGTTGAATTCTGAGTTGGGAATTATCGTTGTAAGGTTGTGATATTTTCAAGGTTTTGACACATAAACACATTTGTATAATTTACATGATTGTGTTATCTTACTAAATTATTAAATATGTTTGCTTATGTTTGGTATATGATTCTTTATTGTAGATTGAAAATGTCTAAAAACGCTTTATCATCGATACTTGACAAAAACCAATTAACCGGTGAGAACTATAATGATTGGAAACGGAACCTGGACATCGTCCTATCCTTTGAGAAACTGAAATATGTACTGACAACTCCTTGTCCTCCCGAGCCTACGGGAGACTCAAGTAATGAGCAATTCCAAGCGTACGACCGCTGGAAAGATGCTAATGATCAGGCCCGCTGCTATGTTATGGCTAGCATGAATAACGTGCTGCAGGCTCAACATCAGGATTATGAGACTGCGAAGCAGATCTTGGATAATCTTGAGGATATGTTTGGAGGCCAGGCCATAACAAAGCGGCAAGGGGCGCTTCGGAAACTCTTAAACTGTAGACAGAGACCGGGGACATCTGTAAAGGAGCACATGATGTTGGTCATGGGTTACCTCGCTGAGGCTCAAACCAATGGAGCCGACATCGATGCTGAAACTCAGATGACTATGGTCTTTGAGACTCTGTCTAAGGAATTTATTCCGTTTAGAGCTACTTTTAATTTGAGCAATAGACGGGATATGACCTTGACAGAACTGATGAAACAGTTACAGGAGTTTGAACTGCTGATCAGGGAGTCTCCTGCTGGTGGAGAGGCCAATATGGTAGCTGCTTCTGGTTCCAATCCTAACTCTGGGAATGGAAAGAAGCAACGGGCCAAGAGTGGTAAGTCTTCTATTCCTATTGCTACCAAGAGCAAGAAGAAAAAGAAGAAGAACCCAAAGAAGCTTAAGTGCTTCTTCTGTGGTAAGGTCGGGCATATAAAGAAGCATTGCAAGGACTTCCTTTCCAAGGGAGGTAGGTGTGATCTTCTATATTTAGAAACTTGTTTGGTTGAGGAATCCAGTGACATTTGGGTCATAGATTCCGGTGCAACTAATCATGTTTGTGTTTCTCTGCAGGGATTCAAAGAAACGAGAAGTCTACTTCGTGAAGACTTAACGCTTCGGATGGGCGATGGATCCTTGGTCTCAGCGGAAGCAGTGGGAGATGTCCATCTTTATTTTGATAATTATAGGAATTTAATTTTGCGAGATTGTTTTTATGTTCCTAAATTTAAAAGGAATTTAATTTCTGTATCTTCTTTATTTAAAGACTCCTACGTGGTATCTTTTAATGAAAAAGTGGTGATTCGTAAAAACAAATCTTTTATCTGTTCTGGATGGATGCAAAATAATCTATATTTTATCAAACCTAAGATGGACTTATTGCTTAATGCTGAGATAAATGATAATGACTCAAAAAGACTTAAAACTTCTCACTCTAATAAGACTTATCTTTGGCATTTGCGCCTTGGCCATATTAACCTGAATAGGATTCAAAGGTTGGTAAGGGATGGACCTTTAAGTCACTTAAAGGTGGAATCTATACCTCAATGTGAGTCTTGTTTGGAGGGTAAAATGACCAAAAGACCATACGGGTCTAAGGGCAATAGGGCCGAAGGGGTTCTAGAACTTGTGCATAGTGATGTTTGCGGACCGATGAACATCCGGGCACGAGGAGGGTATGAGTACTTCGTCACTTTTATTGACGATTACTCAAGATATGGGTATGTGTACCTAATGCACCACAAAAGCGAAACTTATGATAAGTTCAGGGAGTTTCGGGCTGAAGTGGAAAAGCAATTGGGTAGACCCATAAAGGCACTTCGATCTGATCGAGGTGGGGAATACCTTTCTGATGAGTTCTTGGGACACTTGTTAGAGAATGGGATTTTATCCCATTTGACTGCGCCGGGCACTCCGCAGCAGAATGGCGTAGCGGAGAGAAGGAATAGGACTTTGTTGGACATGATTCGGTCCATGATGAGTTATTCATCATTGCCTTTATCCTTTTGGGGATATGCACTACAAACCGCATGTTATCTTTTGAACAATGTGCCTTCAAAATCGGTCCCTAAAACTCCTCACGAGTTGTGGACAAGACGGAAGACATCCTTAAACCATATTCGCATATGGGGATGTCCAGCTCATGTCCTGTTTAAGGATCCGAATAAGTTGGAAGCACGTTCAGAAGTTTGCGTGTTTGTAGGATATCCAAAAGGGACTAAAGGGGGTTATTTTTATAACCCAAAGGAAAATAAAGTCGTGGTTTCAACTAATGCAACTTTCCTTGAGGAGAGTTACATGAACGACTTTAAACCTCAAAGCAAAGTGGTGCTTGAGGAGTTGAGGGGTAATCCGTTTACTCCGGAGGTTCCGAACGAAACCATTCCGATCAGTGTAGAAAAACCAAACAAACCTGAACAACAACCTCAGGGGCTTCGGCGTAGTGGGAGGATCGGGCGTCAACCTGAGAGGTATATGTTCAATGGGGAGGTCTTTTTGGCTGAACCGGATGAACATGACAGGGATCCTTATACTTACGCAGAAGCTATGGAGGATGTTGATTCAAGACTCTGGACAGAGGCCATGAACATTGAGATGAAGTCTATGGAGACTAATCGGGTCTGGGAGCTTGTGGATCTTCCCGAAGGGGTAAAACCCATAGGGTGTAAGTGGATCTACAAGAGGAAAAGAGGAGTGGATGGAAAGGTCGAAACCTTTAAGGCTAGACTGGTAGCTAAGGGTTATACGCAAAAGGAAGGAATCGATTATGAGGAAACCTTTTCGCCTGTAGCCATGCTTAAGTCCATCCGGATTCTCTTGTCCATAGCTGCCGCTCTCGACTACGAGATTTGGCAGATGGATGTCAAGACGGCTTTTCTAAATGGCTATCTTGATGAGTCCATTTATATGGAACAACCAGACGGGTTCAAGGTCGCGGGTCAAGAGGGTAAGGTTTGTAAGTTGCTAAAGTCTATTTATGGACTTAAGCAGGCTTCTCGTTCTTGGAACATAAGATTTGATCAAGTGATCAAGACTTATGGGTTCTCACAAAATGTGGATGAACCATGTGTTTACAAACACATTAAGAATGGGAAGGTGGTTTTTCTACTACTCTATGTAGATGACATTCTGCTAATTGGCAATGACGTTGGGGCGTTGTCATCGGTCAAATTATGGTTGACCAAGCAGTTTGACATGAAGGACTTGGGTGAGGCTAATTTTGTTCTCGGTATCCAGATCTTGCGGGATAGGAAGAACAAAATGATAGCTTTGTCACAGGCCGGCTACATAGATAAAATTCTCAGGAGGTTTGCAATGCAGGATTCCAAGAAAGGTGGGCAACCATCTAGGTCTGGAATTACTCTTTCTAAGAAAGACTCTCCAAAGTCTTATGAAGAAAGAGAATACATGAAGAAGGTGCCTTATGCTTCGGCAGTGGGTAGTCTCATGTATGCCATGCTTTGCACTCGACCGGATATTAGCTATGCGGTCGGGATTGTGAGTCGATTTCAGGCGGATCCAGGACCGAACCATTGGGTTGCGGTAAAGCATATTTTCAAGTACCTGAGAAGGACTCGAGGGTATATGCTTGTGTATTCGGGTGAGGATTTAACTCCTCTAGGATACACTGATTCGGATTTTCAATCCTGCCTGGATTCTAGGAAATCGACTTCAGGGTTTGTGTTTACTCTGGGTGGCGGTGCCATCAGTTGGAGAAGTGCGAAGCAAGATTGCACTTCGGATTCAACGATGGAGGCCGAGTATGTGGCGGCTAGTGATGCTTCGAAAGAAGCAGTGTGGCTCCGCAAGTTCCTTGGGGATCTTGAGGTAGTTCCTGGTATGGATAAAGCGGTATCACTGTACTGTGATAACAGTGCGGCGGTAGCTAATGCTAAGGAACCAAGATTTCACAAGAAGAGTAAGCATATTGATCGGAAGTATCATGTGATAAAGGACTTCGTTGAGAGCGGGCATGTCACGGTGTGCAAGATCGCGTCAGAGGACAATTTAGCTGATCCATTTACGAAGACACTTTCTGGGAGAGTCTTCGAAAGGCATGTGGAAGCTATGGGGATGCGAAATTTGCAGTATTTACTCACTTAGTGCAAGTGGGAGATTGTTAGACATGTATGCTCTAAGGAGTAAAAATGTAATACGTTTTTGGAGACATTTTTATCAATAAAGAATTTATTCATTTATATATACCAAATATTGTCCTCTTTACGTTCATATTCGTTGAATGTATGATAAGCAAACAGTAGTCTGAGACTGTCAGTCTAAACCTTAAGAGTTGGGCATATGATGGGATGATTATGCGGTAGACACGACTCTTAAGGTGATGGTCTAAAATATATGATCCGCAATCGAGGGAATAAAGTTGGGCGCTTTATTCATGTAAAGATTGTTATGTTGTCTATATCCCTTTTGGGAGATGGTTTGTCTTGGCCATCGGAGTTGGACTCCGTGAATAGAAACATTGGCGCGTTGTCATAGGTGACGATGTGTTGGATCGGGACATAAAGTGAATTGATTTGGATTAATAATTCTGTCTTGGCAAATCGATTCACTTTAGACAGTCGTTTGTATTGTATCTTAATCCTGAGATGAATAATGGGCCCGTTGTCTCGACTTGTGTCTTTTGATGTACCAATGGGTGACTCCCACATCTCTATAGTGGCATGCATGCCGGTACGTTGGAGGCATGACTCTTGATAGCGTAGACTTGTTATTCATAGATATGGAATCCATAGCTCCTCTTTAGGAGTAATGATATCCTCTTATATGCGTTGTCCTGTAATTGGAAAACTGGAGCGCTCAACCATTTGGATACATAGGTGTAACCGAATGGTATACTATCTTTGGATGGTAAGTTTTCTAATGGTGAGACAATGGAACGTAAGATAAAAATAATCGGGAAGGTAAGACAGAACTTGTCCTTAAGCCGATTATGGATGATCATATGGGGATGCGATACACTATGATATGTCATGGAGACTTAGCTACACGAGCTTCGTAATTCTATAAAGTTCGAGAGTGCAGCTCCAAGCTTTTAGTGGAGTAGCGTTGGAGTTGATAATTGTGAAATGTATATCTGGGATATTGGGTTTCATAATTATCATGAGCTTGAACTTTATAGGTCCATTTTGGTCCCCTTTGCTAGCTCACAAAATCCTGTAACGACACGGCGTGCTTTTCCAATAATTGGTGACTTATGTCGGATTTATCAGATTGGTTTAAAATTTATAAGAATCAAATAATTCATGTCTGTTTATCGGTTGAATTAATTTTGTAAGAAATTAGTTCAAGATGAACTTGTTGAATTATGGCGTTCGGATAATTCTTGTCTGTTTATCGGTTGTTTTAATTTTGGACAATTAGAACAAGATAAACTTGTAGAATTATTTGAATTGATTTATTTTCTTAGAGATTATCTTGATAGAGTTTGTTTTGATCAGATATCTTTTCTATTGGGCTATTTGAATCAAAACTGAGACTTTATCCTTTAGAATCTCGGGTGGAAAATAAAAGATTCGCGGAGATTTTTTCTCGGCAGTTCGGCCTGCCGATCAGAAAGTTCGGCCTGCCGAACTGGCCAGTTCGGCCTGCCTATCTCACAGTTCGGCATGCCGACCGCGACAGCTAAGATTACGCGTTTTTCACGCGTATCTTATCAGATATTGATCCGAACTTGATTCTATTTCGATTTTTGAGACCTAATCTGATATGGACTGACCCCAAGGACCAATAGGTATAAAAAGGGAGTGAGTCTAATGATTTACTCAGATCAATTTGAGAGATTAAGAGTGATACTCTTCTAGTGAGCATCTGAAAACTCCCTGAGAGCTTTTGTTCATAAATCACGAACACTAGCTTTGGGTTCTCTCTATTGGTTGGAAGGAGAGTCACCGGTGGAAGAGCTGTACGTGTGAGCCCACACTCACTCCGGTTGTGGATAGAGAATAGCAAAGAAGACCAGTTGGTTGAGGCTCTTCTGGAACGTTACTTCTCTACACAGGTCGCGGAGGTTCTTCGGCACACTGAGGTTAGTAAGATCTGTTTAATTTATACATATAACATGTCATACTTGTATTTTGGAAAATACTCTGATGAAAATTTTTTTAAAAAATTCCGCTGCGCACTTTGTTTCCAACACATTCCTCTTGATGTTTTCTTAACTTGATCTCTATTTAGTCCTTTGGTTAACAAATCCTCAATATTCTTTTTAGACCTTACATAGTCTATTGTCATGACTCCAGTCGAAATCAATTGTCTAATGATATTATGTCGATGATGTATATGTCTTGACTTATCATTGTATATCACATTCTATGCCTTGCCAATAGCAGATTGATAATCACAACATATGCATATTACACGCACAGGTTTAGGCCATTCAGGAATGTCGTCCAAGAAATGCCTTAGCCATTCAACTTCTTCACGCTTTTATCTAAGGCTACAAATTTAGATTTTGTAGTGGATCTGGTTATTACCGTCTGCTTTGAGGACTTCCATAAAACTGCTATGCCTCCCAAAGTGAATACATATCCACTTGTAGTTTTAGAATCTTATATATCAGATATCCAACTTACAACAAAATACCCTTCGAGAACAATAGGATCTCTTATATAGTGTAGCCCATAATCACGAGTATATTATAAGTACCTAAGTACTTTAACAACACTTTCCAATGGTCTATCTCTTAGATTACTCATGAATCTGCTCAGACTACTCATAAAATAGGTGATATCTGGTCTCGTACAACTCATTAAGTACATTAAACTGCCTATCTCTCTAGCATATTTCACCTGGGATATACTTTCTCCTCTATTTTTGGATAGATGTTGACTAATATCAACCGGTGTTGTGGCCATGCTAGAGTCATTTTTATTAAATTTGTTAAGTATCTTGTTCACATAGTGTGACTGACTCAAGATGAGTCCCTTAGGCGATCTTTTAATTTTGATTCCCAAAATCACATTAGCAGGTCCTATTTCTTTCATGTCAAACCTAGAGTTCTACATATCCTTGGTAGATTTGATCATCTGATCATTGCTATCCACGATTAGCATGTCATCTATATACAGACAACGAATGACATATCCATCATTTGTTCTTTTGGCATAAACACACTTGTCACACTCATTAATTTGAAACCATTTGACATCATAACACTGTCAAATTTCTCATGCCATTGCTTTGGTGCTTGTTTAAGCCCATACAAAGACTTTACCAATTTGTAGACTTTCTTTTCTTGTTATGGAGTTATACAACCCTCAGGTTGTTCTATATATATTTCATCTTCAAGACCTCTATTAAGAAATGTAATCTTTACATCTATCGATGACTTCAAGATTCCGCAAAGACGTAATCACCAAAATCATTCTAATGGAGGTTATTCTCATCACTGGAGAATAAGAATCAAAGTAATATAGGACTTCTTTTTGTTTATAACCTTATATAACAAGTCTAGCCTTATACTTGTCAATTGTTCCATCTGCTCTCATTTTCTGTTGGCAAATCCACTTAGAACCTAGTGGTTTACTTCCTGGAGGAAGGTCCACTAATTCTCAAGTATGATTCTATATGATGGAATCAATTTCACTCTTTATGGCTTCTTTCTATAAAGGACCCTCAGATGAGCTTACAGCTTCTTTAAGAGTTTGAGGTTTAGCCTCTAACATATAGGTCAGAAAATTTGGTCCAAGTGACTTTTTTGTCCTTGCCCTTTTGCTTCGTCTAGACTCTTCCTCTTCTTTTTGGGTTTCAACTTCTAGGTAATTCTAACTATTCTCTTCAATAGTCTCAAACGTTTATTTAGATGCACTTGGACCATCACCTTTTGATTTACAAGGAAATACATGTTCAAAAAATGATGTATTCCTAGATTCCATTATTGTGTTCTTGTGAATCTCAGGGTTTTGTAATTCATACACAAGGAACTAATATGCACTACCATTGTGGGCATAACCAATGAAAATGTAATCAACCATCTTAGGGCCTATTCTCATCTTCTTTGGTGTAGGTATCATTACCTTTGCGACACCCCTATATTCTTAAGTATTTGTAGGAAGGCTTTCTACCTTTCTACAATTCATAAGGAGTCTTGTCTTTTTTCTTTCGGGGCACCTTATTTAAAAAGTAATTAGCTGACAAAATGCCTTCCCCCCCACATGTTCTATGGCAATCCAGAACTTATCAGCATTACATTTATCATATCCTTGAAGGTTCGATTTTTGCATTCAGCCACACCATTTGACTAAAGTGAATAGGGTGGCATAACCTCGTGAATAATACCATGTTGTATACAAAATTTACTAAATGGTACTACATATTTACTACCACAGTCACTTCTTACCATCTTAATTTTCTTATTAAGTTGGTTTTCAACTTCTTACTTATAGAGAGCAAACTTCTCTATAACTTCATCTTTGCTCTTAAGCAAATATACATAGCAATATTTTGTGCTATCATCTATGAAAGTAACAAAATATTTGTTTGTAAACAAATTTTAAGTCACAAACATCGCTATATATCAAATCAAGTGGCTTAGTAGTTCTCTCAATCGTTTGGAACAAAGATCTCGTTAGTTTTGCCTCTACACATATTTGATGTTTATGTTTGGGATCAATATTAAACATGGGTATATCATCCAAGTTAATTAGTCTACACAAAGTATAATAATTAACATGACCTAGTCTACCATGCTATAAATTAGAAGACTCAAGCATATAAGCAGAAGACTTTTTATTTTTATTAATTGAATTGGGCTTAACAGCCATTACATTTATTTTTCACATCCTATCTTTCACATAACCCTTTCCCACATGCATCCCATGTTTAGACAAAACTATTTTATCAGCTTCAAAAACCATCTTGAAGCCATGTAAACTCAGCAGAGTTCCAGAAATGAGATTCTTCTGGATATTAGGCACATACAACACATTTTGAAGCTTGACTTCCTTGCCTAATGTCATTTTTAGAAATACCATCCCTTGGCCTTTGACCTCAGATGTAGCAGAGTTGCCCATATATAGCTCTTTCTAGAATCTGACAGTACTAGTTCACTAAAGGCAGCTCTATCACAACAAACATGGCATGTGGCCCCAATGTCTAGCCACCACTCCTTCAGTTTGGAGTCCACCATGTTGACTTTAGAGGCCACAGCAGAAAGACTGATGTCTGACACTTTTTGTGTGATGGTGTCCACCACATTGGCCTTTTTCTTCTTGATTCTCATTGGTAGCCTATAATATTTGCCGACTTTTGACCCACCTTGTCACAGTTGAAACACTTCCCTTGGAATTTTTGCTTTTTTGAAATTCCTCCCTTAGGTCCCAACTTGAACCCTGACTTGTTCTTCATATTCTTGGAGCTTTTATCATGCTCCATCACATTTTCCTTAGCAACAAACTTGTTAGAAAGCTTTTTTTTTTTAGATCCTCTATAGTCTTTCTCAATGCGAAGTCAAACAATATGATCTTCAATGCTCATCTCCTTACGCTTGTGCTTTAGATAGTTCTTGAAATCATTCTATGTAGGGATAGCATCTCTATAATTGTAACTACCTGAAAAGACTTACTAACTACCATTCCTTCTACATGAATTTCAAGAATAAGTAATTGTAGCTCTTGAACTTGACTAATTGCAGTCTTTGAATCCACCATTCTATAGTTCATGAACTGTCAAACTATGAACTTTTTAGCACTAGCATCTTCTGTTTTTTATTTATGGTCTAAAGATTCCCACACTTCTTTGGTCGTATTTTTTGGACTATACACATTATAAAGTGCATCAGAATTAAGATAGTATTAATCAAGCTCATAAAACCTGAAATTAAGTGCCCTGTAACATCCCCTAACATGTGTAAATACTAGATCTTTCTCTACATCTAGCACACAAATTACACAGGAAAAAACACAAAGCTTTTCTCTTGTTTTCAAGTATTGTTGCTCTCTCTTTTTTGAGTTTTGTCTAGTGCTGTCATAGATAGTTTTTGGTGATAGAGGAAGACGCTGTGGTGTTTGATCGTGCATAGACCATCATCTTTTGTAATTGTATCTTGGAAGACAAACATTCGTCGAATCCTTATGCACAACCAAAGGGGATTAATTTGTTTTAAGGAAAGCATGAGCCACACATGCCTCGACTACCATTCTTGTTCCAATTAAGATTTGGTCTCCGTTTTAAGGTTGAACCTTGGTTTTAATATTTTGTTTCTAATTTCATAGTAATATTCCTTCTACTGCTTCCTTTATATTGCACCTGTTTGTTGTTTATCTCCTATATTTTTCTTACATATTTTACCAACAATTGTAAATAAAATAAATAACACAAAAATATCTAATATTTATTTTTCTTCGGCAAACCAATACCTTCTTCTTCTTAATTAAATTGTCAAGCCAAGTTAAACAAAATCACCTGTCATTCTTCTTCAAATCATTTGCAATATATATGGTTGACCTCTGATTATAATTCCAATTCCAATTGCAAAGAACGTGCAATTCCAATCGTAAGCTATGCTACGGTGCAACCTGCTAATCCCAATTCTAATTGCAAACAAAGTGCAAAATACTATCGATTAATTCCATTTCCAACATATGGTTCAATTAGCATTAAACGTCCAATACCATGTGAGAATTACCAAATGCAAATTAGGGAAGAAAATAAAAGAGTGAAGAAAAGGGAAAAGAAAATTAGGTTTTCGCATTATTGCAATTGCATAGAAAACATAATTTAGTAAATAAACTAACAAAGAAGGGTTTATATTACCCTACAAGCAAAAGAATAAAAGACTAATATACCTTTACTAATAAATAAAAATAACAATCATACTTCTAATATAAATCTCATTAATTCTAACAAAAGTGATGCATATGTTATGGGTATTTAAATGTATAATGCTATTCAAACGTAATATCTACATATTGTTATAAACATTAAACTTTAGGAGTCGTAAAAAGAAACTTAATTCTAAAATAATTTGAAAATAATAGTGTTATAATTATTAAATAAAAAGTTAACACTTCAATCAATAGCATTCAAATACCAAAACTTGACATATGCTATACTTAGTATTAATTAGATACCAAGTATAGTGTAACGCCCCAAAATTAATTTAATGTTATTGTAATATAAAATGATGAATTAGTGTGCCATAATTAATGTTTTAACATTAATTTGATTATTTGGTTAGATTTTGAATTTTAAGTTATTTTGTTAATTTAATGAATTCTAATGATTTCTTGTTGTTTTAAAATGTTGTTTTGAGTTTTAAAACACAACCATTTGTAAAATGTTAAAAATATTCCATTTTACAAAACCGTGGGTGGCACTTGGTTTTCGCACAGTAAAACTGCCCACCATTTCCTCTATTTATTCTCTCTCCTCTTCGTCTCTCTTCACTCTCAGCTCTCATACTCTCTCTCCTCTCTCCCGTGAGTTTCCCTCACTCTCTTCCTCTCGGTTTCTCTCTTTCCCTCTCAAATTTCTTTGAGATTTTTGAATCAAAATTCGAATCCAAGCTTCGGGCTAGCAAGAAGGAAGCTCGGGGACGTGATTTGGCAACCAAGAATGCGGATTGAAGCTTTGATTCGAGGTTAGTTTTGAAATTTCTAAACTTTTTCAAAATTTTTAAATTTTGTGCATTTTTGAAATCTAAGTTTGCTTGAGCATAGAAAATTCTTGGTTTGAGTTAAATGAACTTAGAACAACTAGAATCCAAGCTTAGATTGAAGAAAAACGGATTAGATTCAAGATTTTTTATTTTTCCCTATTTTTAGACTTTTGAGATTTTTGCGTTTGAATCTTGTTTAAATGAGTTCAAAAGTGTCCTAGTATGTTTTTCTATCATCTATGATTGTTTTCCATGCCTGAGAATTGAGAAAAACAAGTTAAAATCAAGATTTGGATTTTGGGAGATCGAAAACCCGTGGCTGGAATTTCTAGGTTTTTTCAGTTCGGCAGGCCGGACTCATTTGTTCGACAGGCCGAACCTGGAGAATGTCTGGCCGACCGGACCTGATTTTTGGCAGGCCAAACTGCACAGTTTGGCAGGCCGAAGCAGGGCGTCCAACAGGCCGGCAGAGCATGGGAAATTTTGTGATTTTTCACCCGTTTTTACTGTTTTGAACCCTGATTTAAATTCCAACCTTGTAAAATGATTTTAAAGATACAAATAGCACACTAGGACATCATGAAATGGTTTAGTAATATAGAATGTCTCAAACTAGATATTGATCGACTTAGTGTGTATCTAGGATCGTTCGTGGTTCTGCGAAGCTAGCGTATAGCAGATCAGGATTTTGGTGTGGGGCACCGACACGAGTATCGAGATAGGACTTCTACCCTTTCTTTGGTAACCCAGTTTCAAAATGATTTGGCTTTGGAAAGGGCTTCTATAAAAAATGTTTTCAACAGTTGATTGAAAATTGAATTTATTGGTTTTATTTTTGTAAACCGTGAACTAAAATAAACTTCATAATGAATGTAAATGATAATACTCGGTAAATGGGTTTTGAATGATGATGAAAATAAACACAAAGGCATGATGCCATATCAGAGATCGGGTCATGTAGCGATCAACTTTAGGGGCAGGTCACGAAACCCAGCTGAGCCACTACGGTGGTGATATCCTTATGGTTTGCCTAGGAAAACAAAAATAATGTTTCTGGTCGACCTAATAAACTGTTTTGGTAAGAACGGTTTTACTTAAATTTATTTATTTATTCAAAGTTCCTTTTAATCAAATCCCTGAATAATGAGATTCTTCTTTAAATTAAATGATTTGATAAAATATAGTCCTATTGAGCCTTTCACTCACATTTTGTTTGTTTTTAAAATTTCCCCCCTTCTAGGTGGATTCCCATTTAGGTTCAGAGAGGACTCAACGAACAGGACCCAAGAGCAGTAGAAGGATTAGTAGATTATTTGCATTAATTAAACAAGGCATGTAATGTTTTAACTTTATTTATGCTTGGACTGTGGTTGTATTATTATATTGTCAGTACTATGTGTGTGCACAAGTTATGGGTCAGTGGGACCTATTCTCGTGGTTCTTTAATTTATTATTTTATTATTTGCTCAATGTTTATGAATTCTTTTATAAAAATTAGTTTTTAAAACTTTCATATTTTCATATATTTGATTTAACCCCTAAAATTCTTGATTTTAATTAAATTCCTCTTTTAATTAATTTAAATAATCTACCATGTCACCTCCCGTACTCTAGGGCGTGACAGAATGGTATCAGAGCTCAAGGTTATGAACCTTAGGAATTGTGCACACATAGGTATGACAATGAAATACCTCTGACAGTCCAAAATTTTGTTTTTAGAAGTGAGAGAATGACACCTAGACGTCGTTCGATAGCTGACGCCGATTTCGGAAACGATGAGGGCATGATGAGGTCTATGTTTGTGGCTTTTCGACAGATGGCAGACAGGGCTAGACCGAAGGATTCTGATGTTGGTCGTCGGCATACGTATTTTAAGGAATTCTGGCGTGCGTCTATTCTGAATTTTGATGGTAATGGGGATCCGCAGTTGGCAGAATATTAGCTAGACTCGATCATGAAGCATTTGGATACCCTTGGTGTGCCTGATGAGTACCGTGTGGAATTTGTTGCATATAAGCTAGAGGGTGGTGCTAATACTTGGTGGAAACAAGCTAAGCGTTTGAAGTGCGATGGCGATATCAGTTGGGACAGATTCAAGAAGCTGTTCTATGACCGGTATTTTCCACAGGGGTATAGAGATCAGAAGGCAACTAAGTTTTACAGGTTGCAGCAGGGTGATTTGTCAGTTTGAGAATATGAGGCACGGTTTAATGAGTTGGCCAGGTTTGCTCCATCAGCAGTGGCATTGGAATGCAAGAAGTGCATTAAATTTCAGGAAGGGCTCAAGGCTTCTATTCGGTGACACTTGGTTGCTCTGCGACTTAGGAGTTTTGGAGAGCTTGTGTCGTCAGCAATATCAGTGGAAAATGATTATGCGCAGCATTGTGAGGATCATGCAAAGGCTTTAGGAGGATCGCAGAGAAGCGGTAGGAAGAGCACCAGTAGTCATCCAACTCTGGGGAAGAACAAGCAGGGTGGCGCGAATAGTGGTAGTAGTAGTTCATCTGGTAGTGGGCGCAGCATTTCCTACAGCTTCCATTGTCATTTCTGTCAGCAGCCAGGACACATCAAGAGGAATTGCCCGATCAGGAGTGCCCGTCTTGGATCTCAGACCGGAGAGGATGCCATTCGTCAGTTTCAGCCTCAGACTCTACCTCCGCCTCAACAGTACCTACAGTTGTAGTATCTCAGTTCTCCCCTCAGCAGTTTTCGTATCTGACACGAGGGCAGCAGCCGCAGCATTTCCAGCGCAGCGTCCCTCAGTATCGAGCGCCAAGTGCAGCTAGTGTGCAGTCGTCTCCATCTCAGCAGCATCGACAGAATAATGCAGGACCCAACAATGTTGGTAGAGAAAAAGGAAAGGCACCAATGCAGGTTCATGCAATGGCATCTGGAGGTTCAGATTCTTAGACCAGTAACGCGGTTGTCGATGGTACGATCTTAGTTTCTCAATCCTTAGCTCGCATTTTATTTGATATAGGTGCCTCTCATTCTCTCATTTCGAGTTCTTTTGTACATGCCTTGGGATTAGAGATAGAAGAGTTTAATGAACCCCTAGTTATAACTTCTCCCTTGGGGCGGGTGTGTGTGAATTGTGTATGTAAATCTTGTAAAATAAAGATTGGGAATGAGATTTTGAAAAGTGATTTGATTATACTCCCTATGAGCTTATATGATGTAATTCTAGGAATGTACTAATTGTCCAGGTATAATTCAGTTGAAGACTGCCAACTTAGAAAAGTGACCCTAGTGTCTGATAGAGGGACGATGATCACTTATCAGGGTGGTGGTGATTGGTTAATGAGTGAGCGTCTCATAAAATCGTGTTTAGGGGGGCGAAGAAATTTAGGTTGTTGTGCTTTTCTTGCGAATCTAGAGTACGAGCCCTATGCTTTGAGAGGAAGTGTAGCGAGTCCAGTGGTTGATGAGTTCGAGGATGTCTTCCCTGATGAGTTATCAGGATAACCACCGTATCAGAAAATCGAGTTTGGTATTGAGTTGTTTCCGGGGACAGCACCGATTTCTATAGCACCTTATCGGATGGCACCGAAAGAAATGAAGGAATTGAGGAAGCAACTTCAAGAGCTTGCTGATAAAGGGTATATTCAGAATAGCACATCTCCGTGGGGAGCACCGGTTTTATTTGCTAAGAAACATGATGGGACTCTCAGGTTGTGTGTAGATTATCCGCAGCTGAATCGTGTTAAAGTGAAGAATAAGTATCCCTTGCCTAGGATCGATGAGTTGTTTGATCAGTTGGGGGGTTCGCGGTACTTCTCAAAGATTGATTTACATTCAGGGTACCATCAACTCAGGGTTAAAGAAGAGGATATTCCCAAGACAGCTTTTAGGACTCGGTATGGGCTATGGTATCATGAAGACTATGATCGAGTTTTAGTATATCATATGGAGGTGACCCTAGCTCTTATTCAGATGGTGAAGTAAAGTCAGTGGCAGGATCAACATTTACAGGGGATTTGGTCGTGGATTCAGAACGGAGAGCAGTTTGAAGAATGGAGAGTTCATGCTGATGGATCGTTGTATTTCCAAGAGCGTCTCGCAGTTCCAGCTATCACCAAGGTGACGAAAGCCGTTTTGGACGAAGCTCATAGGTCTTAGTTCGCCATTCATCCGTGGAGCACAAAGATGTATCGTGATTTGAAGAGGCAATATTGGTGGAGAGGCATGAAGAAAGATGTTCGAGAGTACGTGGCCAAGTGTACGACGTGTCTTCAGATGAAAGCCAAGCATCAGAAGCCTACAGGTCAGCTTCAGCCGCTTCCTATTCCAGGGTGGAAATGGGACCATGTGATGATGGATTTTCTCATAGGTTTGCCGAGGACGGAGCAGCGGCATGATGTAGTTTGGGTCGTGGTCCACAGGTTGACGAAATCGATGCATTTTATTTTGTTTAGGTCGACATGTTCGAGGAGGATTCTCGGGGAATTGTATCTGCAGAACATAGTGAGGTTGCTTGGAGTTCCTTTGTCCATCACTTCTGATCGAGACACCAGGTTTAATGCTAAGTACTAGAGGAGTTTTTAGGAGGCTTTAGGTACGGATTTGAACTTCAGTATGGCGTTTCATCCTCAAACTGATGGGCAGTCTGAGCGGGTTATTCAGATTCTCGAGGATATGTTGCGTGCCTGTGTTAGACATGTATGCTCTAAGGAGTAAAAATGTAATACGTTTTTGGAGACATTTTTATCAATAAAGAATTTGTTCATTTATATATACCAAATATTGTCCTCTTTACGTTCATATTTGTTGAATGTATGATAAGCAAACAGTAGTCTGAGACTGTCAATCTAAACCTTAAGAGTTGGGCATATGATGGGATGATTATGCGGTAGACACGACTCTTAAGGTGATGGTCTAAAATATATGATCCGCAATCGAGGGAATAAAGTTGGGCGCTTTATTCATGTAAAGATTGTTATGTTGTCTATATCCCTTTTGGGAGATGGTTTGTCTTGGCCATCGGAGTTGGACTCCGTGAATAGAAACATTGGCGCGTTGTCATAGGTGACGATGTGTTGGATCGGGACATAAAGTGAATTGATTTGGATTAATAATTCTGTCTTGTCAAATTGATTCACTTTAGACAATCATTTGTATTGTATCTTAATCCTGAGATGAATAATGGGCCCGTTGTCTCGACTTGTGTCTTTTGATGTACCAATGGGTGACTCCCACATCTCTATAGTGGCATGCATGCCGGTACGTTGGAGGCATGACTCTTGGTAGCGTAGACTTGTTATTCATAGATATGGAATCCATAGCTCCTCTTTAGGAGTAATGATATCCTCTTATATGCGTTGTCCTGTAATTGGAAAACTGGAGCGCTCAACCATTTGGATACATAGGTGTAACCGAATGGTATACTATCTTTGGATGGTAAGTTTTCTAATGGTGAGACAATGGAACGTAAGATAAAAATAATCGGGAAGGTAAGACAGAACTTGTCCTTAAGCCGATTATGGATGATCATATGGGGATACGAACACTATGATATGTCATGGAGACTTAGCTACACGAGCTTCGTAATTCTATAAAGTTCGAGAGTGCAGCTCCAAGCTTTTAGTGGAGTAGCGTTGGAGTTGATAATTGTGAAATGTATATCTGGGATATTGGGTTTCATAATTATCATGAGCTTGAACTTTATAGGTCCATTTTGGTCCCCTTTGCTAGCTCACAAAATCCTGTAACGACACGGCGTGCTTTTTCAATAATTGGTGACTTATGTCGGATTTATCAGATTGGTTTAAAATTTATAAGAATCAAATAATTCATGTCTGTTTATCGGTTGAATTAATTATGTAAGAAATTAGTTCAAGATGAACTTGTTGAATTATGGCGTTCGGATAATTCTTGTCTGTTTATCGGTTGTTTTAATTTTGGACAATTAGAACAAGATAAACTTGTAGAATTATTGTGAATTGATTTATTTTCTTAGAGATTATCTTGATAAAGTTTGTTTTGATCAGATATCTTTTCTATTGGGCTATTTGAATCAAAACTGAGACTTTATCCTTTAGAATCTCGGGTGGAAAATAAAAGATTCGCGGAGATTTTTTATCGGCAGTTCGGCCTGCCGATCAGAAAGTTCGGCCTGCCGAACTGGCCAGTTCGGCCTGCCTATCTCACAGTTCGGCATGCCGACCGCGACAGCTAAGATTACGCCCTTTTCACGCGTATCTTATCAGATATTGATCCGAACTTGATTCTATTTCGATTTTTGAGACCTAATCTGATATGGACTGACCCCAAGGACCAATAGGTATAAAAAGGGAGTGAGTCTAATGATTTACTCAGATCAATTTGAGAGATTAAGAGTGATACTCTTCTAGTGAGCATCTGAAAACTCCCTGAGAGCTTTTGTTCACAAATCACGAACACTAGCTTTGGGTTCTCTCTATTGGTTGGAAGGAGAGTCACCGGTGGAAGAGCTGTACGTGTGAGCCCACACTCACTCCGGTTGTGGATAGAGAATAGCAAAGAAGACCAGTTGGTTGAGGCTCTTCTGGAACGTTACTTCTCTACACAGGTCGCGGAGGTTCTTCGGCATACTGAGGTTAGTAAGATCTGTTTAATTTATACATATAACATGTCAAACTTGTGTTTTGGAAAATACTCTGATGAAAAATTTTTTAAAATTCCGCTGCGCACTTTGTTTCCAACAATTGGTATCAGAGACGAGGTTTTTACATAAATTTGCAAGTTTGTGATCATGTTATATGCATAAATTTTGTGATCTTAATCTCTCCAATGCTTGAATTAAATTTTATAGAGAGATGGCACTCTAGGTTTCTATATAATATATATGTTGTCATGGATTATATGGTGAATGTTTATTAATTAATTATGGTTGATTAAATTGTTGTTTAATTATTTATTAATTAATTAATACCGGTTATGGTTCCTTAGAGGTTAGAATGTGTATCTAGGTTTTTCATGTAATTAGATGGCGGGCTATCATCTCCGTCTAGGAATTATTATTTAATTTGTAAGAATTTTGTAATTAAATAATTATTCGGAGAAGACGGAACGAGAAGTCGGATCTTGAAGATAGATGATGGCGCCTCCAGGTATTTCCTGAGTCTCTAATTTTATGTTTTTGAATTGTTGAAAATAAAATTGATGAATTGCATTAAAATTGTATTTTCTGGATTGAGGGTTTTCTGCTCGGTCGGCATGCCGGACCTCACAGTTCGGCAGGCCGAAGGTCACAGATCAGCAGGCCGGACGTACGGTCCGGCAGGCCGACAGTGGGGCAGAAATTTTGGTGCTCTGCCGGCAGGCCGAACCTTCATGTTCGGCAGGCCGAACCACCATGATCGGCAGACCGATCACCCAGATCGGCCTGCCGACCGAGAGCTGCCAGGCGTCCAGAAAAGGTGCGATTTTTTCAGTGCAGTTTTAATTTTATTTTTGGGACGATTCTGAGAAACATTAAATTTGGATATGACCGGAAATATGAAGTGTTTGATTCATACGGGATTGAGGACTTGAAGATGGATATTACATGAAGAAAGATACAGCTTAAGGATTCAAGGATGAAGAATCGATAAATGTCTCGATTATTCTCTTGTAATCTTATTTTTTCTATTCTCTAGGGTGGAACCATAATATTACGGTTATTATTATGCTTGTAGCTTTGCTTGATTGCTTTGCTTGTCTGCATTATAATATGATTTACCATGTATATTGATAACATGTCATATAGAATAGGGAGTGCCGCTCATATTAAAATTGTTCATGCATAATTTTTAAAATAAAACCTTGACTTCAAAAGATTGAGTGGGAGAAGGTTTTCGAAGAGAGAACCTAAGGCCTCCATCGTTGGTCCATAGGAAGAACATGATGGTCCCAACCCCTAGGAAGGGATTTCTATCATGTACCAGATTGGATCTCTGAAAGGATAAGGTATTTTAGTATGATTTATGGTTGCACACCCCTAGGTGGTGATTATAAATCATGGATAAAATATTAAAACGGTGGTTATACACTCACGTTAACTTTATTATTAACCTCCCCTAGGAGCTCTGTTAATAAAATTAATGGCCAAAGAAACGATTATTAGTATATGCTGGATCATACGGGTCCTGGATGGCATATATTAATCAGGAGGGGATCCGTGTTCCTGATTGAATTTGGCATGACTCCCCTAGGAGCTTGTTGAATTCTGAGTTGGGAATTATCGTTGTAAGGTTGTGATATTTTCAAGGTTTTGACACATAAACACATTTGTATGATTTTACATGATTGTGTTAACTTACTAAATTATTATATATGTTTGCTTATGTTTGGTATATGATTCTTTATTGTAGATTGAAAATGTCTAAAAACGCTTTATCATCGATACTTGACAAAAACCAATTGACCGGTGAGAACTATAATGATTGGAAACGGAACCTGGACATCGTCCTTTCCTTTGAGAAACTGAAATATGTTCTGACGACTCCTTGTCCTCCCGAGCCTACGGGAGACTCAAGTAATGAGCAATTCCAAGCATACGAACGCTGGAAAGATGCTAATGATCAGGCCCGCTGCTATGTTATGGCTAGCATGAATAACGTGCTGCAGGCTCAACATCAGGATTATGAGACTGCGAAGCAGATCTTGGATAATCTTGAGGACATGTTTGGAGGCCAGGCCATAACAAAGCGGCAAGGGGCGCTTCGGAAACTCTTAAACTGTAGACAGAGACCGGGGACATCTGTAAAGGAGCACATGATGTTGGTCATGGGTTACCTCGCTGAGGCTCAAACCAATGGAGCCGACATCGATGCTGAAACTCAGATGACTATGGTCTTTGAGACTCTGTCTAAGGAATTTATTCCGTTTAGAGCTACTTTTAATCTAAGCAATAGGCGGGATATGACCTTGACAGAACTGATGAAACAGTTACAAGAGTTTGAACTGCTGATCAGGGAGTCTCCTGCTGGTGGAGAGGCCAATATGGTAGCTGCTTCTGGTTCCAATCCTAACTCTGGGAATGGAAAGAAACAACGGGCCAAGAGTGGGAAGTCTTCTATTCCTATTGCTACCAAGAGCAAGAAGAAGAAGAAGAAGAACCCAAAGAAGCTTAAGTGCTTCTTTTGTGGTAAGGTCGGGCATATAAAGAAGCATTGCAAGGACTTCCTTTCCAAGGGAGGTAGGTGTGATCTTCTATATTTAGAAACTTGTTTGGTTGAGGAATCCAGTGACATTTGGGTCATAGATTCTGGTGCAACTAATCATGTTTGTGTTTCTCTGCAGGGATTCAAAGAAACGAGAAGTCTACTTCGTGAAGACTTAACGCTTCGGATGGGCGATGGATCCTTGGTCTCAGCGGAAGCAGTGGGAGATGTCCATCTTTATTTTGATAATTATAGGAGTTTAATTTTGCGAGATTGTTTTTATGTTCCTAAATTTAAAAGGAATTTAATTTCTGTATCTTCTTTATTTAAAGACTCCTACGTGGTATCTTTTAATGAAAAAGTGGTGATTCGTAAAAACAAATCTTTTATCTGTTCTGGATGGATGCAAAATAATCTATATTTTATCAAACCTAAGATGGACCTATTGCTTAATGCTGAGATAAATGATAATAACTCAAAAAGACTTAAAACTTCTCACTCTAATAAGACTTATCTTTGGCATTTGCGCCTTGGCCATATTAACCTAAATAGGATTCAAAGGTTGGTAAGGGATGGACCTTTAAGTCACTTAAAGGTGGAATCTATACCTCAATGTGAGTCTTGTTTGGAGGGTAAAATGACCAAAAGACCATACGGGTCTAAGGGCAATAGGGCCGAAGGGGTTCTAGAACTTGTGCATAGTGATGTTTGCGGACCGATGAACATCCGGGCACGAGGAGGGTATGAGTACTTCGTTACTTTCATTGACGATTACTCTAGATATGGGTATGTGTACCTAATGCACCACAAAAGCGAAACTTATGATAAATTCAGGGAGTTTCGGGCTGAAGTGGAAAAGCAATTGGGTAGACCCATAAAGGCACTTCGATCAGATCGAGGTGGGGAATACCTTTCTGATGAGTTCTTGGGACACTTGTTAGAGAATGGGATTTTATCCCATTTGACTGCGCCGGGCACTCCGCAGCAGAATGGCGTAGCAGAGAGAAGGAATAGGACTTTGTTGGACATGATTCGGTCCATGATGAGTTATTCATCATTGCCTTTATCCTTTTGGGGATATGCACTACAAACCGCATGTTATCTTTTGAACAATGTGCCTTCAAAATCGGTCCCTAAAACTCCTCACGAGTTGTGGACAAGACGGAAGACATCCTTAAACCATATTCGCATATGGGGATGTCCAGCTCATGTCCTGTTTAAGGATCCGAATAAGTTGGAAGCACGTTCAGAAGTTTGCGTGTTTGTAGGATATCCAAAAGGGACTAAAGGGGGTTATTTTTATAACCCAAAGGAAAATAAAGTCGTGGTTTCAACTAATGCAACTTTCCTTGAGGAGAGTTACATGAACGACTTTAAACCTCAAAGCAAAGTGGTGCTTGAGGAGTTGAGGGGTAATCCGTTTACTCCGGAGGTTCCGAACGAAACCATTCCGATCGGTGTAGAAAAACCAAACAAACCTGAACAACAACCTCAGGGGCTTCGGCGTAGTGGGAGGATCGGGCGTCAACCTGAGAGGTATATGTTCAATGGGGAGGTCTTTTTGGCTGAACCGGATGAACATGACAGGGATCCTTATACTTACGCAGAAGCTATGGAGGATGTTGATTCAAGACTCTGGACAGAGGCCATGAACATTGAGATGAAGTCTATGGAGACTAATCGGGTCTGGGAGCTTGTGGATCTTCCCGAAGGCGTAAAACCCATAGGGTGTAAGTGGATCTACAAGAGGAAAAGAGGAGTGGATGGAAAGGTCGAAACCTTTAAGGCTAGACTGGTAGCTAAGGGTTATACGCAAAAGGAAGGAATCGATTATGAGGAAACCTTTTCGCCTGTAGCCATGCTAAAGTCCATCCGGATTCTCTTGTCCATAGCTGCCGCTCTCGACTACGAGATTTGGCAGATGGATGTCAAGACGGCTTTTCTGAATGGCTATCTTGATGAGTCCATTTATATGGAACAACCAGACGGGTTCAAGGTCACGGGTGAAGAGGGTAAGGTTTGTAAGTTGCGAAAGTCTATTTATGGACTTAAGCAGGCTTCTCGTTCTTGGAACATAAGATTTGATCAAGTGATCAAGACTTATGGGTTCTCACAAAATGTGGATGAACCATGTGTTTACAAACACATTAAGAATGGGAAGGTGGTTTTTCTACTACTCTATGTAGATGACATTCTGCTAATTGGCAATGACGTTGGGGCGTTGTCATCGGTCAAATTATGGTTGACCAAGCAGTTTGACATGAAGGACTTGGGTGAGGCTAATTTTGTTCTCGGTATCCAGATCTTTCGGGATAGGAAGAACAAAATGATAGCTTTGTCACAGGCCAGCTACATAGATAAAATTCTCAGGAGGTTTGCAATGCAGGATTCCAAGAAAGGTGGGCAACCATCTAGGTTTGGAATTACTCTTTCTAAGAAAGACTCTCCAAAGTCTTATGAAGAAAGAGAATACATGAAGAAGGTACCTTATGCTTCGGCAGTGGGTAGTCTCATGTATGCCATGCTTTGCACTCGACCGGATATTAGCTATGCGGTCGGGATTGTTAGTCGATTTCAGGCGGATCCAGGACCAAACCATTGGGTTGCGGTAAAGCATATTTTCAAGTACCGGAGAAGGACTCGAAGGTATATGCTTTTGTATTCGGGTGAGGATTTAACTCCTCTAGGATACACTGATTCGGATTTTCAATCCTGCCTGGATTCTAGGAAATCGACTTCAGGGTTTGTGTTTACTCTAGGTGGCGGTGCCATCAGTTGGAGAAGTGCGAAGCAAGATTGCACTTCGGATTCAACGATGGAGGCCGAGTATGTGGCGGCTAGTGATGCTTCGAAAGAAGCAGTGTGGCTCCGCAAGTTCCTTGGGGATCTTGAGGTAGTTCCTGGTATGCATAAAGCGGTATCACTGTACTGTGATAACAGTGCGGCGGTAGCTAATGCTAAGGAACCAAGATTTCACAAGAAGAGTAAGCATATTGATCGGAAGTATCATGTGATAAAGGACTTCGTTGAGAGCGGGCATGTCACGGTGTGCAAGATCGCGTCAGAGGACAATTTAGCTGATCCATTTACGAAGACACTTTCTGGGAGAGTCTTCGAAAGGCATGTGGAAGCTATGGGGATGCGAAATTTGCAGTATTTACTCACTTAGTGCAAGTGGGAGATTGTTAGACATGTATGCTCTAAGGAGTAAAAATGTAATACGTTTTTGGAGACATTTTTATCAATAAAGAATTTGTTCATTTATATATACCAAATATTGTCCTCTTTACGTTCATATTTGTTGAATGTATGATAAGCAAACAGTAGTCTGAGACTGTCAATCTAAACCTTAAGAGTTGGGCATATGATGGGATGATTATGCGGTAGACACGACTCTTAAGGTGATGGTCTAAAATATATGATCCGCAATCGAGGGAATAAAGTTGGGCGCTTTATTCATGTAAAGATTGTTATGTTGTCTATATCCCTTTTGGGAGATGGTTTGTCTTGGCCATCGGAGTTGGACTCCGTGAATAGAAACATTGGCGCGTTGTCATAGGTGACGATGTGTTGGATCGGGACATAAAGTGAATTGATTTGGATTAATAATTCTGTCTTGTCAAATTGATTCACTTTAGACAATCATTTGTATTGTATCTTAATCCTGAGATGAATAATGGGCCCGTTGTCTCGACTTGTGTCTTTTGATGTACCAATGGGTGACTCCCACATCTCTATAGTGGCATGCATGCCGGTACGTTGGAGGCATGACTCTTGGTAGCGTAGACTTGTTATTCATAGATATGGAATCCATAGCTCCTCTTTAGGAGTAATGATATCCTCTTATATGCGTTGTCCTGTAATTGGAAAACTGGAGCGCTCAACCATTTGGATACATAGGTGTAACCGAATGGTATACTATCTTTGGATGGTAAGTTTTCTAATGGTGAGACAATGGAACGTAAGATAAAAATAATCGGGAAGGTAAGACAGAACTTGTCCTTAAGCCGATTATGGATGATCATATGGGGATACGAACACTATGATATGTCATGGAGACTTAGCTACACGAGCTTCGTAATTCTATAAAGTTCGAGAGTGCAGCTCCAAGCTTTTAGTGGAGTAGCGTTGGAGTTGATAATTGTGAAATGTATATCTGGGATATTGGGTTTCATAATTATCATGAGCTTGAACTTTATAGGTCCATTTTGGTCCCCTTTGCTAGCTCACAAAATCCTGTAACGACACGGCGTGCTTTTTCAATAATTGGTGACTTATGTCGGATTTATCAGATTGGTTTAAAATTTATAAGAATCAAATAATTCATGTCTGTTTATCGGTTGAATTAATTATGTAAGAAATTAGTTCAAGATGAACTTGTTGAATTATGGCGTTCGGATAATTCTTGTCTGTTTATCGGTTGTTTTAATTTTGGACAATTAGAACAAGATAAACTTGTAGAATTATTGTGAATTGATTTATTTTCTTAGAGATTATCTTGATAAAGTTTGTTTTGATCAGATATCTTTTCTATTGGGCTATTTGAATCAAAACTGAGACTTTATCCTTTAGAATCTCGGGTGGAAAATAAAAGATTCGCGGAGATTTTTTATCGGCAGTTCGGCCTGCCGATCAGAAAGTTCGGCCTGCCGAACTGGCCAGTTCGGCCTGCCTATCTCACAGTTCGGCATGCCGACCGCGACAGCTAAGATTACGCCCTTTTCACGCGTATCTTATCAGATATTGATCCGAACTTGATTCTATTTCGATTTTTGAGACCTAATCTGATATGGACTGACCCCAAGGACCAATAGGTATAAAAAGGGAGTGAGTCTAATGATTTACTCAGATCAATTTGAGAGATTAAGAGTGATACTCTTCTAGTGAGCATCTGAAAACTCCCTGAGAGCTTTTGTTCACAAATCACGAACACTAGCTTTGGGTTCTCTCTATTGGTTGGAAGGAGAGTCACCGGTGGAAGAGCTGTACGTGTGAGCCCACACTCACTCCGGTTGTGGATAGAGAATAGCAAAGAAGACCAGTTGGTTGAGGCTCTTCTGGAACGTTACTTCTCTACACAGGTCGCGGAGGTTCTTCGGCATACTGAGGTTAGTAAGATCTGTTTAATTTATACATATAACATGTCAAACTTGTGTTTTGGAAAATACTCTGATGAAAAATTTTTTAAAATTCCGCTGCGCACTTTGTTTCCAACAGCCTGTGCGTTAGACTTCGGTGGGAATTGGAAGAAAAATTTGCATCTAGCGGAGTTCGCGTACAACAATAGCTATCAGGCGAGTATTGGTATGGCACCGTTTGAGGCATTATATAGGCGACCGTGTCAATCACCAGTATGTTGGGCAGAGCCGGAAGACAGGGTTATTCTTGGGTCGGATGAGATCCATGATAGCAACGAGAAAGTCGTCGTGATTCAAGGACGATTGAGGGCAGCTCAGAGTCGACAGAAGAGTTATGTGGATAGAAGACGTAGACCCTTAGAGTTTGCGGTAGGAGATTTCGTTCTCTTGAAGGTATCGCCTTGTAAAGGAACTATGCGGTTCGGAGTGAGTGGGAAGCTTGCACCGAGGTATATTGGACAGTTCGAGATCACTCAGCATATTGGTGTGGTTGCTTATCGGCTTGATCTTCTGCCCAAACTTTCTCATGTTCATGACGTGTTTCATGTGTCGACGCTTAGAAAGTGTCCGCCTGACCAGGGTAAGATAGTTTCATTTCGCGATGTGCAGGCTCGAGAAGATACGACGTACGAGGAAGTGTCGATTCAGATCATCGATCGAAAAGTGATCAGTTTGCGTCTTCGTGAGATACCGTTGGTAAAGGTCGTGTGGCAGCATCACAGGGTTGATGAAGCCACTTGGGAACTAGAGTCGAGTATGCGGGAGTTGTATCCGCATTTGTTTTGTTTCTGAATTGAAATGTAAATTTCGAGGGCAAAATTTTTTTAGGGGTGGAGAGTTGTAACGCCCCGAAATTAATTTAATGTTATTGTAATGCAAAATGATGAATTAGTGTGCCATAATTAATGTTTCAACATTAATTTGATTATTTGGTTAGATTTTGAATTTTAAGTTATTTTGTTAATTTAATGAAGTCTAAAGATTTCTTGTTGTTTTAAAATGTTGTTTTGAGTTTTAAAACACAACCATTTGTAAAATGTTGAAAATATTCCGTTTTACAAAACCGTGGGTGGTACTTGGTTTTCGCACAGTAAAACCGCCCACCATTTTCCTCTATTTATTCTCTTTCCTCTTTCTCTCTCTTCACTCTCAGCTCTCACTCTCTCTCTCCTCTCTCCCGTGAGTTTCCCTCACTCTCTTCCTCTCGGTTTCTCTCTTTCCCTCTCAAATTTCTTTGAGATTTTTGAATCAAAATTCGAATCCAAGCTTCGGGTTAGCAAGAAGGAAGCTCGGGGATGTGATTTGGCAACCAAGAACGCGGATTGAAGCTTTGATTCGAGGTTAGTTTTGAAATTTCTAAACTTTTTCAAAATTTTCAAATTTTGTGCATTTTTGAAATCTAAGTTTTTTTTAGCTTAGAAAACTCTTGGTTTGAGTTAAATGAACTTAGAACAACTAGAATCCAAGCTTAGATTGAAGAAAAATGGATTAGATTCAAGATTTTTTATTTTTCCCCATTTTTAGACTTTTGAGATTTTTGCGTTTGAATCTTGTTTAAATGAGTTCAAAAGTGTCCTAGTATGCTTTTCTATCATCTATGATTGTTTTCCATGCCTGAGAATTGAGAAAAACAGGTTAAAATCAAGATTTGGATTTTGGGAGATTGAAAACCCGTGGCTGGAATTTCTAGGTTTTTCTAGTTCGGTAGGCCGGATTCAAGGGATCGGCAGACCGGACTCATCTGTTCGACAGGCCGAACCTGGAGAATGTCTAGCCGATCGGACCTGATTTTCGGCAGGCCGAGCTGCACAGTTCGGCCAGCCGAAGCAGGGCGTCCGGCTAAGCATGGGAAATTTTGTGATTTTTCACCCTTTTTTACTGTTTTGAACCCTGATTTAAATTTCAACCTTGTAAAATGATTTTAAAGATACAAATGGCACACTAGGACATCATGAAATGGTTTAGTAATATAGAATGTCTCAAACTAGATATTGATCGACTTAGTGTGTATCTAGGATCGTTCGTGGTTCCGCGGAGCTAGCGTATAGCAGACCGAAATTTCGGTGTGGGGCACCGACATGAGTATCGAGGTAGGACTTCTACCCTTTCTTGGGTAACCCAGTTTCAAAATGATTTGGCTTTGAAAAGGGCTTCTATAAAAAATGTTTTCAACGGTTGATTGAAAATGAAATTTATTGGTTTTGGTTTTGTAAACCATGAACTAAAATGAACTTCATAATGAATGTAAATGACAATACTCGGTAAATGGGTTTTGAATGATGATGAAAATAAACACAAAGGCATGATGCCATATCAGAGATCGAGTCGTGTAACGATCGACCTTGGGGGCAGGTCCCGAAACCCAGCTGGGTCACTATGGTGGTGATATCCTTATGGTTTGCCTAGGAAAAAGAAAATGATGTTTCTAGTTGACCTAATAAACTGTTTTGGTAAGAATTGTTTTACTTAAATTTATTTATTTATTCAAGGTTCCTTTTAATCAACTCCCTAAATAATGAGATTTTTCTTTAAATTAAATGATTTGATAAAATATAGTCCTACTGAGCCTTTCACTCACATTTTGTTTGTTTTTAAAATTTCCCCCCCTCTAGGTGGATTCCCATTTAGGTTCAGAGAGGACTCAACGGACAGGACCCAAGAGCAGTAGAAGGATTAGTAGATTATTTGCATTAATTAAACAAGGCATGTAATGTTAACTTTATTTATACTTGGACTGTGGTTGTATTATTATATTGTCAGTACTATATGTGTGCATAAGTTGTGGGTCAGTAGGACCTATTCTCGTGGTTCTTTAATTTATTATTTTATTATTTGCTCAATGTTTATGAATTCTTTTATAAAAGTTAGTTTTTGAAACTTTCATATTTTTATATATTTGATTTAACCCCTAAAATTCTTGATTTTAATTAAATTCCTCTTTTAATTAATTTAAATAATCTGCCACATCACCTCCCGTACTCCGGGGCGTGACATATAGTATACGCCAAATTTGACAAAAAAAGAAAAGCAAAAAGTCGTTTTCAAATAAAATATTTGAATTTGACATTTACATGTTAACTTAGCATTGTATTTCTCTTGTGCTGACAAGACTCTTAAAATCACTCATCTAATACGATGATAAATAGATGATGTATCTCCTTTAGCATCAAAATAAACAAAAGAAAATACACTCACCTCTGCTTGGTTTCTTCAAGAGGAGTGGAGGAGAGTCGTTTGCTGCCTTCAAAGTTAGTCACCAGACTATCAGCCCTAAGAGAAGGGTATTGGGGTACATGAATAGTTCTCTACTATTGGCAACAGTGGCTATCTTTGAGATATGGGTGATTGTCGATGTACTTTAGATGGTAGTCTTCACGTCCCGATCAAATTTGGGTGTGTTAGAGCTCCGACAAGCTTGCAACTCTAGGGGTTTTGGTCCCTTCAACATCACAAAGCTTCTATGGGGCACGCATTTTAGTTAGTGATTGGTATTGACAGTTGTTTCATCAGAGCCTTTATTCATGTAGTTTGAAGTTTTCTTTTATCTATAGTATTTATTTTGTTCAAATAAAGGCCTCATTGAATGCATCATTTAGGGTAGTTATGTGTCTAGTTTGTTAGCTTTGTTTCTATGCGGTGTAGGGGTGACCTTAGTGCCATTGATCTCTTGATCATGATCGATCAAAGTTTTTATTAATTATAGAGGTGTTGTTGAAAAAGCCATGTGTTTGCTTGATGCTTGGTGTGCCATCTCCTTTTTTCTTGTTAAAACTCAATACACGTCTTTACCTTACGCTTCTTCTAAATTTACTTGTGGACCCAATGTTTATTTGGTGTTAAGTTTCCTCATGTGATAGCATCATTCACCTCATTTTCAATATTTGTATCTCTTTTCTAAATGCAATTTTCCTTTCAAAGGAAGAAGGATATTCGTAATCCAGGGCAATTTCCCAAACTTCTCTGTGAAACTCCTAATTCCAAATATTTTAAGAATTTATAATGCCATTGTTTATGATATTACTTTTTTTATTTAAGTTAAATGGTTTACAATATATTTCTATTGAACAACAAACAATGTTTAAAGGATTTCGAAGATTACGCTAATTCATCAATTTTCATTTCCCTAAAATACAGGAGACCTGGTAAAGTAGTTGAAGAGAATCAAAGAAAAGCACGAGCAACAGAAGTAATACTTGTTAATGTAAAAATGAAAAAAAAAATAAAAAACAAAAAAAGAAAAAAACTGTGCCAATATTTTAACCAACTTGTGAACTCAAGGACCCAAAGGTATCCTTTTTTGTCATGATATAAAGACAAGCGAGGACCAAATCGAGGGAGAAGAAAGAGTTTTTGATATAATGCTAACTGTTTTTCAAATTTGAACATGAGATCTTTTTAATCAACTTCATCTTTATCTTGGTTTTAATTTTTAGCAGTCTTAAACTTTTTTTAAAATTGTTTGGAAAGAGATGGATTTCTTTTTCAATGGCCAAAAGTGAACAAGGTAGACGTAAAGGGTTATTCTACTCTCAGAACCTTCACCGGAAGGATTTTGTTTTTGACAATTTAATCTAATAATTACTTTTTTTTGGTAAAAGTACCGATTAGATGATGTTTTACAAACCAATAAATTACTGTTTTAGTTGTTACTTTAAAAACCTATAATAATTTGAAAAACTTTTTTTTTCTCGTCGGGTTATGACCCGGCCTTTCTGTGGGATCCATCATAACCCGATCTTTTTGTTAGGATCCATCAGATAGGATCCACCTCATTGAGAGGGCCGGCTACGGCTCGATTGGGATGAATTTACCTAAATAATTTTATTTTTTTTAGACACTTCTATACGTTTTGATCGGGCTACAGCCCCATCGACTAGGTCCCGCTCGTTCGGGAAAAGCAAAGTTTTTCTTTTAACTTTCCATGCACATCAATAAACAAGCAAAAAAGTGCAATTATGTGACTGTCTCAACCTGATTGACTTGTCGTCCCTCCTTTGCATTTTCAGCCGTCGGACAATAGTGGGCTTCAATCGTACCAACGGGAATATCCAAGGGCACGTAAGAATTTTCAATTTTCCATTTATTTCTCCTTTTTCTTTTTTATCATCGCATGTAATTAAGGCACGCAAGAATTCAGGAAGCCATTTAGTGCGTTACCTGCAGCGGTAGTGGCAGCAGAGGCAGGTCACGTCAGTGAAGGCCCGTAAATTTACAACTCTAATTAATTTATTGACGAAAATGCCCTCTTGCGTCTGCCACCTCATATAATGCACTTGAAATATCTTTTTCATCCTTGTATGTTAAAATCTTACTATTCATTAAATTATATACTTTATTGTCAAATATAATATATTTTATAGACTAAATCTTATTATTTTATTAATGATAAAACTCTATATGATTAAATAATATTGCTCAATATATTTAGGATTTATTTGGTAAATAAATTTAAATTAACGATTTGATTTGAGCTATATAATTGAATTAAGATTTAACTTAGTGATTTAAATTGTTATTTAAATTGATTTTTAGATGTATATTTAAGTTTTAATCTAAGTATAAAATAAAATTTGAATTTATATTTGAAGAGGTAGTGAAAATGGTTTTTTATTTATTGTCAAATCTAATAAAATCTTAATGTTAATGATCTTAAAAAATATGCAATGTCAACCTTAATATTCCTATCTTCACTAGAAACACAATGAAAAAAGAATCATCTCATTTGGATATCAAATGAAGAAGTTATGATTTTTTTCTCATACATTAGAGAGAGAATTTTAGGTTTTACTGTAGTAAAGATATCAGGATATTAAAAGTTTAAAAGAATGTCAGAACTTTGAAAACTTGGATTGTTGATACTCAAAAGATTCAGATTTTAGGAAAAACAAATACGTATCTAAAAAATTTTTGATACTCAAATCTAAATTTGAGTCTATTTAGTTTAAAAAATACACAAAACAAACAAATACTTAGAATACTTTTTTATAGATCTCTCTCATCTTGGATATTTAAATAATAACTTATGGGTAAATATCAATTTTTTGAATCATTAAATTTGTATAAAAAATAATTTTGACGGAATTTAGCAATAGAAGACAAAACCTTATTGATGGAGGTCAATATTGGAGGACACCTCTTTTTTTATTATTTAAACGTAGAAACGTACATGGTGATCATTATAGACACTATTAAAGCAATGAGAAAACATCCTTCTCAAAAAGTAAAATTACTGTCATACCCCTAATTTTTTAAAATAAGAGTAACATCTCTAATGAAAATTTAATTGAAGTGATACGTATAAAATGATAGCAAGAGAAAAAGTTAGAGCTATTAAAATCATCTCAAACAAGGACAAAGCTAAAAAACAAAAAAAAAAAAAAAGAAGTTAAGAACTTAAGCAAATGCCTATACTAAAAATTTCATTAGATTTCACATATAAATCAAACTGAGTTTTCATATATTGTGAAGTGAAGTATATATAATTTTAGAATTTTAGGAGGAGGCAAACTACAAATCTCATTAGATTTTCCATGTCTCTCTTTAGTTGTGTGTAGCTCAGCCTGTGGACCCTAAGAGCATTGTATTTGTTTCACTTAAACACCCTAACATCTTTAAAATTGTACTTTTGATCTCTTTGTCAATTTATTGTCTATTTTCAGAGAAAATATAACGCAAGAATGACACATGTAAGGGTTAAGAGGATAAATTGATTAAAAAAACATATCTAAAAAATTATTCTAATAAAAGGAACAAATGCGGGTTGAAAGGCAGAATCATTGTGTTATTTCCAAATGATTTTTTTATTATTTTAGAGTTCTTTTAACATATATATATATATATAGATATGTATATATATGCTTTTTTATCATTTCTATTTCTCTTGAAACCTTTACGTTTCATACTTGTGTTGCATTATGTATCTGATAGACAATTTATTTATTAATAAAGAGATTTAAATTTTGTATTTCGCCGTTCAAAAAAGGTCTTTCGAAAACATTAATGTAGCTATTAGTAAATGTCAAAATTGATCAAGAGAAGACAAGTGGATATCCCCTAGTCGACGGTGAAAGTAGCCCAAAAAAACACTTGACTGGGAGGGGTATTTAGGGAAGAATGTGCATAGTAGAACTGAAAGGTATACTTCTAGCCTCGCCAAGGAGCATGCACTCCTAGGACTTCGAGTAGCAGAAGATGAAATTCTGGAATATTCAATTTCCAAGGCACACCCTCTGAGTTAGTGTAAGCTTTTCTTCGGTCTCTCTCTCTCTCTCTCTCTCTCTCTCTCTCTCTCTCTCTCTCTTTCAGCCTCAACAAAAAGAACCCTTATTTGTATCAATCTTTTTTTTTTTTTTTTTTTCAATTCCAAATATATTTATCTCCTGTAGTCCTATTTGTTCTCTCTTTTTCCTTGCTATTTTCATGAAATTTTACGTGATAGAATGCGTACATAAAAAAATTTATCAACCTCTTAAAAAAATTATGACCAAGAAAAACATTTCTTTAGCAAAGATAAAAAACAAGACCAAAACAAAAACAAAAACAAAAGAGGAGTAGTGATCATGAATGAAAAACAACTCACACAGTATACAAATTCAATGTGCCGTAAATAAATGCACAATCACCATTCAGTCTTAGGGTCCCACGTCGTAACTTTACATAATGATTAAAAAATTGACAGGATTTGGTGAGCAATTAAACTCATCGAGTGAAATGTTTCCAACTTCGACAATGCTCATAATATATTTATGTTTACATTTTATACATATAATATATGCCAGGATAAGGTTGCCTTTCAATGAGCTTATCCATGAAATATGATCTGGAAAAACATATGGAAATTTGGAACAAGCTTTAGAGTTAGAATGGCATGGCACATGGTTCGGCATTCATCACCTTTCTTTCATCTTTAAAGGGCCTTTTCCAATTTCTGTTTTGTATTGATTTATGCAGTCAAATGTATTGTTGGATGCCCACATAAGATTTCCAAAAGCCCTTTTACTGGGGCAATATTATAAATTCTTGTTCGAAAGAGATATATTGTGTTTGTGTTGTAACAGCCAAGTTGATATTGTGGTTTAAAAAAAAAAGGCGAAAAGGGAGTGTAAGATTGGAAGAGAAAAAGATGCTGGCATGTTTAGCAATTAAACAAGCGCACCTATATAACTTTCAACAGTTTTGTTGGGTGCCATGAGAATAATTGTCCTGTTTACAAGTAATTCTGTACTATTTGGTGCTTTATAAAAAAAAAAAAAAAAGAAGAAGAAAAAATAAGAAAAGAAATTGCGTTAGTTGGATTGAGCCTAATTTTGTAAATGGGGTTTTAAAAAATGAAAATTTCTCGCTCTAGACACCTTAATAACTGTATTTCACCTTCATTCAGGAAAAAAAAAAACCCTATAATTCATGTTCCTATATATCAAACATTTTTGTCATTAAGGAAAAATGATTATATCAACAATTGTAAAAAGAGTTAAGTTCACCTATACAAAGAAAGACATCCATTTCCTAAAATTAGCGTATGAAGAAAAAAAAGTTACTTAAATTTTATTATTACTATTATTATTATTATTATTATTAAGAAGTCTCTTTAATGCTTAAAAAGCACTGATTTATGTCGACATCTTTTTTTAATTTTTTGGCTGATTATGATCATTACCAAAAGATAACGGCAAAAGAGAAGTAACGATACAACCAAATATTCTAAGCAAAAAACTGTAGAACCAAATATGGAAAACGGTAAGTACTCTCTATAGTTTTTCTGGTTCATGATTTGAAAACACAGGATGTTAACAAATGCAAAACGATGTCAAAATGCTTCTTTAGCAAAAGAAAAATGATATGATAGTTATATATGGTATAAAACATATGTTACCATTAAATGACTTAAAATGATACGAGCCCCTGGCTGTTTCATAGGATTAAACTAAAAAATTTTGGTCCAAAACTTTATTTACTACGATATTTTCCTTGCAAAAATTTAAATGCATTTAAATTTCTATTTATATCTATGAACAAAAGGCCATAAATCACAACAACTCTTTATAAGTATTATACTTTTATTCAACTCACTGTGGTAGTCATTTGGACATGCTCCCTCCCTTTAAAGTTTATATGGTATGCCAGAATATATTTTGAACTTAAAAGTAGACATAACGCAAAATAATCAACTAAATTAATCACCAAATTTAAGGAAGCATTTCCTATTTATCAATCTAACACAATCAGAATTAAGCCCCAAAAAAATCTGACACAATCAGCAAAAAATTCGCTGAACTTGAAAATTTACCAGTTTTATTTGGTTCCGCGACCCATTGCATTTTTTTGCTTTTGTTTTTGTTTAAAATGATCAACTCATGCACACATGAAACTTGAAAGAGTTATCAAAGGAAAGAAAAAAGAGAGTAACATTAATTCCTGCCCTGCAGAAAATGATTCCTTCCTCCAAGAATTTTCTCGACTTGAAAACTTGACAAAACCGGAGAGAGAGAGAGAGAGAGATGAGCAAGAAGAAGCCATGAAACTCAGGATGGATAGCGCTAGAGAGGAAGAATATTAACAAGTACTATTCACCATCAGAATCTGGTGCTATCCCTCCTGAGCTTTACAGATTCTTCCCTACTTTTTGATTAATCCTTCACCAAACAAACAAGGTCGAGAAGATGAAAAAAGAAAAAAAAAAAAAAAAAAAAAAAAAAGAGAAAGACCAAAAGCTCTTGATAAAGAAAGAGAAGAAGAGGGAGCTATATATTCTTCTGAGTAATAATATGCTGGGCAGGTCAAGTATTTATAGTGAGAAAGCCAAATGAAAAAATAATATTAATAATAATAATAAGGAACGTGAGAAACGTCGCCTCTCATGGTATCATGGGCTCCTTTTCCTGGAGCCATGAAAAACTTTGACTAAGTACTGCTCAAAAGTGTTGACCCTTTTTTTTTTTTGTGCTTGTGGTTGTTGTTAATCTCTTTTAATGCCCCTACCGACTACGGTACTTTTCCCGATTTTCCTCTTTAAGATACGTATTTACGTTGATTAATTGCTCCTAATTAGGCTTAGAGTCAGTTGCGTTGGTGAGCTTTTACTCCTGAATTTATGCGTTGGTGTAATGCTCATTGCTCCGACCGCGTATCTCTTTTGAAGGACAAATTCGTAAATTAATGAGCTAAAAGAAATTTCAATCCTCTTTAGATTATAATACATTCCCAATTAAGAAATTACCAACCTGACAAAAATTTTTTTAAGAGGTTGCAAACGCATATACTAAGCTAAGTAACCTCAAAAATACAGAAAATTCACGATGTCAATACAGTCAATTTCAACAATAAATATAAATAAAACGATCAAGGATATGGGTGGAGCCACACACAGACAGATTGTATGGCCACCCCTCCTAAATTTTTTTCCTTCAATATTGCATATAAAGTATTATAAAAAATTACTTTTCACTCATCTAAAATTATCTTCCACCCCCTTAAAATTTTATATATCCTTCCTTATTTTTTTTTTAATAATAATAGCATACAATCTACCCTTTATAGCAAATTTTTTTGATTTCGTCCCTAATCAAGAAGATATATATGAACTTTTTTTTTTAATATCAAAGAGAACATCTAGTCTTTATTCTTATGCTACGTTGATATGTGCACTATTATTGAGAATAACCTATTCAAGGAAGGATCTCGAAATAACAAAAAGACTTTGACGTCGATATATATATATAGATCAAGACTTAAGGAGTACCCTTGAGATATTATTGATACATGTATACCTTGAGGGTCAAGCCCTAATTGTCCAATAGGAGGATTGACAAAAGACCATCGAATGTATCAGAAATTAAACTTATAAGGTTGAGATCGAGGGTTGAAAAATCGATGCTCAACATCGAGTGACTAATCAAAAACATGACACGCCTTCTAACAGTGTTTCTCAACAAACTCAAGAATTGCAACCTTTGAACTGTCTGCACATTGACGAATCGACTAAGTAGGGCTGTTAAAAAAACCAAAAACCTACAAAATTGGTTTAAAGGCAAAAATCGACTGAGTCGGTCGGAAACCGACCACTCACAAAAAGTCGATGGTCGATTTTTGGAAGATTTTTTTTGGTCAGTCGGTGACTCTTTCAAAAATTATTTATATATATTCAGATTATTTTACTCATACATTCTTGTTTTCTTTGTAACGTTTTAGAATTTTTTTTTTAATACGTTAAAATTGGACTAAATAAAGTCTATGTTATTGCTCTTTGCTGGATTACTTTTAGTATCCTAGTTGGTTACTCTAGTAGAAAACCGACCACTACAAAACTGATTATTGTGTCGAAAACTGATTGACTCTCTATTTATTTGGTCAACTCTAGGTTACATTTTCTCAAAATCAACTGTCGTCAGTCGAAAACTGACTATCCAAAAACTAACAAAAACAAATCGATAAACACCCCTAGGACTAAAAAGGAATACCCAAGCTTTCTTTCCCACAAAAATAACAAAAATCAGAGATCGCTTCGGATGGGCTTACCTTTCCACTTGGGGAAGCCATTAATTATGCACGAAATATAATAATTGGTCTCAAAGGGATTTAGATTGTTATTCAGTTAAAGTGGTTAAAGTGGGAAAATTTTGGCCTCAAAACTTTTTTTATTTTTATTTTTTAAATTTTCGTTAGGTGTAGACCCAATTTTTTAACAATTAATCAAAAACCATTGTAGCATTGATCTTTTCATCCAAATTCGAAAAGAAAGGTGTCAGTTGTTAGACATGTATGCCCTAAGGAGTAAAAATGTAATACGTTTTTGGAGACATTTTTATTAATAAAGAATTTATTCATTTATATATAACAAATCTTGTCCTCTTTACGTTCATATTTGTTGAATGTATGATAAGCAAACAGTAGTCTAAGACTGTCAGTCTAAACCTTAAGAATTGGGCATATGATGGGCTGATTATGCGGAAGACACGATTCTTAAGGTGATGGTCTAAACATATGATCCACAATCGAGGGAATAAAGTTGGGCGCTTTGTTCATGTAAAGATTGTTATGTTGTCTATATCCCTTTTGGGAGATGGTTTCTCTTGACCATTGGAGTTGGACTCCGTGAATAGAAACATTGGCACGTTGTCATAGGTGACGACGTGTTGGATCGGGACATAAAGTGAATTAATTTGGATTAATAATTCTGTCTTGACAAATCGATTCACTTTAGACAGTCATTTGTATTGTATCTTAATCTTGAGATGAATAGTGGGCCCGTTATCTTGACTTGTGTCTTTTGATGTACCAATGGGTGACTCCCACATCTCTATAGTGGTATGCATGCTGGTACGTTGGAGGCATGACTCTTGATAGCGTAGACTTGTTATTCATAGATATGGAATCCATAGCTCCTCTTAGGAGTAATGATATCCTCTTATATGCGTTGTCCTGTAATTGAAAAACTGGAGTGCTCAACCATTTGGATACATAGGTGTAACCGAATGGTATACTATCTTTGGATGGTAAGTTTTCTAACGGTGAGACAATGGAACGTAAGATAAAAATAATCGGGAAAGTAAGACAGAACTTGCCCTTAAGCCGATTATGGATGATCATATGGGGATACGATATACTATGATATGTCATGGAGACTTAGCTACACGAGCTTCGTAATTCTATAAAGTTCGAGAGTGCAGCTCCAAGCTTTTAGTGGAGTAGCGTTGGAGTTGATAATTGTGAAATGTATATCTGGGATATTGGGTTTCATAATTATCATGAGCTTGAACTTTATAGGTCCATTTTGGTCCCCTTTGCTAGCTCACAAAATCCTGTAACGACACGGCGTGCTTTTCCAATAATTTGTGACTTATGTCTCTATTGGGTTATTGTGAATTATTGTGAATTGATTTATTTTCTTAGAGATTATCTTGATAAAGTTTGTTTTGATCAGATAACTTCTCTATTGGGTTATTTGAATCAAAATTGAGACTCTATCCTTTAGAATCTCGGGTGGAAAATAAAAAATTCGCGGAGATTTTTTCTCGGGAGTTTGGCCTGCCGATCAGCGGTTGATAAGATTACACGTTTTCACGTGAATCTTATCAGATGTTGATCCGAACTTGATTCTGTTTCGAGTTTTTGAGACCTAATCTGATATGGACTGACCCCAGGACCAATAGGTATAAAAAAGGAGTGAGTCTCATGATTTACTCAGATCAATTTGAGAGATTAAGAGTGATACTCTTCTAGTGAGCATCTGAAAACTCCCTGAGAGCTTTTGTTTACAAATCTCAAGCACTAGCTTTGGGTTCTCTCTGTTGGTTGGAAGGAGAGTCACCGGTGGAAGAGCTGTACGTGTGAGCCCACACTCACTCCGGTTGTGGATAGAGAATAGCAAAGAAGACCAGTTGGTTGAGGCTCTTCTGGAACATTACTTCTCTACACAGGTCGCGGAGGTTCTTCGGTACACTGAGGTTAGTAAGATCTGTTTAATTTATACATATAACATGTCAAACTTGTGTTTTGGAAAATACTCTGATTGAAAATTTTTAAAAAAATTCCGCTACGCACTTTGTTTCCAACAATTGGTATCAGAGCCGAGGTTTTTACATAAATTTGCAAGTTTGTGATCATGTTATATGCATAAATTTTTTGATCTTAATCTCTCTAATGCTTGAATTGAATTTTATAGATAGATGGCACTCTAGGTTTCTATATAATATATATGTTGTCATGGATTATGTGGTGAATGTTTATTAATTAATTATGGTTGATTAAATCATTGTTTAATTATTTATTAATTAATTAATTCATACTAGTTGTGGTTCCTTAGAGGTTCGAATGTGTATATAGGCTTTTCATTTAATTAGATGGTGGACTATTATCTCCGTCTAGGAATTGTTATTTAATTTTTAATTTGTAAGAATTTGTAATTAAATAATTATCCAGAGAAGACGGATCGAGAAGTCGGATCTTGAAGATTGATGATGGCGCCTCCAGGTATTTTCTGAGTCTCTAATTTTATTTTTTTGAATTGTTGAAAATAAAATTGATGAATTGCATTAAAATTGTATTTTTTGGATTAAGGGTTTTCTGCTCGGTCGGCATGCCGGACGTCACAATTCGGCAGGCCGAAGGTCACAGATCAGCAGGCCAGACGTGTGGTCCGGCAGGCCGACAGTGGGGCAGAAAATTTGGTGCTTTGCCAGCAGGCCAAAGTTTCAATTCGGCAGGCCGAAGTTTCAGTTCGGTAGGCCGAACCTGCATAGATCGGCATGTCGATGTTTCAAATCGGTAGGCCGATGAAGCAAGACCGGCAGGCCGATCACCCAGATCGGCCTGTCGACCGAGAGCTGCCGAGTGTCCAGAAAAGGTGCAATTTTTTCGGTGCAGTTTTAATTTTATTTTTGAGACGATTCTGAGAAACATTAAATTTGGATATGACCGAAAATATGAAGTATTCGATTCATACGGGATTGAAGACTTGAAGATGGATATTACATGAAGAAGGATACAGCTTGAGGATTCAAGGATGAAGAATCGATAAATGTCTCGATTATTCTCTTGTAATCTTAGTTTTTCTATTCTCTAGGGTGGAACCATAATATTACGGTTATTATTATTTTCCTTGTAGCTTTGCTTGTCTGTATTATAATATAATTTACCATGTATATTGATAACATGTCATATAGATTAGGGAGTGCCGCTCATATTAAAATTGTTCATGCATAATTTTAAAATAAAACCTTGACTTCAAAAAGATTGAGTGGGAGAAGGTTTTCGAAGAGAGGACCTAAGGCCACCATCGTTGGTTCATAGAAAGAACATGGAGGTCCCGACCCCTAGGAAGGGATTTCTATCATGTACCAGATTGGATCTCTGAAAGGATAAGGTATTTTAGTATGATTTATGGTTGCACACCCCTAGGTGGTGATTATAAATCATGGATAAAATATTCAAACGGTGGTTATACACTCACGTTAATTTTATTATTAACCTCCCCTAGGAGCTCTGTTAATAAAATTAATGGCCAAAGAAACAATTATTAGTATATGCTGGATCATACGGGTCCTAGATGGCATATATTAATCAGGAGGAGATCCGTGTTCCTGATTGAATTTGGCATGACTCCCCTAGGAGCTTGTTGAATTCTGAGTTGGGAATTATCGTTGTAAGGTTGTGATATTTTCAAGGTTTTGACACATAAACACATTTGTATGATTTTACATGATTGTGTTATCTTACTAAATTATTATATATGTTTGCTTATGTTTGGTATATGATTCTTTATTGTAGATTGAAAATGTCTAAAAACGCTTTATCATCGATACTTGACAAAAACCAATTAACCGGTGAGAATTATAACGATTGGAAACGGAACCTAGACATCATCCTTTCCTTTGAGAAACTGAAATATGTTCTGACAATTCCTTGTCCTCCTGAGCCTACGGGAGACTCAAGTAATGAGCAATTCCAAGCGTACGATCGCTGGAAAGATGCTAATGATCAGGCCCGTTGCTATGTTATGGCTAGCATGAACAACGTGCTGCAGGCTCAACATCAGGATTATGAGACTGCGAAGCAGATCTTGGATAATCTTGAGGACATGTTTGGAGGCCAGGCCATAACAAAGCGGCAATGGGCGCTTCAGAAACTCTTAAACTATAGACAGAGACCGGGGACATCTGTAAAGGAGCATATGATGTTGGTCATGGGTTACCTCGCTGAGGCTCAAACCAATGGAGCCGACATCGATGCTGAAACTCGGATGACTATGGTCTTTGAGACTCTGTCTAAGGAATTTATTCCGTTTAGAGCTACTTTTAATTTAATCAATAGGCGAGATATGACCTTGACAGAACTGATGAAACAGTTACAGGAGTTTGAACTGCTGATCAAGGAGTCTCCTGCTAGTGGTGAGGCCAATATGGTAGCTGCTTCTGGTTCCAATCCTAACTCTAGGAATGGAAAGAAGGAATGGGCTAAGAGTGGGAAGTCTTCTATTTCTGCTGCTACCAAGAGCAAGAAGAAGAAGAAGAAGAACCCAAAGAAGCTTAAGTGCTTCTTCTGTGGTAAGGTCGGGCATATAAAGAAGCATTGCAAGGACTTCCTTTCCAAGGGAGGTAGGTGTGATCTTCTATATTTAGAAACTTGTTTGGTTGAGGAATCCAGTGACGTCTGGGTCATAGATTCTGGTGCAACTAATCATGTTTGTGTTTCTCTGCAGGGATTCAAAGAAATGAGAAGTCTACTTCGTGAAGACTTAACGCTTCGGATGGTCGATGGATCCTTGGTCTCAGCGGAAGCAGTGGGAGATGTTTATCTTTATTTTGATAATTATAAGAATTTAATTTTACGAGATTGTTTTTATATTCCTAAATTTAAAAGGAATTTAATTTCTGTATCTTCTTTATTTAAAGACTCCTACGTGGTATCTTTTAATAAAAAAGTGGTGATTCGTAAAAACAAATCTTTTATCTATTCTGGATGGATGCAAAATAATCTATATTTTATCAAACCTAAGATGGACTTATTGCTTAATGCTGAGATAAATGATAATGACTCAAAAAGGCTTAAAACTTCTCACTCTAATAAGACTTATCTTTGGCATTTGCGCCTTGGCCATATTAACCTGAATAGGATTCAAAGGTTGGTAAGGGATGGACCTTTAAGTCACTTAAAGGTGGAATCTATACCTCAATGTGAATCTTGTTTGGAGGGTAAAATGACCAAAAGACCATACGGGTCTAAGGGCAATAGAGCCGAAGGGGTTCTAGAACTTGTGCATAGTGATGTTTGCGGACCGATGAACATCCGGGCACGAGGAGGGTATGAGTACTTTATCACTTTTATTGACGATTACTCAAGATATGGGTATGTGTACCTAATGCACCACAAAAGCGAAACTTATGATAAGTTCAGGGAGTTTCAGGTTGAAGTGGAAAAGCAATTGGGTAGACCCATAAAGGCACTTCGATCTGATCGAGGTGGAGAATACCTTTCTGATGAGTTCTTGGGACACTTGTTAGAGAATGGGATTTTATCCCATTTGACTGCGCCGGGCACTCCGCAGCAGAATGGCATAGCGGAGAGAAGGAATAGGACTTTGTCTGGACATGATTCGGCCCATGATGAGTTATTCATCATTGCCTTATCCTTTTGGGGATATGCACTACAAACCGCATGTTATCTTTTGAACAATGTGCCTTCAAAATCGGTCCCTAAAACTCCTCATGAGTTGTGGACAAGAAGGAAGACATCCTTAAACCATATTCGCATATGGGGATGTCCAGCTCATGTCCTGTTTAAGGATCCGAATAAGTTGGAAGCACGTTCGGAAGTTTGTGTGTTTGTAGGATATCCAAAAGGGACTAAAGGGGGTTATTTTTATAACCCTAAGGAAAATAAAGTCGTGGTTTCAACTAATGCAACTTTCCTTGAGGAGAGTTACATGGACGACTTTAAACCTCGAAGCAAAGTGGTGCTTGAGGAGTTAAGGAGTGATTCGTTCACTCCGGAGGTTCCGAACGAAACCATTCCGATTGGTGTAGAAAAACCAAACAAACCTGAACAACAACCTCAGGGGCTTCGGCGTAGTGGGAGGATCGGACGTCAACCTGAAAGGTATATGTTCAATGGGGAGGTCTTTTTGGCTGAACCGGATGAACATGACAGGGATCCTTATACTTACGCAGAAGCTATGGAGGATGTTGATTCAAGACTCTGGACAGAGGCCATGAACATAGAGATGAAGTCTATGGAGACTAATCAGGTCTGGGAGCTTGTGGATCTTCCCGAAGGGGTAAAACCCACAGGGTGTAAGTGGATCTACAAGAGGAAAAGAGGAGTGGATGGAAAGGTCGAAACCTTTAAGGCTAGACTGGTAGCTAAGGGTTATAGGCAAAAGGAAGGAATCGATTATGAGGAAACCTTTTTGCCTGTAGCCATGCTTAAGTCCATCCGAATTCTCTTGTCCATAGCTACCACTCTCGACTACGAGATTTGGCAAATGGATGTCAAGACGGCTTTTCTGAATGGCTATCTTGATGAGTCCATTTATATGGAATAACCAAATGGGTTCAACGTCGCGGGTCAAGAGGGTAAGGTTTGTAAGCTGCTAAAGTCAATTTATGGACTTAAGCAGGCATCCCGTTCTTGGAACATAAGATTTGATCAAGTGATCAAGACTTCTGGGTTCTCACAAAATGTAGATGAACCATGTGTTTACAAACACATAAAGGATGGGAAGGTGGTTTTTCTACTGCTCTATGTAGATGATATTCTGCTAACTGGCAATGACGTTGGGGCGTTGTCATCTGTCAAATTATGGTTGACCAAGCAGTTTGACATGAAGGACTTGGGTGAGGCTAATTTTGTTCTCGGTATCCAGATCTTTCAGGATAGGAAAAACAAAATGATAGCTTTGTCACAGGCCTGCTACATAGATAAAATTCTCAGGAGGTTTGCAATGCAGGATTCCAAGAAAGGTAGGCAACCATCTAGGTCTGGAATTACTCTTTCTAAGAAAGACTCTCCAAAGTCTTATGAAGAAAGAGAATACATGAAGAATGTGCCTTATGCTTCGGCAGTGGGTAGTCTCATGTATGCCATGCTTTGCACTCGACCGGATATTAGCTATACAGTCGGGATTGTAAGTCGATTTCAGGAGGATCCAAGACCGAACCATTGGGTTACGGTAAAGCATATTTTCAAGTACCTGAGAAGGACTCGAGGGTATATGCTTGTGTATTCGGGTGAGGACTTGACTCCTCTAGGATACAATGATTCGGATTTTCAATCCTGTCTGGATTCTAGGAAATCGACTTCGGGGTTTGTGTTTACTCTGGGTGGCGGTGCCATTAGTTGGAGAAGTGCGAAGCAAGATTGCACTTCGGATTCAACGATGGAGGCCGAATATGTGGCGGCTAGTGATGCTTCGAAAGAAGCAGTGTGGCTCCGCAAGTTCCTTGGGGATCTTGAGGTAGTTCCTGGTATGGATAAGGCGGTATCACTGTACTGTGATAACAGTGCGGCGGTAGCTAATGCTAAGGAACCAAGATTTCACAAGAAGAGTAAGCGTATTGATCAGAAGTATCATGTGATAAAGGACTTCGTTGAGGGCGGGCATGTCACGGTGTGCAAGATCGCGTCAGAGGACAATTTAGCTGATCCATTTACGAAGACACTTACTGGGAGAGTCTTCGAGAGGCATGTTGAAGCTATGGGGATGCGATATTTGCTGTATTTACTCACTTAGTGCAAGTGGGAGATTGTTAGACATGTATGCCCTAAGGAGTAAAAATGTAATACGTTTTTGGAGACATTTTTATCAATAAAGAATTTATTCATTTATATATACCAAATATTGTCCTCTTTACGTTCATATTTGTTGAATGTATGATAAGCAAACAGTAGTCTGAGATTGTCAGTCTAAACCTTAAGAATTGGGCATATGATGGGCTGATTATGTCGAAGACACGATTCTTAAGGTGATGGTCTGAAACATATGATCTGCAATCGAGGGAATAAAGTTGGGCGCTTTGTTCATGTAAAGATTGTTATGTTGTCTATATCCCTTTTGGGAGATGGTTTGTCTTGACCATTAGAGTTGGACTCCGTGAATAGAAACATTGGCACGTTGTCATGGGTGACGACGTGTTGGATCGGGACATAAAGTGAATTAATTTGGATTAATAATTCTGTCTTGGCAAATTGATTCACTTTAGACAGTCATTTGTATTGTATCTTAATCCTGAGATGAATAGTGGGCCTGTTATCTCGACTTGTGTCTTTTGATGTACCAATGGGTGACTCCCACATCTCTATAGTGGTATGCATGCTGGTACGTTGGAGACATGACTCTTGATAGCGTAGACTTGTTATTCATAGATATGGAATCCATAGCTCCATAGCTCCTATTTAGGAGTAATGATATCCTCTTATATGCGTTGTCCTGTAATTGAAAAACTGGAGCGCTCAACCATTTGGATACATAGGTGTAACCGAATGGTATACTATCTTTGGATGGTAAGTTTTCTAATGGTGAGATAATGGAACGTAAGATAAAAATAATCAGGAAGGTAAGACAGAACTTGTCCTTAAGCCGATTATGGATGATCATATGGGGATATGATATACTATGATATGTCATGGAGACTTAGCTACACGAGCTTCGTAATTCTATAAAGTTTGAGAGTGCAGCTCCAAGCTTTTAGTGGAGTAGCGTTGGAGTTGATAATTCTGAAATGTATATCTGGGATATTGGGTTTCATAATTATCATGAGCTTGAACTTTATAGGTCCATTTTGGTCCCCTTTGCTAGCTCACAAAATCCTGTAACGACACGGCGTGCTTTTCCAATAATTGGTGACTTATGTCGGATTTATCTGATTGGTTTAAAATTTGTAAGAATCAAATAATTTATGTCTGTTTATCGGTTGAATGAATTTTGTAAGAAATTAGTTCAAGATAAACTTGTTGAATTATTGCGATCAGATAATTCTTTTCTGTTTATCAGTTGTTTTAATTTTGGACAAAATTAGAACAAGATAAACTTGTAGAATTATTATGAATTGATTTATTTTCTTAGAGATTATCTTGATAAAGTTTGTTTTGATCAGATAACTTCTCTATTAGGTTATTTGAATCAAAACTGAGACTTTATCCTTTAGAATCTCGGGTGGAAAATAAAAGATTCGCGGAGATTTTTTCTCGGGAGTTCGGCCTACCAGCGGCCTGCCGAACTAAATGTTCGGCCTGTCGATCAGCGGTAGATAAGATTACGTGTTTTCACGCGGATCTTATTAGATATTGATCCGAACTTGATTCTGTTTCGAGTTTTTGAGACCTAATCTGATAAGGACTAACTCCAGGACCAATAGGTATAAAAAGGGAGTGAGTCTCATGATTTACTCAGATCAATTTGAGAGATTAAGAGTGATACTCTTCTAGTGAGCATCTAAAAACTCCCTGAGAGCTTTTGTTCACAAATCACGAGCACTAGCTTTGGGTTCTCTCTGTTGGTTGGAAGGAGAGTCACCGGTGGAAGAGCTATACGTGTGAGCCCACACTCACTCCGGTTGTGGATAGAGAATAGCAAAGAAGACCAGTTGGTTGAGGCTCTTCTGGAACGTTACTTCTCTACACAGGTCGCAGAGGTTCTTCGGCACACTGAGGTTAGTAAGATTTGTTTAATTTATACATATAACATGTCAAACTTGTGTTTTGGAAAATACTCTGATTGAAAATTTTAAAAAAAATTCCGCTGCGCACTTTGTTTCCAACATCAGTTGCATTAGTTATTGGATATGAGAATTTCTAGAGAGAGAAAGTGCAGAGAAGAAAATGAGAGAGAGAGAAAATGAACTTTTCCAATTCGCTTAACTCGGTCAAGTTACAGAGCAAGGCTTTTATGCAAAGAAGTCAACTAAAAACAGAATAAACAGACAAAATAAGTTACAATAAACTTTATACAACTTGACAATCCAGCTCAGCAACAACTAATCCGTAACTAACTAATTCTAATTAGGTATAATAGCTAATAGATGTAAAACTCCCCCTCAAGATGGACTATGAATGTCTTTAACAGCCATCATGGACAATAGTGGAAATAGTGAAGTAACTGGTAAAGACTTGGTAAATACATCTGCTAACTGGTGTTAAGTGCGGATGGGATGAGCTTGATGACTCCAGCAGCGAGTTTATCTCAAACAAAATGGCAATCTATTTCTATATGATTGGTACGCTCGTAGAATGTAGAATTGGAGGCAATATGTATAGCAACCTAGTTGTCACAGAATAGCAAGGTTGGTGATGAAGGAACAACTCTAAAGTCCTTTAATAGTTGGGTTAACCAAACCAATTCACTTGTAGTTGTTGCCAAAGCATGGCACTCTGCTTCAGTAGAGGATATAGAAATAGTGGATTGTTTCTTGGCTTTCCAAGAAACTAAGGAGTCACCTAGGAAAACACAAAAGCTAGTAACAGGAGCCGTTCAAACTTCCTTACATACTCACTAACTGACAAGCCATCAACTTGCCTCAATTCAAAGAATTCTCAGACTTTTACATCTTTAGCATCCGTATGAAGAATTTCATACAAGATAGTCTTTAATCTGTCACAAGTTAATGGTTCATCAGCAATAGTTACTTCAGTTAAGTCCCACCATGTTCTAGCAACATTTGTGAACATATAAGGGGCACACAACATTTTATCTTCATCGTCAAGCTTCATGTATTTAAATTTATGTTCTAATGATTTTATCCATTCCTCCGCTGCCATTGGAACTCCAAAACCATTGAATTCCTTTGGATTTAGTTTAAGAAATTTGTCATAAACACCAACAATACTCTCAGCTCTAGGAATTGTTGTAGGTGTAGTGTAACGCCCCGAAATTTATTTAATGTTATTGTAATGTAAAATGATGAATTAGTCTGCCATAATTAATGTTTCAACATTAATTTGATTATTTAGTTGAATTTTGAATTTTTGGTTGTTTTGTTAATTTGATAAATTCAAATGATTTCTTATTGTTTTAAAATGATGTTTTGAGTTTTAAAACACAATAATTTGTAAAATGTTAAAAAATTCCGTTTTACAAAACTGTGGGTGGCATTTGGTTTTCACACAATGAAACCGCTCACCATTTCTCTCTATTTATTCTCTCTCCTCTCCCTCTCTCTTCACTCTCAGCTCTCACTCTCTCTCTCTCATCTCTATCTTGCCCGTGAGCCCTCTCTCTTCCTCTCTCTCGGTTTCTCTCGTTCTCTCTCAATTCTCTCTCAAATTTTTGAAACAAAATTTGAGTCCAAGCTTCGGGTTAGCAAGGAGGAAGCTCGAAAATGTGATTTGGCAACCGAGAACGCGGATTGAAGCTTCGATTCGAGGTTAGTTTTGAAATTTCTAAACTTTTTTCAAAATTTTCAATTTTGTGCATTTTTGAGATTTAAGTTCATTTGAGCTTAGAAAAACTTTGATTTGAGTTAAATGAACTTAGAACAACTAGAATCTAAGCTTAGATTGAAGAAAAACGGATTGGATTCAAGATTTTTCATTTTTCTCCTCATTTTCCCATTTTTGGATTTTTGAGTTTAAATCTTGTTTAAATGAGTTCAAAAGTGTTCTAGCATGTTTTTCTATCATCTATGAATGTTTTCCATGCCTGAGATTTGAGAAAAACAAGTTAAAATCAAGATTTGGATTTTAGGGGATTGAAAACCCGTGGTTAGAATTTCTGGGTTTTCCCAGTTCAGCAGGCTGAACTATGTGTTCGGTAGGTCGGATTCAAGGGATCAACAGGCTGAATTGCACCGTTCGGCAGGCCAAACCTGGGGAATGTTCGGCCGACCGGACCTTGTTTCCAGCAGGCCGACTTGCACAGTTCGGCAGGCCGAAGTATGGAGTCCAGTAGGTCGGCCGGGCATGGAAAATTTTGTGATTTTTCACCCGTTTTTACTGTTTTGAACCCCGATTTAAATTCCAACCTTGTAAAATGATTTTAAAGATACAAATGGCATACTAGGACATCATGAAATGGTTTAGTAACATAGAATATCTCGAGCTAGATATTGATCGACTTAGTGTGTATCTAGGATCGTTCGTGGCTCCGCGGAGCTAACGTATAGCGGACCAGGATTACGGTGTGGGGCATCGGCATGAGTATCGAGGTAGGACTTGTACCCCATTTCTTGGTAGCCTAGTTTCAAAAATGAGTTAGCTTTAAAAATGAATTTATCGGTTATATTTTAATATACTGTGAATTGAAATGAACTTCATAATAAATGTAAATGACAATACTCGATAAATGGGTTTTGAATGATGATGAAACTAAACACAAAGGCATGATGCCATATCAGAGATCGGGTCGTGTAGCGATCGACCTTGGAGGCAGGTCCCGAAACCCAGCTGGGCCACTACGGTGGTAATATTCTTATGGTTTGCCTAGGAAAAGAAAATGATAATTCTGGTTGTCCGAGTAAACTGTTTTGGGTAAGAACGGTTTCATTTAAATTTATTTATTTATTTAATGTTTCTTTTAAATAATTTGATAAAATACTGTCCTACTGAGCCTTTCGCTCACATTTTCTCTATTTTCAAATTTCCCCCCCTTCTAGGTGGTTTCCCGTTTAAGTTCGGAGAGGATTCAACGGACCGAACTCAGGAGCAGTAGAAGGATTTATTAGATTGTCTGTATAAATTAAACAAGGCCTGTAATGTTTTTAATTTTCTTTGCGCTTGGACTGTAGTTGTATTATTATATTGTCAGTACCATGTGTGTGCACAAGTTGTGGGTTAGTGGGACCCATACTCGCTACGTTTATCATATATTTTTCATGCAATGGTTTTCTTGAACCTTCACATTTTATTATTTAATTGAACCCCTAAAACTCTTGATTTTAATTAAATTCTCCTTTAATTAATTTAAATAATCCGCCACATCACCTCCTATACTCCGGGACATGACATGTAGGTATAAATGGAGGTTAGTTCTGTTGACCTCTTTGCTATATTAATCTGTCAATCTGTGTCGGTTGTAAGGTTTGTCACAACCCATGCCAAGTCCATTGGCGGTTGTCCAGTTGGTAGCTCATTAACATATCTTGCTTTCCTCTTCGGAGCTACTACTTCATCTGTCTATAAAATGCCCTTTTTATCCCATGCTTTTTAAGTAAATACATTGCAATATATATTACTTAAAAGCAATATCAAATAAATTGAACACATAAAGTACATAAATCTACCAATTGTTTGAGTCGCTACTCCATCCAATGTTAATATGCCTTCCATTAGTTTTCTAGAAATGATTTAAACCACTAGCTCTGATATCAAAACTGTAACATCCTCCATCTTAGCCAGTAAATTTGTGTAGAGGGGTATGCCCAGTCTAGTTGAATGCAACCTCTGTTTAAACATGTGAAAATTATAAAGAAAACAACTATTTATATATTATTATCATTAGACAAAATTTACAAACTGTAAAATTTACAATATTTACAATCAATCAAAAGGGAAACATGTCTCCTCTAGGCCAAGTTTCAAAACTACTTTAGTATATATACAAGACTAGTAATAGTTTTCAAAACATAATTGCTCTCATTAGCAGCATATGAACACCTTGTCAGCAAATAGCAACTGAAACGATTCCTAATCTTACATGTCAACATTTGCAACATGAGACACTAAATGAGCTATCGCTCAATAAATAGAATCTATTTCATAAGATTATTATAGTTGCAATTATGCATAAAAATCCATAATTTTCTATTGTACTCACTTTTTCTTTTAACAAAAAGTTTCAGTTAAATCCATCCTTGGTCTCCAATAAGTGTAAAGCATAACTTAGTACTCGATAGGTCATGAGTTTCATGGAACCTGCTTTTTTAGTCAATGTGGCTACACCCTTTTTAGGAAAACCTCGTGCCTCAAAGGTATGTCGTCACAATCATTTGGGTCTGCTAATCCTACCCTGTCCCTTGCCCACCCAAGTACTAAACCATGTTCTACACTTCATTTTAAAACATAACATAAAAGTATAGTAGATTTTTCTTTCATAAACATATTCGTAGAACAATCACAATTATATGAATTGCTTAATCTATTTCATATAGAAAATACTCTTCAACATGTACTATTGTTTGTTGTGAAGTTTGAAAACAAGATTCTACTCACTTTATGTCTGAACAAAATGAGTGAATCGGTGATCCCTCGTAGTTAGTCCTTCGATGTGCTAGAATTCCTTCATAAGTAGTTTACAGTTACACTAATCACTTTTATGGTTAAACTCTTTTCTTTTTTTAATCACACCTTTTAACGTATAAATATAAAAATAAAATAAAATAAAATAACAGAATGAATACTTGTATGAATATCTATGTACAAAGAGACTTACACTAATTACACATAATAACATTAGAGCATTTACCGAATTTTTACAACTTTCTTTGTAACATGGATCCTTATATACAAAAAGTTTCACATATATATCATTTAACTAGTCATGTAATCATACTTTCTATAAGAAAAAGAAGTCCACATATGTATGTGCATACATACATATATATACTTATACATATAACAATGAACTAATAATAGAAATTCATTATTGAATAAAAATACTTCATCGTCTAACCTTTATATACGTAACATAAATATAAGCCCTTTCCTTATAAACTGATCATAAAACAAAATAACATTTGAAGGTGGACAAGTACTTGCAAGAATCAATCATATATCCCATGAAATAAATCTCCTATACACTTGGTGTATAAAGAACTTCCATATCAATAATAGAAACTTATATGTGTGTATATATACATATATATCTCGTATATATACAAACTGTTAGCAACTTTTTTTTTCTTTTTATGAAAAGAGAAATTAACTTTTGAGATATATATATATATATATATATATATATATATATATATATATAAATACATATCTAGCATATGTCACGCCCCGGAGTACGGGAGGTGACGTGGCAGAATATTTAGATTAATTAAAAGATGATTTAATTGAAATTAAGGGTTTAAGATTCAAATTACATAAGAAATAAGGAGTTTTTCCACCACATTTGATAAATGAATTTATAAATATTAAGCAAATAATAATAATAAATAAAAATTGCGAAAATAGGTTCCACAACCCACAACTTGTGCACACACATGGTACTGACAATATCATAAATACAATTTACAGTCCAAGTACAAATAAAGTTAAGTCTTACATGCCTTGATTAATAATACAGAATATAAATAAATTCTCCTATTGCTCTTGAGTTCGGTCCGAAGAATCTTCTCCAAACCTAAATGGGAAACCACCTAGAGGGGGGAAATTTAAAACAGATAAAACGTGAGCGAAAGGCTTAGTAGGACTAGGTTTTATAAAAATAGTTTAATGCAAAGGAACAGAGCATTATTAGAAGTTATTCAAAGGAAACTTAGATAAATCAATAAATAAATAAATAAATAATTTGAGTAGAACCGTCCTGACACAGAACAGTCTACTCGTCAAATCAAAACACCATTTTACTTTTACCTAGGCAAACCATGAAAAAACCACCGTAGTGGCCCAACTGGGTTTCGGGACCTGCCTCCAAGGTCGATCGCTACACGACCCGATCTCTGATATGGCATCATGCCCATGCGTTTATTATCATTATCATTCAAAACCCAATTACCGAGTGTTGTCAATTACATTTATTATGAAATTCATTTCATAATCACGGTATATTAAAATATAGCCGGTAAATCCATTTTCAAACACCGTTGAAAACATTTTGATAAAAACCTTTTTCAAAGCCAAATCATTTCAAAACTAGGCTACCAAAGGAATAGGATAAAAGTCCTACCTCAATACTCGTGCCGGTGCCCCACACCGTAATCCCGGTCCGCTATACGTTAGCTCCGCGGAACCACGAACGATCCTAGATACAAACTAAGTCGATCAATATCTAGTTTGAGACATTCTATGTTACTAAATCATTTCATGATATCCTAGTGTGCCATTTGTATCATTAAAATCATCCTATAAGGTTGGGATTTAAATCTGGGTTCAAAACAGTGAAAACGGGTAAAAATCACAAAATTTTCCATGCCTCGGTCGGCCTGCCGGACGCCCTGCTTCGGCCTGCCGAACTGCACAGTTCGGCCTGCCGGAAGCAAGGTTCGGCTTGCCGAACATTTCCCCAGATTCGGCCTGCCGGTCGGAAGAACACCGGCCTGCCGATCATCACTCCGGCCTGCCGAACACACAGTTCGGCCTGCCGAACTGGGAAAATCCAGAAATCCCAGCCACGGGTTTCTCGATCCCCAAAATCCAAATCTTGTTTCCAACATGTTTTTCTCAAATCCCAGGCATGAAAAACAATCATAGTTGATAGAAAAACATTCTAAAACATGTTTGGACTCATTTAAACAAGATTTGAACTCAAAATCCTCAAAAATCCAAAAATGAGAAAATGAGGGGAAAAATGAAAAATCTTGAATCCAATCCGTTTTTCTTCAATCTAAGCTTAGATTCTAGTTGTTCTAAGTTCATTTAACACAAATCCACAGTTTTCTAAGCTTAAACAAACCTAGATTTCAAAAATGCACAAAATTAAAAATTTTGTAAAAAGTTTAGAAATTTCGAATCTAACCTCGAATCGAAGCTTCAATCCGCGTTCTCGGTTGCCGAATCACGTCCCCGAGCTTCCTCCTTGCTATCCCGAAGCTTGGATTCGAATTTATTTTAAAATTTGAGAGAGATGTAGAGAGAGAGAGTGAGCTGCCGAGAGAGAGAAATAGAGAGAGAGAATGTCACGGGAGGGAATGAGAGGAGAGAGAGAGGAAGGAAATAAATAGAGAAAATCGGTGGGCGGTTTTACTGTGCGAAAACCATGTGCCACCCACGGTTTTGCAAAACGGAGTATTTTTAACATTTTACAAATTGTTGTGTTTTAAAACTCAAAGCATCATTTTAAAACAATAAGAAATCTTTTGAACACATCAATTTAACAAAACAACCAAAATTCAAAATCCAACCCAATAATCTAATAAATGTTTAAACATTAATTATGGCACACTAATTCATTATTTATAGTACATTAACATAAAATAAATTTCGGGACGTTACAGCTCTCCACCCCTAAAAGAAATTTTGTCCTCGAAATTTATAACTCACTTCAAAAACAAAACAAATGCGGATACAATTCCCGCATACTCGACTCTAATTCCCAAGTGGCTTCATCAACCCCATGATGCTGCCACATGGCCTTTACCAACGGTATTTCACGACGACGCAAGCTAATCACTTTTCGGTCGATAATCTGAATCGGCACTTCTTCATACGTCGTATCCTCCTGAACCTGCACATCGTGAAACGAAACTATCTTATCCTGCCCAGGTGGACATTTCCTAAGCATCGACACATGAAACACATCGTGCACATGAGAAAGTTCAGGCGGAAGATTAAGCCGATAAGCAACCACACCAACACGCTGAGTGATCTCGAACGGCCCAATATACCTCGACGCGAGTTTCCCACTCACTCTGAACCGCATAGTTCCCTTACGAGGCGACACCCTCAAGAGAACAAAATCTCCAACCGTGAATTCTAAAGGTCTACATCTCCTATCCGCGTAACTCTTCTGACGACTCTGAGCTACTCTCAACCAACCTCGAATCACCGTGACTTTCTCGTTGCTATCACGAATCTCTTCCGGCCCAAGAATAACTCTATCTTCCGGCTCGGCCCAACACACAGGTGACCGACACAGTCGCCCATACAATGCCTCAAATGGTGCCATACCGATACTCACCTGATAACTATTGTTGTACGCAAACTCCGCCAAATGCAAACATTGCTTCCAATTCCCGCCGAAGTCCAACGCACAAGCACGCAACATATCCTCGAGAACCTGGATAACCCGCTCAGACTGCCCATCAGTCTGAGGATGAAACGCCGTACTGAAGTTCAAATCCGTACCCAAAGCCTCCTGAAAACTCCTCCAGTACTTAGCATTAAACCTGGTGTCTCGATCAGAGGTGATGGACAAAGGAACTCCATGCAACCTCACAATGTTCTGCATATACAACTCCCCGAGAATCTTCCTGGAACACGTCGACCTAAACGGAATGAAATGCACCGATTTTGTCAACCTGTCAACCATAACCCAAACTGCATCGTGCCGCTGCTCCGTCCTCGGCAAACCTGTGAGGAAATCCATCGTCACATGTTCCCATTTCTACCCTGGAATAGGAAGCGGCTGAAACTGACTTGTAGGCTTCTGATGCTCAACTTTCACCTGAAGACACGTCGAACACTTGGCCACGTACTCGCGAACATCTTTCCTCATGCCTCTCCACCAATACTGCCTCTTCAAATCACGATACATCTTGGTGCTCCCCGGATGAATAGCAAACTGAGACCTATAGCTTCGTCTAGAACGGCTTTCGTCACCTCGGTGATAACTAGAACTGCAAGACGCTCCCGGGAGTACAACGATCCATCTGCATGCACGCTCCATTCCTCGAACTGCTCCCCATTCTGAATCTGCAACCAAATCCCCTGCAAATGCCGATCCTGCCACTGACTTTGCTTCACCATCCGAACAAGAGCTGGAGTCGCTTCCACATGATATAACGAAACTCGATCACCATCTTCATGATACAGTAACCGATACTCACTCACTGTCGCATCCCTGCTCCAGTCCTCAAAAATCAAACAAGCGAGAACCCCTGAAGACTTCCTGCTAAGCGCGTCCGCGACCACATTAGCCTTCCTAGGATGATACTGCAAAGCAAAATCATAATCCTCCATGTACTCCACCCATCTGCACTGCCTCAAGTTGAGATCCCTCTGAGTGAACAAATGCCTCAAACTCTTGTGATCGGAGAAGACCTGAAACGACGCTCCATACAAGTAACACCTCCAAATCTTCAACGCGTAGATCACCGCTGCAAGCTCCAAAGCGTGAGTAGGATAATTCCGCTCGTGAGGTTGTAGCTGTCTCGATCCGTACGCAACTACACGCCCATGCTGCATCAACACGCATCCAAGTCCGCGCCCTGAAGCATCCGCATAAACCTCATACGGCTCATTACTACTAGGAATAACCAACACTGGAGCTGAAGTCAACCGGTTCTTCAATTCCAGAAAAGCAAGCTCACAATCTTCATCCCACTCAAACCTGACGTTTTTCTTGATCAATCTCATCAACGGAGCTGCAATCTTCGAAAAGTCCTTTACAAATTTCCTATAATATCCAGCAAGACCTAAGAAGCTACGAATCTCCGCTACATTCCTTGGTCGTTCCCATTCCAATATAGCTTCAATCTTGGATGGATCCACTGAAATACCATGCTCCGAGATGACATGACCCAGAAATTTGACCTCAGTCAACCAGAACTCACATTTTTCCCTTTTAGCATACAACTGGTGCTCCCACAAAGTCTGAAGCACGATCCGAAGATGCTGCTCATGCTCCTCCCAAGTCTTAGAATACACAAGAATATCATCGATGAACACGATCACAAACTGATCCAGATACGGCCTAAATATCCTATTCATCAGATCCATAAAAGCTGCTGGAGCATTCGTCAACCCAAACGACATAACCAGGAACTCGAAGTGCCCATACTGAGTCCTAAAAGCTGTCTTGGGAATATCCTCTTCCTTGATCCTGAGCTGATGATAACCTGAACGCAAATCAATCTTCAAGAAGTATCGCGAACCTCCCAACTGATCAAATAGCTCATCAATCCTAGGCAAAGGATACTTGTTCTTTACCGTAACACGATTTAGCTGTCGATAATCTACACATAACCTGAGAGTCCCATCATGCTTCTTAGCAAACAAAACTGGTGCTCCCCACGGAGATGTGCTATTTTGAATATACCCTTTATCAGCAAGCTCCTGAAGTTGCTTCCTCAATTCCTTCATTTCTGCTGGCGCCATCCGATAAGGTGCTATAGAAATTGGTGATGTCCCTGGAAACAACTCGATACCAAACTCAATCTCCCGATGCGGTGGTAATCCTGGCAACTCGTCGGGGAAAACATCCTCAAACTCATCAACCACCGAAATCGCTACACTACTACTCGAAACATAGGGCTCGCAATCCAGGTTGGCAAGAAAAGCACAACAACCTAGATTCCTTTGCCCTCCTAGACACGACTTTATAAGGCGCTCACTCATTAGCCAATCACCACCACCTTGGTAAGTGATTAACGTCCCCCTATCAGACACTAGGGTCACTTTTCTAAGTTGACAGTCCACGACTACACTATACCTGGATAACCAGTCCATCCCTAGAATTACATCATAGGAGTTCATGGGGAGTACAATCAAATCACTTTTCAAAATCTCATCCCCAATCTTTATTTTACAGGATTTACACATACAATTTACACACACCCGCCCCAAGGGAGAAGTTATAGCTAGGGGTTCATTAAACTCTTCTACCTTTAATCCCAAGGCATGTACAAAAGAACTCGAAATGAGAGAATGAGAAGCACCGGTATCAAATAAAACATGAGCTAAGGATCTAGAAACCAAGATCATACCATCGACAACTGCGTTACCAGTCTGAGAATCTGACCCTCCAGATGCCATTGCATGAACCTGCACTGGCGCTTTTCCTTTTCCTCTACCGACATTACTGGGTCCCGGATTACCCGGCCGATGCTGCTGAGATGGAGACGACTGCACACTACCTGTACTCGGTGCTCGATACTGAGGAACACTGCGCTGAAAATACTACGGTTGCTGCCCCCATGCCGGATATGAGAGATACTGCAACTGCGGGTACTGCGGAGGCGGAGGTAGGGTCTGAGGCTGAGGTTGAGATGAACGACTGGCATCCTCCCCGGTCTGCAATCCAAGACGAGCACTCCTGATTGGGCAATTCCTCTTGATGTGTCCGGGCTGCTGACAGAAATGACAATGAAAGCTGTAGGGATTGCTACGCCCGCTGCCAGACGAACTGCTGCTGCCACTGGTCGCACCGCCTTGCTTGCCTTTCCCTGGAGCTGGACGACTACTGGTGCTCTTCCTGCCACTCCTCTGCGGTCCTCCTGAAGCCTTGGCTCGATCCTCACAATATTGCACATAATCATTCTCCACGGAGATCGCCGACGACACAAGCTCTTCGAAACTCCTAAGCCGTAGGGCAACCAACTACCGCCGAATAGGAGCCTTGAGTCCTTCCTGAAACTTAATACATTTCTCGCTCTCCGATGCCACCGCTGATGGAGCAAACCTAGCCAACTCGTTAAATTTTGCCTCATACTCCCGGACTGAAAGATCACCCTGCTGCAATCTATAAAACTCAGCTGCCTTCTGGTCTCTATATCCCTGCGAAAAATACCGATCATAGAACAGCTCCTCGAACTTGTCCCAACTGATATCGCCACCACGCTCCAGACGCTTCATCTGTTTCCACCAGGTGTTAGCGCCGCCCTCGAGCTTATACGCCGCGAATTCCACACGATACTCCTCAGGCACACCAAGAGTATCTAGATGCTTCAAGATTGAATCCAACCAATACTCTGCTAACTGCGGATCCCCATTGCCATCAAAAGTTGGAATAGACGCCCGCCAAAATTCTTTAAAGAAAGCATGCCGACTACCAACACTGGAGTCTTCCGGTCTAGCCCTGGCTGCCATCTGCCGGAAAGCTGCAAACATAGACCTCATCAGGCTCTCATCATTTCCGAACTCGGCGTCAGCAGTCGAACGACGTCTAGGTGCCATTCTCTCACTTCTGAAAAAAAAATTGGACTGTCAGAGGTATTTCATTGTCAAACCTATGTGTGCACAATTCCCAAGGTTCATAACCTTGATGCTCTGATACCATTCTGTCACGCCCCGGAGTACGGGAGGTGACGTGGCGGAATATTTAGATTAATTAAAAGAGGATTTAATTGAAATTAAGGGTTTAAGATTCAAATTACATAAGAAATAAGGAGTTTTTCCACCACATTTGATAAACGAATTTATAAATATTAAGCAAATAATAATAAATAAATAAAAACTGCGAATATGGGTTCCACAACCTACAACTTGTGCACACACATGGTACTGACAATATCATAAATACAATTTACAGTCCAAGTACAAATAAAGTTAAGTCTTACATGCCTTGATTAATAATACAGAATATAAATAAATTCTCCTATTGCTCTTGAGTTCGGTCCGAAGAATCTTCTCCAAACCTAAATGGGAAACCACCTAGAGGGGGGAAATTTAAAACAGATAAAACGTGAGCGAAAGGCTCAGTAGGACTAGGTTTTATAAAAATAGTTTAACGCAAAGGAACATAGCATTATTAGAAGTTATTCAAAGGAAACTTAGATAAATAAATAAATAAATAAATAAATAATTTGAGTAGAACCGTCCTGACACAGAACAGTCTACTCGTCAAATCAAAACACCATTTTACTTTTACCTAGGCAAACCATGAAATCACCACCGTAGTGGCCCAGCTGGGTTTCGGGACCTGCCCCCAAGGTCGATCGCTACACGACCCGATCTCTGATATGGCATCATGCCCATGTGTTTCTTATCATTATCATTCAAAACCCAATTACCGAGTGTTGTCAATTACATTTATTATGAAATTCATTTCATAATCACGGTATATTAAAATATAGCCGGTAAATCCATTTTTAAACACCGTTGAAAACATTTTGATAAAAACCTTTTTCAAAGCCAAATCATTTCAAAACTAGGCTACCAAAGGAATAGGATAAAAGTCCTACCTCAATACTCGTGCCGGTGCCCCACACCGTAATCCCGGTCCGCTATACGTTAGCTCCGCGGAACCACGAACAATCCTAGATACAAACTAAGTCGATCAATATCTAGTTTGAGACATTCTATGTTACTAAATCATTTCATGATATCCTAGTGTGCCATTTGTATCATTAAAATCATCCTATAAGGTTGGGATTCAAATCTGGGTTCAAAACAGTGAAAACGGGTAAAAATCACAAAATTTTCCATGCCTCGGTCGGCCTGCCGGACGCCCTGCTTCGGCCTGCCGAACTGCACAGTTCGGCCTGCCGGAAGCAAGGTTCGGCCTGCCAAACATTTCCCCAGATTCGGCCTGCCGGTCGGAAGAACACCGGCCTGCCAATCATCACTCCGGCCTACCGAACACACAGTTCGGCCTGCCGAACTGGGAAAATCCAGAAATCCCAGCCACGGGTTTCTCGATCCCCAAAATCCAAATCTTGTTTCCAACCTGTTTTTCTCAAATCCCAGGCATGAAAAACAATCATAGTTGATAGAAAAACATTCTAAAACATGTTTGGACTCATTTAAACAAGATTTGAACTCAAAATCCTCAAAAATCCAAAAATGAGAAAATGAGGGGAAAAATGAAAAATCTTGAATCCAATCCGTTTTTCTTCAATCTAAGCTTAGATTCTAGTTGTTCTAAGTTCATTTAACACAAATCCACGGTTTTCTAAGCTTAAACAAACCTAGATTTCAAAAATGCACAAAATTAAAAATTTTGTAAAAAGTTTAGAAATTTCGAATCTAACCTCGAATCGAAGCTTCAATCCACGTTCTCGGTTGCCGAATCACGTCCCCGAGCTTCCTCCTTGCTATCCCGAAGCTTGGATTCGAATTTGTTTTAAAATTTGAGAGAGATGTAGAGAGAGAGAGTGAGCTGCCGAGAGAGAGAAATAGAGAGAGAGAATGTCACGGGAGGGAATGAGAGGAGAGAGAGAGGAAGGAAATAAATAGAGAAAATTGGTGGGCGGTTTTACTGTGCGAAAACCATGTGCCGCCCACGGTTTTGTAAAATGGAGTATTTTTAACATTTTACAAATTGTTGTGTTTTAAAACTCAAAGTATCATTTTAAAACAATAAGAAATCTTTTGAACACATCAATTTAACAAAACAACCAAAATTCAAAATCCAACCCAATAATCTAATAAATGTTAAAACGTTAATTATGGCACACTAATTCATTATTTATAGTACATTAACATTAAATAAATTTCGGGACGTTACAGCATATCTCTTAGAATCCTCCTTCACATAGCTTAGGTGTTTTAGAATTAGAACAAAAAATATGAGATACCATGAGTGAAGCTAATAAATGCACAATAAAATAAGAGATTATGAGAACCTTTTGGATATAAAGGATTATATGTTCAGATGTATCCAAGTCGGTGAAAAAAATTACGCCCACTTGTAAACAAATAGAATCATAATGATATGACTCATCAAGTGTAATAAAGCATATCATGCTCCTATATACTTATTCTATACACAACCTTAACAAATTAAATATTACCGTTATACTTTTTTTTGTTGTAAAATACAATATTAATAATAATACTTTCAGTATTCAATCATCAAATTTTTGCTCATTCAGAACATCAATATGATCATAGGCTCAGAGGCCAAAGTTCCTCACTACACAATAAAATCTAAATAAATGGTTTTTGCAAATAATATATATAACTGAGCATATTTATGAGAATTTTGGGCATCACATGGAGAATCAGCCACCTTTCACTTCATGATGGATCCAGTTTTGGGCCACTTTTTTTTAGGAAATTTTCTCATTAAAGTCCTTATGATGGGTCATTAAGCTTAGGTGTTAAATTAAACAAATATCTTACTTTTTACTCATCATTTCTATGCAACATTTGAAGGAAAAAGCTTCTCTTTTCCTCCCCTAGAACCCCCCATAAGTTCTCCCTCTCCATGATTTTGCTCATAAATAACCAAAAAAATCCATCTTTCAAGCAAGCTCAAGTGTATGGTTCAAGACTAGCAAGTTTAAAGGTAAACTTTAGGCTTTTTCCCTATATGTTTTAAGGTATTCTTGGGTTTTGGGAAGGGCCTTGACGGGGATTTTCTATGGTTTATAGCAAGAAGGAAAATCAAGGTTTAAACCATTAAAGAAGAGGATCAAAAGCTTCAAGAAATTTTATGGTAAAATCCTAAATCCTAATCTTGAAAAGTTTGATTTTTTATAGAGTTTGTGTATGGTTTGTAAACTTATTAAACTATGGCATGTAAAAAAGATTATATAGCATGATTATATGGGATGTTATAAGGATGATGGTGATGGAAAGATAGGAACTAGGGTTTTAAAGCAAAAAGAAAAACTATGATAAACTTTGTCTTCAACACAAAGTTTGTTTTTTTAAGCAATCTAAGTGCTTGATAAAAGGGATTTTGAGCATGACATACTAGAAAAATATTGTGGCATGTTTTGTTTATGTGTTAAGTACATGATGATAAGCTTAGAAAGATTTAAATAGAATTAAACTTAAGAGAACCAAGTTAAGAAATGTTTTGGTGCAAAAAGTATGTTTAAGGGCTATTTTTTTTTTTAAATGAATGTTTGAAGCACTTAGAGACCAAATAGATTTCTAAGTTCAACACATGATTTATTGGAAACATTGATTTGGACAACTTTCGTGAAAAAATTTTGCTCGAATTCCAATCAAAACAAGCAAAAAAGTGTAGATTTTGATTTTACCTGACCAAAAACTCTATGAAGATGAATGAATTTGAAAAAAGTTAAAACATAAAAGTTGTAGATCTAGTCAAAATGGTTAGAAAGTGTAGACGATTCATGAAAATTTCATACCGATTTTAAGATATGAGTTTTACAAGATTTTAATCATGAAATTTTGAAATAAGGAAAACATTTTGAAATTATTTGAATTAGACTAAAGTACTTTTGTAAGTTTTAATCCTTGTAAAAAACTAGATATTTTGGCATAAGATGAGTGTTTTTGGTTCCGGGGGAAAAGTTAAGATTTTGTGTTTCGAGCTAAAGACCATAAAGCCATGTACAACATAAATTTCTACTGTGTAAAGATGGATTTCTACACAATTATGCTCAGCAAGTAATTTTATGTTTGAAGCCTAAAACAATTTGGGAATTTTATAAGAAAAGTATGTCAAGGGTAAAAGAGGTAGGATTTTTGTATTACGGATCAAAACTAAAAAGTTTTGCTAAAATTGATTATTTGTGGAAAGGAAATTGATGTTTGGTTTTTTGTAATATTATGAGTAACAAGAAAAGATAAGTTTTAATTTTAAACGTGCTTCAAAAGTTTTCTAAGACTATCAAGGACAAAATGGTAATTTTTCATTACACAATCCTAAAGGACCCGAAATGTCTAATTTAGAAAAACACCCATTAGCTGGAATTTTCATGTAACCTATAAGTATTAGGACGACAAAGTAAAACAAAAAGTTTATTAAAGTTAAGTGGCTTACTAAAAACCCGTCAAGAGTAAAATCGTCATTCTTAAGAAAATAGTTAAAACAAACCTGAGCCCTTCAAATTAGTGAAATGCCCTTAAATAGAAAATGTTTAGTATCACGTTAAGTAACAAAACCATCTAGTAAGGCATGGAATTTCATCATGGAATGTTCAAGTTATGTAATAGAGAAATGAATTGATAAGTAATGAGGTTAAGTAAAAGGAATGAATGTTTAATGTTAAAGTTCTATTATCAATCGAGTAAGTCGATAATAAGAAAGTTAGCCAATAGTTGGGTATCGTTTGTACAGGACACAAAGCCGACTAATAAAAAGAAAAGAATAAATTTCAAACTTCACCTATAGCATAAAGAAAATGAGTTTCAAATGCTTTATAAATGTTTGAAATATATTGCATGTGTTATTTATAATGATTTAAAGCTCAAGACATGCTTGGAATATGTTTTATGTTTGCATTTATTATGCATAAAATTTTAAATATCAAGCCAAGACTTGCAATGTATTTGCAATTGTTATGTTCAAATTATGTTTGCATTTGTTATGCATAACGTTTTAAAAGTTCAAGTTATGATTTGTAATATACTTGCAATTGCTATGCTTAATGATCTAGACATTAAGTCATGTCATGTATAATGTCCACTAAGATTACAAAATCGGTAATCAAAACTCTTATGTTAAGAAAAAAAAAAGTGTTGTACCAACCTCTCGATTTAAGGGGGGTGTCATGCTAAAGTTATGTTATAACCTTAGTATTCGATGGTCAAGCACGCTTGGTATGTACACATGGGCCCATAGCCAAAAAAAGTTAAGAATAATGATAAAAAGTTCATAAAAGAGCATAAATAGAATCATGCATTCTATTGCTTACATTCTTTTTAGAATTGCTTTCTTTGCAAGTAATATTTATGTGAAACATGTTACAAGGAATGTTTTACAAATAAAAACATTTTGTGGAAACATTTTACAAGAAAGAAGTTTTATGAGAAAATCTTTATGAAAGACATTTTATAAAAAATGTTTACGAGAAACTATTCACAAAGAAAGTCTTATGAAAAGAGTTTAAAAGATGTTTTATGAAGAATGTTTTTAATCTTTTATGAGATTACATTTGAACATACTAAGCAAAGTGTGTTGTAAGTTCTTTCATGCTGTAGGTAGTTATACAATAAACTAGTGTAACTGGGTGGTGAGCTTGGTGCCGCAGTAACAGATGCAAAAGTTGAGTATGGATATCACTACAGTAGTTTTTCACTGTTTAAAGAAGAGGTTTAAAAGTTTACAAAAGTAAATGTTTTCCTGATAAGTTTTAAGAAAAGTTCAAGATTTCAAAATTAAGTTTTGAGCTATATCTCAATTTGTGTTGTAACGAAAGTTGTAACAATTTCAAGAATGTTTTAAATAAAAAAAAATTTACTATTATTTTTCTTACTAATAAGTAAGATAAAAGTTTAAGAGATGATGTTTAAGCAAGTTAAGTAATAGCTCAAAAAGGTGGGACGTTACATTGCACGCAACCTGACATATGCTATGCAATCAAGATTGTGAGTCAATTCTAGTCAAATACAAGACCGAACCATTAGTTTGCAATCAAACATATTTTCAAGTACCTTAGAAGGACTAGAAGTTATATGCTGGTGTGTCCAAGTGAGGATCTAACACCTCTTGAATACACTAATTCAGATTTTCAATCTTGCTTGGATTTGAGAATATCGACTTTAGGATTTGTGTGTACTCTTGGAGGAGGTGCCATTACTTAGAGGTGTTAAGCAAGATTGCATTTCTAATTCAACAATAGACGTCGAGTATGTAGCTGCCAATGAAGCTTTGAAAGAAGCTGTGTGGCTCCACAAGTTCCTTGAAGATCTTGAGGTAGTTCCTAGCATAGATAAGCTAATAACGTTGTATTGTGATAATAATGCAATGATAGCTGATGCCAAGGAACCAAGATTTCATACAAAGAGTAAGCACATAAGTTAGAAATATTTTTGATAAAGGACTTCGTAGAGAATGGGCATGTCGTAGTATGCCAGATTGCATCTAAGGACAACATGGCTATTCCTTTCATGAAGACGCCACTAATGAGGGATTTTGAGAAGCACGTTGAGGCAATGGGTAATGGGTAGTGTAACATGTCACATTTACTCACTTAGGGCAAGTGAAAGATTGTTAGAGTAGGTACCTTAAGGATTAAATTATGTAATTATTTTTAAGACATTAAATCAATAAAGAGTTTAATATTTTTTCACATATCAAGTATATCTTCTTTATGTTTATTTATATTGAATGTAGATAAGCAAATAAAAGTCTGAGATTATTAATCTAAACCTTTAAGATCTTGCATATGATAGACCGATTATGCGAAATACATGAATCTTAAAGTGATAGTCTAAATATAAAAGGTCTGCGATAAAGAGAATAAAATTGGGCACTTTATTTGTGTTAATATTCTTATGTTGGTTATATCTCTAATGGGAGATGACTTGTAATGGTCCTCAGAGTGGGATTCTACGAGTAGAGACATTGATATGTTATCCTAGGTGACAATATATTAGATCAAGATTAAAGATGAATTGATTTAGTTAATAATTCTGTTTGAATAAATCAATTCACTTTATACAATCATCTGTCTTAAATCTTAATCTTGAAATAAATCAATAGGTCTGTATTATTGACTTGTGTCTTTTCATGTACCGAATGGTGACATCTGAATTATATGAAGGTACACATACCGGTACCTTAGAGACATAACTCTTGATTGATGTAGACTCATTATTTATAGATATGGAATCCATAGCTCTTTTGTAGAGAATGATATTCTCTTATAGCATTATCCTGTAATGAGAAACTAGAGTAGTCAAGCATTTGGATACATATGTGTAACCAAATGGTATACTATTTATATTGGTTATGAATAGTAAGTATTTCAATGTTGAGATAATGGAATATATGATAAACTTATCCTTAAGCTGATAATGAATATCCTATGGGAAAGTAGAATGGAAAGATTTCTAGAGAGAAAAATTCTATATACTCTATAGACTTATTGTTCAACATCTAGAATGGTAATTCTTATTGTTCTCTTGTGATTGTGGGGAGAAGTTACTTAGAGAAGAATCGAACAACATGAGCCCACTCGCACTCCGGTCATGGAATAAAGAATAGTAAAGAAGACCATTCGGTTAAGGCTTTTCTAAATGTGATTCTCAGTAGCAGTTCTATCATACAATTTCCTGTCAGAAATGCGGTTTCAATTTTACAAGAAAGGAAAGATCTTTTATTAATTTTTATATATAACATGTCTCACTTGTTTATGAAAAATGTTTTAAAAATTCCACCACATACACATTTTCTAACAATAACCTCCTAGGTTGTGTCTTCTAAACTCATATTTAGAATCCTATGTAATAATTCTAAAACTACTTGATTACCAATCAATTAGATATAAATTGTAGATAAATGACTTGGAATAGAAGGCGATGGCGGAGAATGCCTGGTTTAGGTGACGACAGAAGGTCACGGGCTACCGCAGTGTGACAGCAATGCTATCAGCATTTATTGAGCAGATAAATGCTTATGAAAACTCCCCAATTTTCACGAATAATAGAGGCCAAGTGATTCTAGGGTTAACACTTGACAAAGGACATAATGGTCATTTCGAGAAAATTTTAGGGGTATTTGTGGTATTAAAAAGTTTTTATTATTTGTACGGCTGGATTAAGCGGCAATCTAAAATTCAGAATCCTATTTTGTTGCTTTTGATTTCAAATTTAGATTCCTAAAATTGCTTTTTACGTTGTTAGATTTAACTTTGCATGACAACATAATTGATTTGGGTTCCAAAAAAACTCCCAAACTGGCCTTAGATATGCATAATCTATACAATCACTTGGCGTTTGTGTCTAAATTGATCCTTGTCATTCTTATTGCTTATAATTTTTTTGGTCTCGTCCAATCATCTATAAAGGAGAAAAAAGACGGTCACATAAACATACAAAATTTTGAAGGCAACAGCAAACTAATGACTGAAGTTCAATGGGACCACTCTTTTATTCATTTTAACGTTTCGAAACTCTTTTTCATCTAAAACGACAAAACGGGCAAAGGCATTTTGTTTTGCCAAATGGAAAAAAAAAGTACATTGTGTTGTACAACCATTAAGTGTTGTACAACTAAATTGTGAGCAATTGTACTCCAATAGTTCTTGGCTGTTAAAATTTTGATAGGATAAATTAAAATTATGCACGCGTATTACTGAGGTTGAAAAAGTAAATTAAAAAATCCGTTAGTTTGCATTGCTAGTGCATTATATCGAGGTACAGACAAATATGGAATTGCTGATTTGACTAAAAATATTATGTTTTATAAAAAAAGATACTTGAAGAAAATCGGTTTTTAAAACTTTTCTAGTTTGAATCGATGAATCAAATATTTTATTTGTTTCTAAATTGATCAACCATTAGCAGGTATTTCTAAACATATTGTTTTATCGCTAATGCCTACCGGTTATTAAAAATTAAGACAGAATTAAGCTGTCATTGAGGTTATAAATTGCGATAAAAATGTTCACTTATTTTCCTTACAAAGTACGTTCTCTTTCAAGAAAATAACAAAATATTGAGCTTGTCTTCAAAGAAACATATTGTTTTTTGAAAACATGCTAAAACAATTGAATTAAAAGGAAAATTTTTATAGTAGGACATGTTGTTTTGCCCTTTTAGTATAACAAATTTTTTTTTAATTTAAACAATTGAATTAAATTTCAATAGTTTAATCTACCAGTAGGAGTATCTTTGAACATTGGCAAATCAAATTAACTAAAAAAAACTATTTCTTGCAGTAGAATAAAATAACACGCTTATAGTACAGGCACCCAAGAAAAAGAGTGAACTTTACGGCAGTGAAAATTTGCCGTTACAGTGTTACCGCTAACATTGAGAGCTCCAAAACGAGAGGGGAACCGCAATTGTCATTTTGTTTTTTTTTTTTTTTTTACCTTCTGATTTTGCTATTATTATTTCGTGACATGATGTGAATTGTGAGGGTTTTATTCATTTATTTAATTTTATTTGAGTTCCAATTGTGGTCCTTCTTTTATTCCTCAAAATAAATTAAAAAATAAAAAAGAGAAATAGTAAAGCAACTATGGTACCTAACATTGAGAGCTACAAAAACGAGAGTGGAACCACAATGGTTCTTTTTCTTTTCTTTTTTTCTCCTTCTCATTTTACTATCATTATTTCGTGAAATGATGGGTCCGTTTGGTTCGGATATTTAAATAGAGTATTGAATAAAGATTTAAATTTTTGTGAGAGAAAATACTGTAGCAAAATGATTCAAACATTGATTTAAATATTCAAACAAACATACCCGATGTGAATTGTAGGGGTTTTTATTTATATATTTAATTTTATTTGAGTTCTAATTCTTGCTTTTCTTTCCTTCCTCAAAATAAATCAAAAAAGAAAAAAAGAAAAATAGTACGGCAACTATAGTACCAAGCTGCTAAAGTACACAAAGCAGATTGAGCCAATGAGATATTTTCACTGAGCGCGAAATTTAGCCGTTAAATTCGTTGAAACGTGTAAAAAAGATAAAATCACACACACAGAAGAAAATACATGGTTGTCGATTACCTTCCAGAGATTCTTCCAAAAGATTCAAAAGTTTCCTCTTTCTTCTGGGTTGTGTGTGTGCATTTCAACAATGGCGGTCTCTGTGTCGCAGCAACTTCTCTGTCTAAACTCTCTCACATCCAATCGGCCATTGAAATCAAAATCGCACGTCGGAAACCCTATCTTCTCGGTTCGTCTCCGGACCTCTCACTGCAAATCATCGCCGCAGAGGAATTGCACCACTTCGCTGCATAGTTCGCGGCGAGAATCGAAATCGAAGTTCTCGCCGGAGCCGGACGAGAGTTCTGGAAGCGAACCGCCTTCTGAACTGTCTTTGTTGGACTCGATCTCAGTTCGCGTTCGTCGTTTGAGGTTCGCTCTCGCTCTCTTCTCTTTCATGATTTGTGCAGTGACGCAGAATCAGTGGTTTGTGTGCAAGTTTGAGTGTCTTCTTCTAAGGGATTCCTAGAGTTGGTTCTAAACTATCGATTTTATGTGTTAAATTGTTATCATAAAGCGTTAGTGACGATTAGTTATTCGCATAAAAGGGGAAAAATGGTAGTGTTTTTGTTATGAAAAGAAAGAGAAAATACTACCAAGGTATCAAGTTGTTTAGAGAAGATTGTAATCATTTTGGTTTTGTCGTTGCAGTGACAGGATTCTTAAGGTTGATGAGCTCCTGCTGAGATACTGTCAATTGAGTTCTGTTTTTTCCCGTTTATAAAAAACTAAAAATTTAACACCTATTTGTACAAGTAACAATATATTGCTTTATTAATAGTTGATAAAATGCTGTCTTTGAGTTTTGTTAAACAAAAACAAAAAACATGAAATTAACAATGTATGGAGCTGCTAAAGGAAGCCATTTTTTTGTATTGGTTGTTGCAGTGACGGGGTTGTTAAATTTGATGGGCTGGTGCCGGAGATAATATCAATTGCATTGCCTGCTGCATTATCTCTTGCTGCTGACCCCATTGCATCTTTGGTTGATACCGCCTTTGTTGGTCATATAGGTACAAAATTTGTTGGCTCACATGGTTATGTACTTTTAAACCATTTGTTCATGCGAGGAAATTATATGTTTGTTTTGTTAATTATTCTCCATAGGACCTGCTGAATTGGCAGCCGTTGGTGTGTCAGTTTCGGTCTTCAATTTAATCTCCAAGTTCTTTAACGTTCCATTACTCAATGTCACGACTTCTTTTGTTGCTGAAGAGCAGGCGTTGGTTAGTAAGGCGAATGAATATTCATCTCAAAGTGGTGATGGTAATTTTTGAGGACAATTGGCTACGTAGTATTGTTCTCTGTCTGATATTCGTTGCTTTGTCTTCTTTGTTTATGTTGTCAAAATATTTTTGGGTTTTTTATTGTAAACAGATTTCCAGAGGGGAAGCCAAAGCAAGAAATGCCTCCCTTCAGTTACAACGTCATTATCCCTGGCTGCTATTATAGGAATTGCTGAAACTGTTGCTCTCTTTCTTGGCTCGGGCTTCTTAATGAATGCCATGGGTATACCAGCTGTATGTCAAACAAAGCCATTTGCATTCATGCACTACCTTTTGTTTTCTTTGTTGTTTCGAATGAAAACAATACTTCAATGTAGTAGATGTAGGTTTTTATTGGCACATCAATCGCTAATTTATGACTGTTTGCTACGACTTTTCTTCTTTTTTTTTTTTAACCCAATTAGTGACACTATGGCTTGGTTATTCATATAAACATTTTCTTTGTGTTCTTGGATCTAGGATTCCCCAATGTGGGCACCTGCTCAACAATTTCTTACCTTGAGGGCCTTTGGGGCACCACCAGTTGTAATTGCCCTGGCTGCACAAGGCACATTTCGTGGATTTATGGATACAAAGACGCCTCTCTATGCCATTGGTAAGTATTTCTGCACCTCCTTCTCTCCCATGTTTGGTTGTGAATTTCCAGCTGTAAATTTTTAAGCTTACAGAACTTTATGTTTAGCTACATTGCAGTGCAACTTAACAATTGTTAAATTTTTGCATCCAGATTTTTGTGTCTGCCTCTGTGCTCTGAATGTCATCTCCTTTGTATTTTTGAAAAATAGTATTACTTGATAAGGTAACTATAGCTGATGTTGGTTGTAGTGATGACCTATGAACATAGGAACATTTATATGATGTTAATTTGACATATAGTTTTGCTTTATTCAGTTCCTAGTCTGAGAATAGGCTTCCTATTTCTAGTTACCTTTGTCAGTTTAAGTGCTTGAGTTTTTTTTTTTTTTTTTTTATGTCAGTGTTATATATTAGTATTTTGAGGTTGCCTTTATAAGTAACCCCTTGTTGCAGTGAATTTTGAGCTTTTGTTTGGATTAAAATTTAAGGCTTGAATAACTGTATTTGTTCTCCTTCCTGCTATTTTTGCACTGCATCAACAGTGCTTAGCACATAAGGATCTTTGTCATATCTACGATTCTTGAACTTTTTTCCTGGACATTTCTTTAAATAACATAGAGTACCTGAACGGCGTCTCTTCTATGGAATATCAGTGGCTGGCAACCTGCTTAATGCTATATTAGATCCAATTTTGATATTCAGCTTTGGTCTTGGCATTGGTGGTGCTGCTATCGCTACTGTGATTTCTGAGTACGTCAAATGATGTGGTAAACTTAATTTTACTAATTTTTTTTTTACATCTTGATGTCTCTATTTAAATTTTATCTATTTGTCTAAGAGATTTTCCCGTGTATGTTTTTCTCCAGATATTTGATTGCCTTTATTCTTCTTTGGAACTTGAGTGACAAAATGTCACTCATTCCTGCTAAAATTGATGGGAGAAGGATTTCCAGCTATCTTACTTCTGGTATGTTATTCAACAACTACATTTTTTAGGTGGTTGGTGTTGTCGTTCTCTTTCATGCAATTGGTCCTTTCAGTACAAAAGATACACAAACTTATGGTAACCCAAACATCATGAAGATATATTGCTTTTAGATTACTATATCGAAGAGAACTTTTGCCAGAGTGACATGCCTAATGAAAAGTATTGATCAATGTTGACCGGAGCAATATAGTCTCCCCTTATATGAAGGATAGAGAAGAATTTAGCATTTGATATAAATCCTTATCTACTAAAATATTTGGTTCTATGTATCATCTGGGCGAGGCGACTGATTCAAAACAAACTTTAAATACAAACAAGACACAGATAGATCTTCACATTTGTTTTACCTTTTGAATTCTTCTTTCCTTGCACAATGTTCTTCCAGTAGTCTTTCCTATGTCTTCAGGCTATTGTTAAATACAAAAAGTATCCTTTATGTTCTTCCAGTAGTCTTTATGTTCTTCAGGCTATCTGCGTTTTGTTAAATACAAACAAGACGCAGATAGATCTTCACATTTGTTTTACCTTTTGAATTCTTCTTTCCTTGCACAATGTTTTTCCAGTAGTCTTTCCTATGTCTTCAGGCTATTGTTAAATACAAAAAGTATTCTTTATGCACCTGTCTTCGTGGCTTTTATGGCGAATGGAGCCTAAACAAAGTGGTTTCAGCCATCTGGTTGTCATATTTTGCATTTAGCAGATATTTAGTTGATGATCTTCTAAAGCATAAATGTGCTTGTTCAGAGGACTGTTGTTATTTATGTAAGAGCATTTCCAAACAGTTACCAAAGAGCGTGCATGAAAATCATTAGGATTAGAAGTAGCTATAAGTCAAGTATAGAAATTGGATGAGTTCATATATTAAAGTTCATTGTGGATTCGCTTATTATTTGAGCATGGATGATGATTTTTCAATTTGATACTTAAGACTTGTCTTGATCTACTTGAAATAGAGTAATTTTTCAATCCCTCTTTGTTTATGGGTTCAACCCGGCAGGTATTATTTATAAACACATAAATTAGGTTGAAAGTCCTGAAAAATCTCAAATGATTATTAAAGGCCTATTCTTTGCAGGTGTGTGTATTGCATGCCTTGTCCTGAAATCACTAGTTACTTTGATTGTATTCCACAGGTGGTCTTCTTGTCGGCAGAACCATAGCAGTCCTTGCAACTACAACATTAGCTACATCCATGGCAGCTAGAGAGGGTCCTGTACGCATGGCTGGTTATCAAATTTGCTTTGAAGTTTGGTTGGCAATATCTTTGCTTAATGATGCTTTGGCACTTGCTGGTCAGGTGCTGGACTTTTGACCGTACAAAGAGTCATATAATGCTCCTAGTTAAATTTCAATCGTAGAAGGAAGAAAAATTATCTTGTTATATTGCATAGTAGGCTCATAAAAGAAATTAAAAATAGCAAAACATTTAGACAGCAACCTAGCATCTTTTGAATATAACAATTTCATATCCATATCTTTCTCTGTTAATGCAATTTTGAGATGGAAAAATTTATTGGGAGGTTGAGGAGTTGATTTATTTTTTGACACCTTTTGGTTGGTTGTTACTATTTTCATGTTGCTTTAATGAATGCTTAATAGTTGTTACAGCTTGTACTTTCATTAAGAGTTACAAGTTAGAAGACTATCAAATCTTACCAATCTGGAGGATATTATCATCTTGCGTCAACAATACATGAATCTTGAATTGTGCTTTTGTTGAACATCTCATTTTCTGGTCTCATATCACATATTTCAAAGATATTTACCATGTCAAGTAGAGACTTGCGCCTTTTAATATTCTACTAAGCTGGCCTAGCTTGGAGAATGTATCAAAGTAAGCACTAGGAAGTGCTGACCTTCTCTTTTGTGGTCTCTGGAATTCTGCAAGTTTATTTTTCTAGTAATTGTTGTATCTTCAATCAACATTCACGCTCAATAAAGATCATCTCTTTCTTTGAGTTTGGCTGTTTGCATTAGGCATCCTATCAAAGGTCTCTAATAATTGCTAGTACTGACCTCTCTTTGGCATTTGTGTACTCTCCCTAGGAAACTGGCAATTTCCTTGTGAACATTGGAAATTTGATGCTCACATGTTGTAGCCATGAAAATTTCTAATTCTTTATTTTTGCATGCATTGCATCACAAAACAAATAAACAGGCAATATCACATATTCCGTAATTAGCACTAATAATATATATTGAACCTTTCTTTATATTCTAAAAGTCTCAAACAATAATTGTGTTTTGTGAAGTAGCGTCACAAATTCCTTTTGAGAGTTACTAGATGCAATCATCTTTAATCTTACCATTGAAATGATGTTTCCTTCTAGGCGCTTCTTGCCAACATTTATTCCCAAAGAAATTATGAACAATCACGCCAGGTGATTTACAGAGTTCTACAGGTAAATAGGATCCCTAGATTTTTCATACTCATGTTATAATCTTATATCTTCCTTCCTTTTACACAAAAATTCATAACTGACTTGCCAGTTCAATCTCTGTCCATTTAATTTCAAGCAGATTGGTTCAGTGATGGGAGTTAGCTTGGCCATTGTATTGTTCTTTGGTTTTGGAGCTTTTTCTAGCTTATTCACCACAGATTCGGAAGTTTTGGGCGTTGCTTGGTCGGGTTTACTGGTAAGAAAAACATGCCTATAAAGTTTACCTGTTGCAGACCCATGTGATGCATTGTCTACTAAGCTTTTTGAGTGATCTATTGGTGCTTTTGTGGGATGGGACATTGGCTGTATTCTCATGCATGTGCATGAATATGAAACTATTGTTCCCCCACCTCCTAATAGCTTAAGCAATCAGTAAACGTACAAATAAGAGGCCTGTCAGGTATATTTTAGGGAGGGTCTGATCGCCCTTTCGACATTTATGCATGATTCCACCATGATATGATTTCTTTGAAAATGTTCTATGTTGTGGCCTATGCGGTAACTGTTACTTCATCTGGGAGATAAAATTGCTTTCTATCTTTATTTGGCCCTTTCCACGCCAATAGTGCAAGTCTGTTCTGTAATGGAAGCTCTGGGAATGGCTGGATATATGAATTTATGTCCTATGGAGTTTATGATATATTCTTGTAAAACAAGGTGTATGTAGGAAAAAATTTTTTCCCTCAAGACATCTTTGTTCATGACTCTTGAACTTTTCATTTTCCAACAAGATAAAAAATTCATTACAAAATAAAAATTCAATACAGATTTGCCACCTAAAAGAAAATACAGGTAAATTGAGTAACAAAGTAAGCTATATAGATACCATTCAAAATGTCCAAAGAGCACGCAAATTAACCCTAATTAATACCATGTACATCTTATATAAGTGCTGCTAATGAAGTTACTAGCAAGCCTGTACTAATTTTAAAAGGATCAAGATTTGATATTAAAAGAATGATACTGATCTATTAGAGCGGAGGCCACTTAATCTTTGATCTGAAAAGTTCTTGTTTTTTCTGGCTTGCAAAATGGGTACTTACAACCATGAATTAAATAAGTTAGATATGGATGAAACTAGTTGAGTTTGCATTATGCCAATTGTACTTTACCACTGCTTGGCATATTTGGTTGTCAGTTTGTTGCTGGATCTCAGCCAGTGAATGCTTTAGCATTTGTCATTGATGGACTTTATTATGGAGTTTCAGACTTCGGATATGCTGCTTATGCCATGGTAAGTGTCTGGTCCGCTGGAGTACTATTAACCGTTTGATAAGTTCTTCTCCTTTGGCTATTGATTTTTGTTGTGTAGGTGATTGCTGGGCTTATTTCTTCCCTCTTCATGCTTGTGGCTGCTCCTTCATTTGGTCTTGCTGGAGTCTGGACTGGGTTGTTTCTCTTCATGACATTGCGTGTAGTAGCTGGATTTTGGAGGTGAGTAACTTCTGTTTTGCAATCGAGTCATCTCGTGTTTTACCATGAATGGTGCACTAGGTTATCAACTTTTAGAGTTGGTCGGAATTCATGTGTTTCATTAGGTTTTATAATTCTTCTTTTTCTGTTGGTAAGGTCACAAAACCCTTGATCTTTTAAAAGGGGTCTTAGTGACTTCTATTAAACTAAAATATTAATATACAAGAATGCCATCCATTGATTGTGCCCCTCCTACCATGACTTCCATGCACAAATACATGAATCAGTCAGAATGTGAATTCACTGCCTATTTGCCTAAGGTTAATGCTAGGATCCAAGTTATCTTCCCAAAAAATGTCGACCCCAAAACCAGACACGACCTAACAACTAGCCTGGTCAAGACGTGCTACGAAATACATTTTTAAAAGCTGTAGTTTCTGGTCAAGACACGACCTAAAAATATGTTATTTGTATACTTTTTGGTAGAAAATATAACATTCACATTGACATTTACATTGAAGATGGTCTAACATGTAACAACTAATGTGCCAAATGAGTTGGTTAATATTTTTAGCATTTTGTAAATTGATTCACCAATTGAATAATGACAATTCAGTTGCCTGGGTATTAAAAATGCGGTAGATTACTTGAATTTCTATAATTATGTTTTTTCCAAGGCAAATTATTTATTCTATTACAGTTCGCTACTGCATATCTCAGGGATGATGGCATTATATGTAGAATCAAATTCTCATTTACTGTTCACGTTTATGAAATATCAAATAACTTTTCAGGCTGTATCTTGTCGAACATCTGTTTAGTAGTTCCCTTAAATTCTATACACCCCTATTTATCAAAATGTTGATTTGCTCCATCCTTGAACATCTTGCTGATAAATAACACTTTCTTTCAGGTTGGGCACAAAAAGCGGACCTTGGAAAATGATTTGGGATACGACGGAGCAGGAAACCGAGTAAGAATTGCCAAAACGTGTCTCCACTAACTTCAGTTCTGCTTTTTTGGATTGTTAGAGAGGTATTTACTTCTGTGGATTCAATCCCAATTAAGTGGCCGTGGTTATAACACCAATTGCATGATGGTCTTTAAAGGGTTGTTGTTCTTTTGAGGTCAACTACTTGCCGCATATATCAGTAGCTTAAAAGCTTAAAGATCCGGTCGTCTTCTATTCATTACCAGGTTCTTCAGATTGATTCTTTCTTCACTTTTTCCGTGCATGTACAACTAGCTCCATATTGATTAGATATGTCACACGTGCAAGAGTTGTCAACTAGAAATTGTATATATTTGGTGGACATTTTTAGAGGATTGTGGTCACTGGTCAGGGCACTTGTAAAGAAAAAAAAGGGGTGGACCAAACTAATCATTCTATGTTTGTTTATAGCAGATGAAGAGTCTTCTATTGCTCTTTTATTTTCTGCTTGAAAGCACATTATAAAATTTATTTCATGAATGGAAAACACAGATTTTCATGAATTTAAATGGTTCTTGTTCCAACCCACGTCTCATGGAAGGAAAAAAATGTAGGATTCATTTGACACGCGGGTTTGGAACGGTGCGGTTTTAAACTTTGATTTGAACTCTTAGTTTTGAATTATGTGGCTTAAATGATGGTTTTGAACCAACGTTTGGAAGGTAAAAGTTTAAAATAAGAATAAAACATTATATCAAGTTTTAAACGAGGAGTGATGTTTAGCAAAACTGCCATTTGGAATTGATGTGATGTTAATAAGAACCAAGATGATGGTAACGGGAATTTGAATTTTTTATTCCTGATTAAACTGAAAATAGAAAGAAAAAAATGAACAACTGCACACTGATAGGGAGAGCGATTTGAGAGGCTCTCTCTCTTTCCCAACGCAGACTACCAATTCCCTAAATAATTCCCCTCTGCCATCGTTACACTAATACCACCCTTCCTCTAACAGACCCAGCAAGTACAAAATTACCCTTCCAAATAGTGTTGCAAGAACGGCCCGGCCTGGCCCGTTCTCCTTAGGCCCACACGGGCCGCGGGTGGGGTCGGCCCGGCCCATGAATTTCGTAGGCAGGGCAAGGCCGGCCCATATTAAAAATAACTTGGCCTGGCCAGGCCCGGCCCGCAGGCCAATTTTATATGGGCCGTGCCGTAGGTCTTAAATGGGCTGACCTATCTTGGCTCATCATAGGTTTAAATGAGCCAGCCCATCTAAGCACGTGATTTTTAATTTTTTAATTTTTTAATTTTTAACAAGTTAGTAAATATAAAAGTTTGAATAGTTAAGGGAAATATAAAAAGGATATTTTATTTACGATTGCCTCATTAAAAACCTTTCCAAGGAAACCCTAGTAGGATAAAACCTTGGTAAGGAAAAAACAGTATAATCGGGATAATTATACATTAGATGTTTAGAAAATTACTAAAAACAAAAAAAAACATAAAAAAATATTGTTTATAATTAATTACAACGTATTACTCTCAGTGGGAGTATCAGAAATGTCCAAATTTTCAAAGTCATCAACCAAATCATCTTGAACTTCTTGGCTTCTTCTACTAGCATCCTCCCAATCTTTGACGCACATTACTGCTTCTAGAATATCGTCACTCATACGTGCACGCTGTTCATCAAGTACTCTACCACTACAACTAAATACTTGTTCACTTGTTGCAACTGTGGATACTAGTATGGTTAGTATATCACAAGCCATTTTAGAGAGCATAGGAAAAGTTCTTGACTGTGATCTCCAAAATGACAAAAGCTCAAACTTATTGAAATCATGACCACCACCTTGCTCATTGAAAATGAATGCCGCAAAATTTGTTTCCAGGTAGTTTTCCAATTCACTGCGTGTTGAAGATGTAGATGATGCACCAAAACCAAATTCGGTGTAGCTAATCATACTTGCCCATGAAGAACCATGTGGTACAGATGTAGTATTTGCTAAAGATGCAAGGGATATCGTTTGGCCTCCTCCATATTTTTCATTATATGCAGTAAATATGTTGTTAACTTTTTCTTGCACATTTTGAATGGTTATGATGTCAGAATGCACCCTTAATTTTTTCCCTATACCCTTAAGCAAATATTCAACACCAGCTAATTTAACTCTCAGATCCAATACAGCGACTATGCAATACAAAGGTGGAACACGCTCCCAATATTTTTTGAATTTTTGTTCCATGAACTCAACAGATTCCCTAAACATGTCAAAATCTCTATGCCTATCGAAGGTTGCAACAATGTCGTACAACTTATGTAATGCATGAGGAGAGGTGGGATAGTACACACCTGAGAGTTGGAGAGTGGCTTCATAAAAAACCTTCAAGAAATTGTAAAAGCATGAAGCAATTTGCCAATCAAATTCTTGAAGCGGCTCAGTTGGATTCTTCAAGTTGTAATACGCGGTTATGACCTCTTTGTATGGTAGGCATGCATTCAACATCAAATATGTTGAATTCCACTGGTGTCCTATGTCAGTTGAAAGTTTTCTGGGTTTCATGCTTGCTCTCTTGCAAAGCTTAGTAAACTCTTCAATTCGAGAGCCAGAACTTGCTATGTAACCCAAGGCCGTTCGAATATTTTCCAAATAACCTTGAAAAAATTTCATGCCATCTTGAACACACAAGTTAATACTATGACAAGCACATCTTTGGTGAAAAAGTGTTTCGTCATGTTGTGGTCTCAATGTTGTTTTGAAAAGGTTAATAGCAACAGTATCAGTAGATGCATTATCAAATGTGATGCTCAAAACCTTTTCTTTAATACCATAAAAATCAAAAACTTCCATGATGACATCATGAATGGTCTTGGCATCATGCGGAGAAGGCATTGGTCGAAAAGCAATTAATCTTTTTTGAAAAGACCAATCTTTATCCACATAATGTGCAGTTACACAGATATAACTAATTTTGGCACGACCTTGCCACAATTCAGATGTGCATGCAACAGATGCAGTGAATGAATTAAATTTAGTTACTAACTTTTCCCTCATTGAATGAAAAACTTTCATGATGTCAGCTCTTGTGGTAGTTCTTGAAACACGCCTATATTGTGGATTATAAACATTTTGAATGTACTCCTCAAAGGCTGGATCATCAGCAAGACTAATTGGTTGTTGAGCACTAGCCAAATATCTAGCATGTCATTCTCTGGCTCTTTGTTGGTTATAGGACCAATTGGTAACACTACCATCAGGGCTAAATTGAAGTGTTTGTTGACGACAATCAACACCACTTACACCATGCTTCGTTTCGCATTTTTTGCGATGCCTCTCTAAGTGACCAGTGCCAGAAGAGTATTTACCTATGTAGTCTTGTTTGCATACTTTGCAAATTGCGCGCTCTTCTATTACACCATGCTCGTTTGTACGTGTTACGAGATCAAAGTAATTCCAAACTAGTGAAGTTCGTTGAATTTTCCTTTTGCCCTTACGAGTGACTTCAGAGGAGTCATCAACTTGAGATAGCAAGTCAACTCTAATTTCTTCCAGTGGATCATTAAATTGTTCTTCTTCGTTGATCACCAAATGTAAAATGTTGGCTCTCCCTCTATGTGATGATGCCATAGCTTCAATAAAAAATAACAATAAATTAACGTAACATAAAAATTAAATAAAATAATTACACAAAATATTAACTTATAACAATACAAAATTAATGAACAACAAATGAAATAAATTTACCTTCAAGTTTTTTTTCCTTTCTGAAGAACTCTAAGTAATCTAAAAAACAAGACAATACATAAGATCTTAGAAGTTTGTTGAATAAGTATCTCTGTGAATGTTCTTCGTTTATTTATAGGTAAAAAAGTTTATTTTCTATTTTTTAAATCTTTTTTTTTTATTTTTTTCTTTCAAGTGTAACTTGATTAGACAATTTACTGAAGACTTAACGTCTCAACTTTGCATATTGCAGGCCTTCCTTCTGAGCCTCTATGTTAGGTCTACCATTTTATTATTGCATAGGAGAATCTAATGCCATGTTCACTCATGGGTGAATATGACATGCATAAATTATATAATATTTAATTCTTATATGTATTGAATAATATATATATATATATATATTAAATGTATAGTATTTTGATGTGATAATACATGACCTATAAACTCAATATCCGATTCTTAGCTTTGCTTCTCCAAAGCAAAGCATGCCTTATGTTGAAAACTTAAACTACCCCTATGTAAAATAAATTTACATGTAAAATTTTTGCCTAGGGGGCTCCGCCCCCTACAACCCCCAGGAGGGGGGTTTACCACCTCCCTTCCAACCCCCACGTCGACCTTACCGTGAAAGTCGATCCACGTACAACCTCTGCGTATGAGCAATTTGCGTCAGGGTAATAATTAAGCTCCACACATATTAACAATGCCTACAAGAAAAAAATTAAAAAAAATGCAAAGAAAAGAAAAAGAGCTTGTCAGGCCTATTGCAATGTGATGTGCATGGGAGATCTAATGCTATGTTCACTCACGGGTGAATATGACATGTATATATATTATATAATATTTAATTCTTACATATATTAAATAATATATATATTAAATGTATAGTATTTTGATGCGATAATACATAACCTATAGATTTAGTATCTGATTCTCAACTTTACTTCTCAAAAGCAAAGCATGCCTACAAGGAAAAAAATAAAAAAATAAAAAGAAATGAAAAAAAAAAGAAAAAAGAACTTGCCAGACCTATTATGATGTGATTGTATTGGGGAAATCTAATGTCATATTCATTCATGGGTGAATATGACATGTATATATATTATATAATATTTAATTCTTATATGTATTAAATAGTATATATATTAAAGTCTTTTGATGTGATAATACATGACTTACAATGGGCCTTACATGACTTACAATGGAAGACTATACTCAGCTATGTTCACCCGTGAATGAACATAGAAAAATATATCTAAATATATATATATATATATTTATATGAAATTGGGCCACAATGGGCTGACCCATTGTGGGCCTATATGGGTCGGCCCATTGTGGGCCTAGATGGGTCGGCCCAGCTTGGGCTGGTAGGCTGGCCCATTGTGGGCCGGGATGGGCCGGCCCATTGTCGGCCTAGACGGGCCGACCCGAGCCCAACCTAGTCCAGCCTGGCCCATGATTTTCCATGGGCCGTATCGGGCCGGCCCATGGGCTGACATATATTGGTCCAGCCCAGCCCACAAGTATTTATGGGCCATGCCGGCCCGGCACATCATTGTAGCAGGACGGGCTCGGGTCGGCCCACGGGCCCTGGCCCATTGTTGCATCTTTACTTCCAAAAACCACCAAAACACAATCTAGCCTGGATAAGCACCCTCACATGGTTGGCATGCCCTTAATTTCCCTTGGTGCACATCTTGCACGCCTCACATAAGTCCAATGGAGACGGGGCTGATTAACTAATGTTTTAGCAAAACGTTATATCACTTTAAAAGAAAACAAGAATATGAATTATTATTTTTTTTAAAAAAAGAAAGATAAAATTTGAGTTTGAGATGGTTTGGCCTATTCAAACTGCTTCATAAGATTTGAACTGCTGCTTCAGTTGTTACTGCATCAAACATTGAAACCGCATAAGCCCATGCACCAAATATCATGTTACTCACTAAAAATAATACAAAAAAAAAGAAAGAAAGCTTTCAAATATTTCTACTAGTATTGTCCCAAAAAAGTACCAGAAGAAAAGAGAAGAAGAGTCATTAGCATGATTCCCACACCAGAATGTTGTCGACATCTAAAATGCGCCAAAATATAATTAAAAGGAAAAAAAAAAAAAACCACACAAAAAGATTCTTTTAAACTTTCTGGCCATACCTCTGTCAAGTAGCAATGCTAGCTATCTAGGTAGTTTTCCTAGCCGATAATTCTTCCTCATTTTTCCAACATACAATGCTGCTGTTATACAGCAACTGTTAGAAAATAATTTTTCATGTGGGCACACATATGTAATTAAATGTGTTATATAATGCTATCTTAAAGTAAAGCCTAAATTAAAGTGATATAATTAAGATAAAGTTAAAAGGCTTTATTGGGTATTAAAAATAACGTATGGGTTATATTTGTTAATATTATATGTGTAGATACCAATTTGTAATTTCCAGATTTTATGATGGGCGAAACTGGAAATACACTAAAATAACTAAAGTTATATATTTTGGTTATGGTCCCCAATTCATACGTATCGTACATTCAGAAATTTTTCAGAAATTCCTACTTCTCTGAAATCCCATCTTCAGAAAAGAATTCAAGGAATACGTATTGAATTGGAAGGCAATAACCCATATCAATCCAAGAACATGAATTCAGGTACGCTTCCGCAATTCGGTATAATTCTTCTCAATAGTTTGACATGAACGATCCTGTAGAAATTTTGGTTCAATCCAGTCTATCAAGTGGCATCAGAGCCTTTCATGTTGAATTATTGAGAAATTTTTCTCAAAAGTTTTGGTTGAATAAGGTTCATTCTGTTTTTTGTTTAATATAAATACCTATACGTATGTTTGTGGAATTGATTATGGATGCTCTGCATTAAATTGTTGACTTCTGTTTTTTTTTCTTTCCTTTCGGTCGGGAGTCAATAATGAATTTAGTAATGCATTAATTGAGGCTGCCGCATTATATGATTCAGGCTGCATTCAATTCATTAAAAAAAAAAAAAAAAAAAATTTTGATGAATCAAGTTTGCATATACGATTTCTTTGAATCAAGTTCTTCGGTGGGTTTGGTAACCCGTGTGATTACCGGCGGCAATCTCACTGCCGCCGGCAAAGAAATCAAGCCGAGACCCTCAGGCGGCGCCGGAATGGAAGAGCGGCGGTCTCTGGCCCGGCGAAGGTGTTCAAACGACGGCCAAAAGCGGCTGCTCAGCCGGCCTTGTTGATTTTTTTTTTTTTTTTTTTTGCCTAAGGGAGAGAGACGGCTGTTCTTGGGTTTTGCCGGCGGCTTGCTGCTCCGCCGCCGGCGCCGGCACTCTATGGGTGAGACCGTCGAGTCGCGCCCGTTGGCAGATCGGCGGGGGTGGATTTCGGCGGCAGCAGTTGTAACTGCCTGGGGTCGCTTCCGGCAGTCGCGACCCTGGGCATGGGGAGAGTTCTGGGCTTCGGCCCAGAACTGGAAACTGGTTGCACGGGCCAAAGAGGCCCGTGACCAGTTGGACACCCAGGGCCTCAACCCCTGGGTGACCCCATTTTTTTTTTAAAAAAAAAAAAAAAAAAGGAAGGAGAACCGAGAAGAAGGGGGGGGGTTAATGTGGACCCGGGTTGGGTTAACCTGACCCGGTCCACAACCCAACCCGGTCCTCCTTTTGACCTTCTCCGGTCAATGGTTAACGGTCAACGGTCAACGTTGACTTTGACCGTTGACCGATCGAGTTGACTTTTTTTTTAAATAAAAAAAATTTGGGGTCAATTTTGGATGCAACTTTAAAATTTAAATTGTGTTTTTTAGATGATTAATATCATCAAATTAATTAATTGAACCAATAAGCTGCCAAAGTAGCCTCTTTTGTGGATATTGATTAATTTGTGATATTAAGAAGGTTGTGTGAATTTAATTCATGCGAATATTAATCGGCCCAAAGGAAGTTTAATATTTGGCAGAATTAAATTCATACCTGTGGTGATAAATATGTAACAATTATATGGTTATTTTTGGTATGTGAATAATAAGTGGATCCAAAGATTAGCTTATTATTTGACATAATTTATTGTTAATATTTGATCACTACACCAAGAACACCACTTACAAGTTAATATTTCTGTCCAAAGACTAAATATTAATGTTGTTACAGGTTTCTTGTGATGGGATATGTCATTGTTTGAATTTTATTGGTTGTTTTATGTGAATTCTAATGTGAATATGTGATTTTGTTCTTTGTTCAGCTACTGCATCATCTGCATCAATATCTGCTAATGTTAATTCCATTCCTATGCTGAATGGGACTAACTTCAAGGAATGGAAAGAGAATGTATTAATCGTTCTCGGTTGCCTTGATCTGGACTTGGCCATAAGGGTTGAACGTCCCACTGTTACAGATTCTAGTTCCACTGAGGATAAAAAGGAACTTGAAAGATGGGATCGTTCTAACAGAATGAGTCTAATGATCATTAAGAAAGGCATTCCAGAAGTCTTCAGTGGCACTGTACCTGATGAGGTCACTACTGCCAAGGGTTTCCTTGAGACTATAGAGAAATGCTTTGCAAAGAATGATAAGGCTGAAACAAGCACGCTTTTGGCGAGCTTGATTTCAATGAGGTACAAAGCAAAAGGAAACATAAGGGAGTACATTATGGAAATGTCTCATCTGGCTTCAAGATTAAAGACACTAGATCTGGAAATTTCTGAGGATCTTCTAGTGCATCTTGTCTTGATTTCTCTTCCTGCACAATTCAGCCAATTCAAGATCAGTTACAACTGTCAGAAAGAGAAATGGACTCTTAATGAGTTAATTTCTTATTGTGTGCAAGAGGAAGAAAGATTGAAGCAAGAGAAGACTGAAAGTGCTCACTTGGCTAGCACCTCTAAGGACAAAAAGAAGAAAAGAAAGAAAAGCAATGAAGCTGCTAAAGGTCCAGCACAGAAGAAACAAGATAAGGATAAAAATGATGGAAATGTTGCTTGTTTCTTTTGTGGTAAACCTGGACACATGAAGAAGGTCTGCACCAAGTATCATGCTTGGCGTGCAAAGAAAGGTATGCTTCTCAATTTGGTTTGTTCTGAGGTTAATTTAACTTCAGTGCCAAGACACACTTGGTGGATAGATTCAGGTGCCACTACTCATATAAGTGTGTCTATGCAGGGTTGCCTGAGCTACCGAAAGCCAATTGATGCTGAAAGATTCATCTATGTGGGAGATGGCAAATCGGTAGAAGTTGAAGCTATAGGGCATTTTAGGTTATTGTTAAGTTTTGGTTATTATTTGGATTTGAAAGACACCTTTGTAGTACCGTCGTTTAGGCGGAATTTAATTTCTATTTCTGCTTTGGACAAATCTGGATACTGTTGTTCATTTGGAAATAGTTAGTTTAGCCTTTCTTTAAATTCAAATGTTGTTGGTACCGGTTCTTTATCATTTCAAGATAACCTATATTTGCTTGATACAGTTGCTTCTTATAACGAAACCTTGCATGTTAATTCTTGTGGCATAAAACGTAAATTAACCGATGAGAATTCTGCTGTATTATGGCATAAGCGATTGGGACACATTTCAAGAAAAAGGATAGAAAGACTTGTGTCAGATGGAATTCTTGATTCCCTTGATTTTACAAATTTTGATATCTGTGTTGATTGTATTAAAGGGAAACAGACAAACAAAAGGAGATTGGGTGCCAATAGAGCTACGGATGTCTTAGAATTGATACATACGGACATTTGTGGACCATTTCCTGTGGCTTCATGGAATGGTCAACAATATTTTGTATCGTTCATAGACGATTACTCCCGGTATGGCTACCTATATCTCATACATGAGAAGTCACAGACTTTGGACGTGTTCAAGTCATATAAGGCTGAGGTTGAGCTTCAACTCAACAAAAGAATTAAGGCCGTTAGATCTGATCGTGGTGGTGAATACTATGGCAGATATGACGGATCAGGTGAACAACGTCCAGGACCTTTTGCTAAATTCCTAGAGGAATGCGGGATAGTCCCTCAATATACCATGCCAGGTTCACCTAGCATGAATGGTGTAGCTGAGAGACGAAACCGGACACTTAAGGACATGGTGAGGAGTATGATTTGTCATTCCACCTTACCTGAATCCCTCTGGGGTGAAGCACTCAAGACTGCAGCTTACATTCTTAACAGAGTACCAACAAAAGCAGCAGCTAAAACACCTTATGAGCTTTGGACTGGCAAAAGGCCTAGTCTGAAGCATTTACATACTTGGGGTTGTCCAGCAGAAGCAAGGCCTTATAGGCCTAATGAAAAGAAATTGGACTCTAAGACAGTGAGTAGCTATTTCATTGGATACTCTGAACGGTCAAGGGGTTACAAATTTTATGATCCCACTACTAAGGCTATTTTTGAGACGGGAAATGCAACATTCTTTGAGGATGTTGAGTTTAGGGGAAGAAATAAGGTTAGAGACTTTGTCTTTGAGGATGAATTTGATCCTGTTCCTTTTGTACAAGAGGGATTGGTTCCTATTCCTACAATTGCTTTTGATAATGTTCAGGCTTCTATCCCTGACGTTGATCAAATTACATATCAAGAACAACCAGACATAGTCATTCAACCCCTTCAGGTACAAACTCAACAACCTCAAGAACAAGAACCTCAGGAACTTGTGTCATTAAGGAGATCCACTAGAGAAAGGAGAAGTGCTATTTCGGATGATTACATAGTATTTCTCCAAGAACATGAGGATAGCGTTGGATTGATGGACGATGATCCGATCAATGTCCGTCAAGCCATGCATAGTTCTAACTCTCAAAAGTGGATGGATGCTATGAAGGATGAGATAAAGTCTATGAAGGACAATGACGTTTGGGATCTCGTTCCATTGCCTGAAGGTGCGAAGCCCATTGGTTGTAAATGGATATTTAAAACCAAGAGGGATTCGAAGGGTGATGTAGAGAGATATAAGGCTCGTCTTGTTGCTAAGGGCTTTACTCAAAAGGAAGGCATTGATTATAAAGAGACTTTCTCTCCGGTTTCAACGAAAGACTCTTTTAGGACAATTATGGCACTTGTAGCGCATTTTGATCTTGAGCTACATCAGATGGATGTTAAGACAACGTTTTTAAATGGTGACATTGATGAAACGATCTATATGGTGCAACCAGAAAACTTTGAGTCGGGAGACCCAAAGAAGATGGTTTGCAAATTAAAGAAATCCATCTATGGGCTTAAGCAAGCTTCTCGTCAATGGTATTACAAATTTCATCAAGTGATAGTCTCATTCGGCTTCGAGATGAACACTGTGGATGATTGTATATACCATAAGTTCAGTGGGAGTAAGTGTATTTTCTTGGTATTGTACGTTGATGACATACTGCTTGCCACCAATGATATAGGCTTATTGCACGAAACCAAGAGAGTTCTATCAAAGAAATTTGAAATGAAAGATCTTGGTGACGCCTCTTTTGTATTAGGAATTAAGATACACCGGGATCGCTCTCGGGGTATTCTTGGGTTATCACAAAAGAGCTATATCGAAAAGGTACTTAAAAGATTTGGCATGCAGGATTGTAAACCAGGAGATACCCCTGTGGCTAAAGGAGATAAATTCAGTTTAAGTCAGTGTCCTAAGAACGACCTTGAGGTTAAGGAAATAGAAAAGATCCCATATGCATCAGCTGTTGGGAGTCTAATGTATGCTCAAGTTTGTACTCGTCCAGATATAGCATACATTGTTGGATTATTGGGCAGATATTTGAGTAACCCTGGAATGGATCATTGGAAAGCAGCCAAACGGGTTATGCGATATTTACAAAGAACAAAAGATCACATGCTTACATATAGAAGGTCAGACCAACTCGAGATCATTGGTTATTCAGATTCGGATTTTGCTGGATGTCAAGATAGTCGTCGATCCACTTCGGGCTATATTTTTCTGCTTGCTGGAGGAGCTATTTCTTGGAGGAGTGCCAAGCAGTCACTCATAGCTTCTTCCACTATGGAGGCAGAATTTATAGCATGTTATGAGGCATCCAATCATGGAATATGGCTGCGAAACTTTGTCACTGGGCTGCAAATTGTGAAAAGTATAGAAAGACCACTTAAGTTGTTTTGTGACAATAAATATGCAGTCTTATATTCCAACAACAACAGAAGCTCTTCAAAGTCAAAACATATAGAGATTAAGTTTCTTGTTGTTAAAGAAAGATTTCAGAGTGGTCAGGTGTCTATAGAGCATATTGGTACAAACTCCATGATAGCGGATCCGCTTACTAAAGGGCTTCCACCCAAGGTCTTTCATGAGCACACTGCTCACATGGGTGTTCAGTTATTTGATGATATGCAGTTTTAGTGGGAGTTTGTATTTGAATGCTAATTTTCTTTATATATAGACATGGTGTGTTTGTATATGTTTTCTGCAGAAATAAAGAATACAGTTTATTTACACTCTGATTTTGGTACGGTTTTGATCTCATTCAGATATAAAGTAGGACCAGTTGGAAATAGACATGTTTATATCACATTGCATGTAATTTTCATGCTACACATCCATACTTGATCTATGTCATTTGGTTATATCGATATACGTAATCATTGATGGGTTTAGTCACGCTACATTTGTGACGAAGACCGCTTTGGTTCTATATTAGTATGATCAATGGACGAGATTGTTCAGGAATACACTTATTTGTGATAGCAAAGGTTGAGCTCACTAAAGTTAACACATTTTTGTAAAGATACATATGTGACCCAAGTGGGAGATTGTTAGAAAATAATTTTTCATGTGGGCACACATATGTAATTAAATGTGTTATATAATGCTATCTTAAAGTAAAGCCTAAATTAAAGTGATATAATTAAGATAAAGTTAAAAGGCTTTATTGGGTATTAAAAATAACGTATGGGTTATATTTGTTAATATTATATGTGTAGATACCAATTTGTAATTTCCAGATTTTATGATGGGCGAAACTGGAAATACACTAAAATAACTAAAGTTATATATTTTGGTTATGGTCCCCAATTCATACGTATCGTACATTCAGAAATTTTTCAGAAATTCCTACTTCTCTGAAATCCCATCTTCAGAAAAGAATTCAAGGAATACGTATTGAATTGGAAGGCAATAACCCATATCAATCCAAGAACATGAATTCAGGTACGCTTCCGCAATTCGGTATAATTCTTCTCAATAGTTTGACATGAACGATCCTGTAGAAATTTTGGTTCAATCCAGTCTATCAGCAACAGCTTAGGAATCGTCACCGGCGACGCCTTAAACTTTGTCTCATACAGATAGCATAAAGGTGAGTCCTTGCTTTAGAAAAATAATAATTCCCCATCTCTAAAGCTGATAAAGGGCACTAGGTTTCCAAAGCTTGGTAAAGTGTATATCTGGGGACATATAACTCATTGATTCTCCTAAAACACTGTAGCTTTTGTGCAAGTTTTTGAAACTTGACATTCCAAATCTTTTAAAACCCCCGACATCCAACTGAGTGGAGGAAGTTCGATGCATAAAGGAATGTGTTAGGAATTTCATTCCTAGTATTATATTATCATTTAATCATCCAAAACCCTTATGAATTTTAAAATTTAGCGCGAATGTTTTCGTCATTACTAATTTCGTAATGCAGGATCTGCTGATTTGGATAGTCAGATAAAATTGTGGTTTTGTCTTAAATCAAAAGTTTGTTTAAGGAGTTGCTTTAATCGGTTTATTTTTGAAAAGATTATTTTTCTACTTTTGCAGAATTTTATTTGGATTTAAAATAGGATTGAACCATTTTGCTAAAAATTCATATTACGATTGGAACTATTTAAAAAACTTCCTCATATAGTTTATTTATTAAGGATTTGATTCTTTTTTTTTTCTTTTTGATAAATTAGGTATTGTTTCTAGTTTTTGTTTCTTTGACACTTTGTAAGTTCAATCCGAGTTTAAGACAATTACTTTTGGAGATAATTCTGTTGCATGTTTGTTCTTAATGAACATTGATTTAATTCAAATAAAAGAAATTAAAATTTTCTTTTTGGTTGTAAATTCTGTACTTCAGAATCAAGATTTGAGGGGCTAAAAAACACAGGACTTTTCCTTCCTTCTCTGCCAGGGATACTTTTTTTTTCTCTCTCTACTTGGTGCGCCAACTTTAAAAGAGGCCTCAAAGGACAAAAGTCTGGCACCAGCCTTGTGGGAGGGTCTCTAGTAGTGATTTCGCAAACTGGGTAGATGTAGTTGTGGTTGGGGGATGAACGTTGACACTTGGATGGTTGTCGATTTTGGCCACATGCATGCGCCAGTGACTCCTAGTCCATTGCAACTACATAGTACGGTGGTCAGAGTTGGCAGTGAGGATGGAAAACAGAGTGTTTCTCTCGCGAGCTGGTGGTGGGGTAGGGCTTGAAGGCCATTGTCTCCTAGAGATTTTGGTCTCTGATGGGAGGCAAGTCCTCGTAGTGGCGTCTTCTCTTGTAGTGAAGTTGGGCGGAGGCAGGCAGTGGTAGATGATCTTCATGTATTGGTGGCTTGGCTTTTCTCCAATCTCTCTGGATTACAGGTATTGATGTGGTTTCCTTCCTTCGCAGTAAGCGTGGATGAACTAACATAAAAAATTTTGTCTTGTTTAGGTTTTACCCTTTTGTTTTAGTTTTTGTGGTTATCATATAAAGGTGTTGATGTTTTCGCTACATGTATTTTTGGTATTTTGTATCTCTGTAGTAACAACGGAGGTGGTTACTCCATCTCCCCGGTGTTGTCTTTATGTCTAGTCTATAAGTTCTGGTGCTTTGTGATATGATGTTAGACCTTGGTGCTTTGTGGAGGCATCCACCACCTATAGTGGTGTATTTGAAAGAGCTTTTGGTGTATTCGAATAGTTGTATACCTCTTTAGTTTCATTTTGTTGTAATTTGGTACACGCCTTACCTCCTTAAGTGTTTCAATCAAACCTACTAGTAGTTCTAGTCTGTAGTTAGAGCTAAGTCGTTAAATGTGTTGTAGTCTTTCTCATCTGAATTTATGATTGTATTTTTCTAGTTCAGAATGCAATTACCAATTTTTTTAAAAAAAGGTATCAAGATTTGATGTGTTTGTCTACTCAATATAGTATTGGGAATCAAGGATTCAAGGTGATAGACATAAGTTTCTACAACACATGGATCATATTTTAAAATTCTAGAAGAAGAGCAATTTGGAGCCGATGCATGAAATTATAACATTGCACAAGGACAAATCATTAGAAATTTAGCATTTAGGAGACAAAAGGAATGTATGGTATTCATATTGACACTTTTAAAGGCAAAATAGTATATCTAGATGGGTCCTTGGGAACAGAGCAACAGTTGCTTTTATTTCCTTGTAAAATTAAGTACAATAGATAAAAAATTTCTCTCTAGAGACGGTTGTGCTTTCCAGGGCCCTGGTTTGGATTCATTCGTCTTCTCGGTCTTCCTTTTGAATAGTGGGAGCAAGATTTAATCTTTGCAATAGTTTCCATTATAACAAAAGAGAAAGGGAGACCAATCAAGCTTGTGACCTCTCCCATGAGATAATCACAGATTGGCCTTGGTTGCTTTGCCAAGGTATGTAATGAATTAGATCTGCAAAGCCGTGGGTGTTATGAGTGGTAAAGTGTTAGGGGTCAAAGTGAGATGCCCTAATTTTACGTGTTAAAAAAATAAAATAACCTTTTCCTTGATTAGAAAATTGTGTATTTTATAATAAATATTTTATGCCTCAAAATAAAGACCTTCATAATTAAAAAAAATCTTTGATTTACAGAACTTGAATTAGGCTACTTTTCCTTACCATACATATCAGCCTAAAGTAGTACTATTATTTTTTTATACTCTATGTCTTAGGTTAATTCAAGAACGATACATTAGGTTTTTGTTGTCATTGATTGTATACCTTCATATAGATTTAATATACAAATCTATGCCTTATCTCAGTCAATAGTTGATTTTGACCTTTAAAATGATTAAATTATTTTTAAATAAAAGAGAGAAAAAAATTAAAACTTATAAAAAAATAAGAAGGAAAGAAAAATACAAGACGCTTATTTTTGATGTATTCTATCCATTTTTAAAAGCAAAAATCTTAATAGAACGTTTTTTAACTTTTTAAGTTATTTTATTTTTAATTTGAGGGTATTATTGGTAATTTTTTATGTCAATTTTAATGATTAATTAGAAAAATGTATAAATTTGTATATTAAATCTAATTTGAGAATATAAATTCAATAAGATAAAGGTGTATTATTTGAATAGACCTAAAATATAGGGTATAAAAAGGTAAATAACCATTATTTCTATGAATGAGACTTCCCCAATTGTTTCCATTATATCATAGCCTTGGCTCTATTCTTGGATCGTTAATTCTCAGCCTTCCATAAACTCAGATTAAAGCTTTATCCATTGCAAAAAATTAAAACCTTATTGTCTTTATTTTCCTTGTTAATTTGATTTTTCTTTTACAAAATAGAGTTTGTGAATGTCTCTTTCTTTTTTAGTCAAATAGATGTAAAGGAAAAAAAAAAATCCTAAGTCCTACATTATTAAAAAATAAAAACAAACTACACTTTATAAGGTTATTGGGCCACTCCACTTAATAGATTAATCTTTTAGATAAAAGCTTAAGTCCTTAGCAAGTTTAAATTTCATTATAGTACAAGAGCCTAACTAGTGTAAATGAGCAACTCGATTTATTCTATATAAGATTAGTAACTCTAAAGAGAGCACTACTATTTTGCGAGACTGTGTCAAGGAAAAAGAATTCCAAATCTCACATTGTTAAAACATAAAAACAAACAACAATTTATAAGGACTTTGAGTCACTCCATTTAACAAGTTGACTTTTTAATATGAAAACCTTTAACAAGTCCAAATATCATTAATAGAGTTATCAAACCTTTGTTTTCCGTCAACTAAATAAGGAGTGTATTCACGGTTGTTTTAACTATTATTGTTAGTAATTTTTACTCATCTTTTTCTCCTTGATATCTGAAAGTTGTTTGGGTCTCCTCGGTGTTCTTTTCCAAATTCTAATTCTTACAGTTCCTTTGCTTCTTGAGATTTCTTGGTTTTTTAAGCTCTTTTCTTCAACAATCATGTCAGAAATGCAGAAGCTACCTCAAAGAATCAAGTGACTGACAATATAGCCGCTCCATTCATGGAAGAGTTGTATAACTACTAGATAGTGTATAAATTGAAAGGCGAGAATTATTTCAAATGGTCCTATGTTGTTTGGACATTTTTGAAGGGAAAAAGAAAGTTGAGTCATCTGCTCCATACTAGACCCATACTAGGGGATCCCATATTTGAGGACTAAGGAAGAAGAAGACTTCCTGCTTGGGTTCGGACTGAAGAACTCAATACTACCATATATTTGTTACATATGTATGTTTCTCACTACAACTAAGGAAATTTGGGAGGCTGTGCTTCATAATTGTTCCCAGTACGTAATGCTACTCAAATTTATGAGATTAAAAGATAGATTTCTGCCACTTAAAAAGGAGGCCATTTGGTTGTTGGGTGTGTTAACCTATTGAAAGATTTGCAACAAGAGATGAACTATTATCAATGTATTTAAATGAAGTGACATGATGATCCAACCTTGTGAAAATGATTTGTTAACATGATAAGTTTTATGATTTCCTTGTTGAACTAAATATTAATTTGACCTTTCGGAATACAAGTGATTGGAAAAGAAGATTTGTTGTACTTAAATGAGATCATATCTATTATTCAAACTGAAGAAGTTAGAGGAGTTATGGATGAACCCAAAGTCGTCGAGGGATTCTCTCAAAAAACGTAACAGTCAAGAACTCAATTCTTGACCAAAAATCTGTTGGTGACAACGAGTAAAGAATTCGATGAAAGAGATACATAAAAATTTTCGAAGGTGTACTTATCATACGAAGCCTTGACACACTAGAGAACGATGTTGAAAGCTTTATGGAAAGCCACAAATATTCAATATAATTTGCATTGTAAAAAATTTACACCGGAGGGGACAATGACAAACTCATTTGATCTTCACGAAGTCAAATAATAATAATAATAATAACAAAGTAACTTCTGAAAAACAAGGCAAGTTCAACAAAGAAGAAATTTAGAGGTGGTGGAATTTGTTGAAAATTTTAGTGAAGTGCAAGGTATGTCTTTTGTTCGTTGGAGTTCTTGGATAAGCATCTTTATCTTTATGTAATAAATGTCTCAAATATAACATTTTCAGCCTCCTTGTTATCAATTTAGAGGCCACCGATCATATGGACTATTCCTCACACAAATTCATTTTATAAGACCTATATCCTAGCAATAGGAAGATAGCTGCAATTGATGGTACGCTAATAATGGTTTCTAACAAAGGAGATATTTTGATAGATCTCTCACACTTTAGAATGTTCTTCATGTTTCAAAATTATGAACCCACCTTTTGTCCAAAATATATAAACTCATAAAGGATTTGAGTTATAGTGTGATTTTTTAATTTTCATATTGCATATTTTAGATTAAGGGTCCAGGGAAGATAATTAAACATACTCAAGAGAAAGATGGACTTCATTACTTGAGGAATCAAGTGGGATACTTGTATCAAAGATCATTATCTTTGTCATTTTTTTTTTTTGCGTCTTCTATTTTCAATGAAGACAAGATCTAGCTTCATCTATTTGGTCTAGGACATACTTCATTTAGCATTTGCTAAGTTATGTTTCCATCATCTAGGATATTTGTTAACTGACGAAGTATAAATATCTTCCACTTGTATACTTATTTATAATGACAACAAAGACATTCTATAATTACCAATATTCTGGGGGCCTCTTAGTTTGTTGTGTCTATTGATGAATGCACCTTTTTGTGGATATTTGTTCCAAAAAATAAGTCTGATTTGAGATGCGTATTCCCAGATTTTCATAGCATGGTCAAAGCCAAATTGGCATGGAATTTTTTTTTAAAAAAAATGTAGATTAGATCGTGCTAAAGACTAATTCATTCAAATTCCATCACCATACTTAAAAAAAAAAAAGGTTATAATCATAAATTCTTAAGTAGTCTCTTTCCATTTGAACGATCAGTCTCCATAATTAAATAATAAACATAATACCTTAAAATTCAAATTGGATTTATTTATCTATGTATCTTTTCATTATGATCCAAATTTCTCAAGAGATTCAAATTCGGAGAAAAATGAGAGTAATGGTATACGAGACTCGAATTAAGTTGGATTCCACTTTTTGCTGTGAGGAGTGCCAAAAGCGGCGTTGTTTGCATTGTCACAGCAATAATAATAGTTTTGTAACGCCTTGAAATTAATTAAATGATATTAGAATATAAAATACTGGATTAGTGTGTCATAATGAATATTTTAAACTTAATTTGATCATTTAATAAAATTTTGGGTTTAAAGTTGTTTTGGTTATTTTAATGATTTCAAATTGTTTTTAATTATTTTAAATGCCATTTTGAATCTTTGGGACACAATAATTTGTAAAATGTCAAAAATATTCCAATTTACAAAACCGAAGGCAGCACGTAGTTTTCGTACAATAAAAACCGCCCATTATTTTTCTCTATTTATATCTCACACTCTCTCTCTTCCTCCCATTCTCTCTCTCTCCCATGTGACTCTTTCTCTCTCTCTCTCTCTCGGTCACTCTCTTCTTCCCTCAATTTTTCCTCAAGATTTTGAAACAAAATTTGAATCCAAGCTTCGAGTTAGCGAGTAGGAAGCTCGGGGACGTGATTTGGCAACCGAGAATGTGATTTAAAGCTTCGATTCGAGGTTAGTTTTGAAATTTCTAAACTTTTTCAAGATTTTTCATTTTTCTCTCTTTTTCTCTATTTTCAGATTTTCTTCGATTTTGTGTGAAAATCTTGTTTAAATGAGTTTAAAGGTATCCTATTATGTTTTCTATTATCTATGAATGTTTTTCATGCCTGAGATTTGAGAAAAACAGGTTAAAACAAAGATTTGGGTTTTGGGAGACCCAAAACCCGTGGCTGAAAATTTTGGGATTTTTTAGTTCAGCAGGCCGAACTTCGAGTTCGACAGGCCGGATTCAAAGGATCGGCAGGCCGAACCTGGGAATGTTCAGCCGACCAGACTTGGTCCTCCGGCAGGCCGAACTATGTAGTTCGGCCGACCGAACCAGGGAGACCGGCAGGCCGACCGAACCAAGGAGACCGACAGGCCGACCGAACAAGGGCAAATTTTGTGATTTTCATATGTTTTCACTGTTTTGAACCCCGGTTCAAATCTTAACCTTATAAAATGATTTTAAAGATACAAATGGCACACTAGGACATCATGAAATAGTTTAGTAACATAGGATATCTTAAATTAGATATTGATAGACCTAATTTTATTTAGGGTCATTCGTGGTTTCGCGGAGATAACGTATAGCAGACCGGGATTATGGTGTGAGGCACTGGCATGAGTATCGAGGTAGGACTTCTACCCTTTCTTTGGTAACCTAGTTTCAAATGATTTGGCCTTGAAAAGAGTTTTTATCAAAATGTTTTCAATGATTGATTGAAAAATGAGACTTTATCGGTTATTTTTATAAACCGTGAATTGAAGTGAACTCCATAATGAACTTTATAATGAATGTTAATGAGAGCATCTGGTAAATGGATTTTGAATAATAATAGAAATGAATATGAGGGTATGATGCTATATCAAAGATTGGGTCATGTAACGATCGACTTTAGGGGCAGGTCCCGAAACCCAGCTAGGCCACTACGGTGGTGTTATTCTTATGGTTTGCCTAGGAAAAGAAAATGATAATATTTCTGGTCAACCAATAAACTGTTTGGGTAAGAACGGTTTTGTTTAAACTTATTTAATTAAGTTTTCTCCTAAATGATTTCTTGAGTGATGATATTTTCCTTTAAGATTATAATGTCTCTTAAATTATAGTCCTACTGAGCCTTTCACTCACATTTTATTTGTTTTAAAACTTTCCCCCCTCTAGGTGGATTTTCATTTAGGTTCAAAAAAGATTCTTCGGATAGAACTTAGGAGCAGTAGAAGGACTTAGTAGGCTAATTGTAATATTTGATTAAGGCATATAACCTTTTAATTTTCTCCTTGCTTGGACTATGAATGTATTATTATATTGTCAGTACTATGTGTGTGCACAAGTTGTGGGTCAATGGAATCCATACTCGTGTTTCTTCGTTATTTTATTATTTACTTAATGTATGCCTTAATGATTTTATCTGTTTGATGATTGTGAATGCTTTTCTCAATAAGGATTTAAATTTTTTCACATTTTTATATTTAATCTAACCATTAAACTCGTGTTTTTAACTGAATTTTTCTTTAAATTAACTTATATAATCTGCTACGTCACCTCCTGTACTCCGGGGCGTGATAAGTTCTTGTCCTTCACAACAGTTTTGAGTCAAGAAATTGTCGTGGTTGTAGAGACGACTCAACGAGCTAGGTCCAAAATCATTTTTTTACAATCCAAATTATTCTAATTTTTGATAAGTTGATTTTGCATCATATAAAGTTGATAAGGATATTCCTTGAATTGAGCTTTGTTCATTTGAAGAGGTTTTTCCAATTCGATATTATTATTATTATTATTGGAAATGAACTTTTAAGAAAATTTAAGATTGTTCTACATATATTGTTGTTGGATTGATTGGAAAAAAAAGGTATCAAGCATCTATGGCTATCAGTAGCTTGAAATCTCAACCGCTCAGAATGGAAGCTGCGGAAGCTTGTGCTAAGTAAGTAGTGCATACAAACGAATCGCTAGATTTTTTGAAAGTTAGCTTTTTCTCTTAAAAAATAAGAACGAATTAACCCTTTCGAATTTAAGAAGAGATTTAAAAAAAAAATTAAAGGAGGACGCAGATTTCTTCTTTCCTAAAAGAAGAGGAAGAAGAAAGAGATTTCTTTTTCTTTGCAAATCAAGACAGTTATATCTTGAGGTGTTCAATTCAAATCTCACCACTCTAACATTTGAAATAAATTAAATTAAATAAATGACAACCAAGAAAAAATTGAATATATAGAAACAAAGGAAATTGTAAAAATTATTTTTTTCACTCATTTTTATTTGATTAACTTTTTTTAGCTCAAATATAAATCTTTGCAACAGATAAATTGCAAACCTAATAGGATTTTGTATTCTTGAAGACAAGTAAAATATTAGATTCTCAATAAGATAAGCTTTTGAGTTGAGTCACTACAAATAGGTCCTCTCAATCAATAAAAAAAAATAATAAATTATTGAGAGAATTGATATATTTTTCCAGCAGTGAATATTGCCATAAATTTGCCATAGATTTGCATTCTTGCTGTTCAAAATGGGATAAATCAGTGATACATTTATGTTTCTCATCAAAGCTAAGGAAATTGGGAGGCCGTTTGACAAACCCATTACTAGGTACGTGATGCTACTCAAATTTATGAGATTGAAAGAGAGGTTTATGCGACTAAACTAGGAGGCCATTCTATTATTGAATATGTAAACCCAATGAAAAATTTGTAGCAATAGATGGAAAGAAGATTTGTTGTATTTAAAGGATAAAATTTTTATGATTCAAGCCTAAGAGCGCCAAACTCATGGTCTTTAAAATGTTGCAGTGAAGAACATAGTATTGATCAGAAATCTATTGGTGACAATGAGTATGTTAATTTGATCAAGAAGACAAATAAGGTTTTCTTATGATGGAGCTATTATAACAAGCCTTTACATACCAGAGGGCACTGCTGGAAGCTTCATGGAATGCCACAGATGTTCAATAAAAATTGGATTGTGAAGAATCTATAATAAAGGAGAAGGTCAAACTCATATGACCTTCACATAGTTTAAAAATAAAGGAAATGCTTAAAAACAAGGTGAGTTTAGCAAAGAAGAATTGTAGAAGTTTAGAAGTATATTGGGAACATGAGTGAAGTACACAAGTACGTGTTTTTGTTCATTAGCATTCTCAGATAAGCATCCTTGTCTCTATGTACTAAGTGTCTCAAATATAAGCTTTTTAACTTCTTTTATCATCAATTAAGTCCTCATGTAAATTCGTCTTATATGACCTTTATTTTAGTAATAGGAAGATAGCTGCAACTAATAGTATTCTAACAATAGTTGCAAACGAAGAAAATATTCTAATAAATTGAATTGTCACACTTTAGAATATTCTTCATGTTTTATAATTTTCCACCAACCTTTTGTCCATGATGCGTAAACTTGGGGTTAAGATTGAGATCGGGGTTTTTTATCCAAATTCCATGTTTAGCAGCGTATTTTGTTTGGACAAATTGTCCATCGACTTAAAATAATCCCACAAACTGTACGATTATTGATCCCATCAAAATAGATGAGATTATTAGTCCCAAGAACAGATAGGACTAATTTTTTTTTTTTCCACTTTTTCTCTTGTTCTCTCCAGGCTAGGACTCAAATACATTTATTCTTCTCCCGTTCGCACCTACAGATTTGATCTACTCCATCTTCTCTCTCAACTTGGTGGATGAAGCTTTCTCTTGGCTTTCCTACTTTGCTTCTCTTCATTATGCTCTGCTTGTCTTCAGTTTGCGTTTTGTTGGTTTGTAGCTAAGGATAAGATCGATTCCTCCTTAGATTTTGCCTCAAAATGTCGGCTGATCAAATTTCTTTTGCTATAAAGTTTTGGGATCTCTGATATTTTTTTTTTCTAATTTCTATATGCTGTTTCTTCCTATAACCATGATTTGTTTTGTTCTTTCTTTTTTTACTCAACTTTCACCAATTATGATGATTGCACATACTCAAAATAAAAAAAAAAATCATTAAAAAAGAAGTATTTATATACATATATATACATGTATGTATATATATATATATAGGGTTGGTGTTAAGTCCGCCATCATATATAATCCTAACACCTATTTTAGCCCTTGAATCAAATCGACCGACCGTGATTGAAAGAAGTGTCACGCTCCGAAGTATGGGAGGTGACGTGGCGGGTTAATTAAGTTAATTAAGTGAAAATTTAGTTAAAACCTGAGTTTAAGTATTTAAATTAATTATGAAAATGTGAAAATTTTGAAACCTTTTTACAACAAGCATTTATGATAATTAAACAAATAAGAATAGCAAGGTAAACAATAAGAAAGTAATAAGGAAATAAAAAGAAACGAGAATGGGTCCCACTAACCCACATCTTGTACACACACATAGCACTAACAATATTATATTACAACCACAGTCCAAGTAAATAGAGAAGGAGTTAGGATATTACATGCCTTGATTTTATAATTTAAATAACTTACTGAGTTCTTCTATTGCTCCTGTGTCCTGTCTGTGGACTCTTCTCCGATCCTAAGCTAATATCCACCTAGATGGAAGGCAAAGTTTTAAAAACAAATAAATCGTGAGCGAAAGGCTCCGCAGGACTATAATTTTTTTTTAGAAACGTTTAATTTCAAAAGAAAACTGTATTTAGAAAATAGACTTAAAAACATAAATAAAATTTAATAAAAATTGTTCTTACCAAATCGTTTATGGGTCGACCAGAAAGAATACCATTTTCTTTTCCTAGGCAAACCATATGTATAACACCACTGTAGTGGTCCAACTAGGTTTCAGGACCTGCCCTCAAGGTCGTACACTACACGACCTGATTTCTGATATGGCATCATGCCCTTATATTCATTTCTATCATTATTTAAAATCCATTTACCAGGTATTTTCATTTACATTCATTATAGGGGTTCATTATGAAATTCACCTCAACCCACGGCTTATAAAAATAATCGATAAAAATTCCTTTTTCAATCAACCGTTAAAAACATTTTAATAAAAACCCTTTTTAAGGCCAAAATCATTTGAAACTGGGTTAGCAAAGAAATGGGTACAAGTCCTACCTCAATACTCGTGCCAATCTCCCACATCGTAACCCCAGTCCGTCACGTGTCAGCTCTGCGAAACCGCGAGCAACCTTAATTACATATAAACTGAGCCTATCAATATCTAGTTCAAGATATTCTACGTTGCTAAACTATTTTATGATGTCCTAGTGTGCCATTTGTATTTATAAAATCATATTGTAACGTTAAAATCTGAATCGGGGTTCAAAACAGTAAAAACAGATGAAAAATAACAAAATTTCACCATGCCCGGTAGGCCGGCCGAAGGCTTGTCGGTCACCCTGGTTTGGCCAGTCGAACTGTTCAGTTCGGCCTGCCTGTCAAAAAACCAGGTTCGATCGGCTGAACTTTTTTAGGTTTGGCCTGCCGGACGTATTAATCCCCCATGAATCAGGCCTACCGAACTGGAAAAATCTAGAAACTTTTAGGCACGGGTTCTCGGCCTCCCAAGCCCAAATCCTCATTTCAACCTATTTTTCTCAGTTTTTAGGCATGGCAAACAATCATAGATGATAGAAATATATTATAAAACACTTTTTAACTTATTTGAACAAGATTCACACAAAAACTTTGAATAAATCCAAAAATAGAGAAAAATGGAAAAACTTGATTCAAATTTCTTTCTAGCTAAACTAAGCTTAGATTCTAGTTGTTTTAAGTTTCTCTAACTAAGATCAAGGGTTTTCTAAGGTCAAATAAACTTAGATTTCAAAATACCAAGAAAATTGAAAAGTTTAGAAAAGTTTTGAAATTTGAAAACTAACCTTGAATTAAAGCTTTAAATCGCATTTTTGGTTGCTCAATCACGTTCCTGAGCCTCCAATCTACTAAACTGAAGCTTGGGGCTCAATTTAATTCAAAAATTTTAAGAGGTAATGAGAGAGAAAAAGAGAGGTAGAGTGAGAGGGAAAGAGGCGAGCGAAAGAGAGAGAGAGAGGGAGTGAGAGAGAGCTGAGTGAAAGAGAGGGAGAGAGAGATATAAATGGAGGGAAAAGTGGGCGGTTTTACTGTGTAAAAACTGTGTGCCACATATGGTTTTGTAAAATGAGATACATTTAGCATTTGACAAATTATTTTGTTTCAAAAATTCAAAATAACAATCTAAAATAATTAAGTGTAATTAAAAACCCTTAAAATAATAAAAAACAACATTAATTTAGAATTTTCATAAGATGATCAAATTAAGTTTAAGACATTCATTATGGTACACTAATCCACCATTTTACATTCTAATATCACTTAATTAATTTGTGGCGTTACAACTCTCTACCCTTAAAAGAAATTTCGCCCTCGAAATTTACAAATTAGTTTAGAAACAAAACAGATGCTATATTACTCCTGCATGCTCGACTCTAATTTCCAAGTGGCTTCATCAACCCCGTGATGTTGCCACACATCCTTTACTAACGGTATTTCACGACGACGCAAGCTGATCACTTTTCGATCGATAATTTGAATTGGCACTTCTTCGTATGTTGTGTCTTCCCGAACCTGCACATCCTGGAATGAGATTATCTTGTTTTGTTCAGGCGGACACTTCTGAAGCATCGACACGTGGAACACATCATGAACATGAGAAATTTCAGGAGGAAGGTCGAGCCGATAAACAACCACATCGACACGTTGAGTGATCTCGAACGGTCAACATATCTCGGTGTAAGCTTACCACTTTCTCCGAATCGCGTAATGCCTTTGCAAGGTGACACTTTCAAGAGAATGAAATCTCCCACATCAAACTCCAAGGGTCGACGTCTTCTATCCGCATAACTCTTCTATCGACTCTGAGCTGTCTTCAATAGGTCTCGAATTACGGTGACCTTCTCATTGCTATCGCGAATCTCATCTGGCCCAAGGATAATCCTATCTTTCGGTTTTGCCCAACACACCAGTGATCGACACGGTTGTCCATACAGTGCCTCAAATGATGCCATGCCAATGCTTGATTGATAGCTGTTGTTATACGCAAACTCTGCCAGATGCAAATATTTCTTCCAGTTTCCTTCGAAGTCTAATGCATATGCACGCAACATGTCCTCGAGAATTTGAATAACTTGCTCAGATTGCCCATTGGTCTGAGGATGGAATGCCATGCTGAAATTCAAATCCGTACCTAAAGCCCCTTGAAAGCTCCTCCAATACTTAGTGTTGAATCTTGTGTCCCTATTGGAGGTGATGGACAAAGGAACTCTGTGCAATCTCACTATATTTTATAGGAACAATTCTCTGAGAACTCTCCTCGAACATGTCGACCTGAAAGGAATAAAATGCTTCGATTTTGTCAATCTGTTGACCATAACCCAAATTGCATCGTGTCTTTGCTCCGTCCTCAGCAATCCGGTAAGAAAATCCATAGTCACATGCTCCCATTTCTACCCTAGAATAAGAAGTGGCTGAAGCTAACCTGCTGGTCTCTCATGCTCTGCTTTCGCCTGAAGGCACGTCGTACACTTGGCTACATACTCTCGAACATCCTTCTTCATATCTCTCCACCAATATTGCCTCTCCAGATCACGATACATCTTTGTGCTTCCTGGATGAATGGCGAACTGAGACTTGTGGGCTTTGTCCATTATGACTTTCGTCACCTCTATGATTGCTAGAAATGCTAGACGCCCCCTAAAGTACAACGATCTATCTACATAAATCCTCCATTCTTCAAATTGCACTCTGTTCTAAATTCGCATCCAAATTCCTCGCAAATGCTACTCTCTCCATTGATTCTATTTCACCATCTGTACAAGAGTTGGGGTTGTCTTCATATGGTACACTGAAACTCAGGCGTAATCTTTGTAATACTGTAGCCCGTACTCACTCACTGTTGCATATCTTTTCCAATCCTCGAGAGCCAAACAAGCAAGAATCCTTGAAGACGTTCTGCTAAGCGCATTTGCGACCACATTAGCCTTCCCAGGATGGTACTGCAGCGTGAAGTCATAATCCTCTATGTATTCCATCCACCTTGATTGCCTCAAGTTGAGATCCCTTTGGGTGAATAAATACCTCAAACTCTTGTGGTTGGAGAAAACCTAAAATATTGCCCCATACAAATAACATCTCTAAATCTTCAGCACGTGAATTACTGCCGCGAGCTCCAAGTCGTGAGTAGGGTAGTTTCGCTCATGAGGTTACAGCTGTCTTGATCCGTACGCCACCACGCGTCCATGTTGCATTAATACACATCAAAGTCCGCGTCCTAAAGCATCTGTGTAAACTTCATACGACTCATCACTATTGGGAATAATCAATACTAGGGCTGAAGTCAATCGAATCTTCAATTCTTGAAAGGTGAGCTCACATTCTTCATCCCACTCAAACCTGGCGTTCTTCCTGATCAATCTTGTTAGCGGCACTGCGATTTTCAAAAAATCTTTCATAAATTTTCTATAGTACCCTACAAGTCCCAAGAAGCTATGAATTTCTGCTACATTCCTTGGTCTTTCCCATTCCACTATGGCTTCTATCTTGGATGGATCCACTGAGATACCATGCTCGGAGATGATATGACCCATAAACTTAACTTCTGTCAACCAAAACTCGCACTTCTCTTTCTTGGCGTACAACTGGTGCTCTCGTAGAGTCTGAAGTACGATCCTAAGATGTTTCTCATACTCTTTCCAAGTCTTAGAATACACTAGGATATCGTTGATGAACACGATCACAAATTGATCCAGATAAGGCTTGAATATCCTGTTCATCAAATCCATGAAAGTTGCCAAAGCATTTGTCAACCCAAACGGCATCACCAGAAACTCAAAGTGTTCATACCAGGTCCTGAAAGCTGTTTTAGGGATGTCTTCTTCTTTGATCTTAAGCTGGTGGAATCCCAAACACAAATCTATCTTCGAGAAATACCGTAAACCTCCCAACTGATCAAACAGTTCATCAATCCTGGGCAGGGGATACTTATTCTTCACCGTGACCCGATTCAACTGACGATAATCTATACACAACCTGAGAGTCCCATCATGTTTCTTAGCGAACAAAATCGATGCTTCCTACGGTGACATACTATTTCAAATTTAACCCTTATTAGCGAGCTGCTGAAGTTGCTTTCTTAATTCTTTTATTTCTGCCGGCGCCATCCGATAAGGTGCTGCGAAAATTGGTGCTGTTCCTGGAAGCAACCCAATACCAAATTCAATCTCTCGATGCAGTGGTAATCCTAGCAACTCGTTGAGGAAGACATCTTCAAATTCATCTACCACTAGAATTGTTGCATTTCTTCTTGAGATCTGGGCTCTCCTTCTAGGTTCATGTGGATGGCATAACAAGCAAGGTTCTTCCATCCTCTGAGACATGTCTTCACAAGTCGCTCACTCATTAACCGATCACTACCACCCTGGTAAGTGATCATTGTCCCCCTATCAAACACTAGAGTCACTTTCCTAAGCTGACAATCTACTACTACATTATACCTAGACAGCCAGTCCATCCCTAGGATTACATGATATGAACTCATGGGGAGTACAATCAAATCACTCTTCAAAATCTCATCCCCAATCTTTATTTTACAAGCTTACATACACAATTCACACATACCCGCCCCAAGGGTGAAGCTATTACTAGGGGTTTATCAAACTCTTCTATTTCTAATCCAAGGCATGTACAAAAGAACTCAAAATGAGAGAATGAGTGGCACTAGTATTGAATAAAACATGAGCTAAGGATTGAAAAACTAGAATCGTACCATCGACAACCGCATTGCTGGTCTGGGCATCTGAACTCCTTGTTGTCATCGCATGAACTTGAACTGGAGCTTTTCTTTTCCCTCTACCAACATTGCTAGGTCCTAGATTAGTCGGCCCATATTGTTATGATGGAGGCGACGGCACACTGGCTGTACTTGATGCTCGATACTGAGGGATGTTGTGCTGGAAGTTCTGCGGCTACTGTCCTTGTGCTGGGCATGGTAGTTGCTGGGGAGAGAACTGATGAAACTGGAGCTGAGGGTACTGTTGAGACAAAGGTAGAGTCTGAGACTAAGGTTGACGACTAGCTCCTTCTCCGGTCTGAAGTCCTAGGTGAGCACTACTGACTGGGCAATTCCTCTTGATATGTCCTGGCTGTTGGCAATAATGACAGTGAAAGCTGTAGGGGTTGCTGCTCTCGCTGCTTGATGAACTGCTGCTACCATTGTTCATGCTACCCCATTTGTTCTTTCTCGAAGTTGGACGGCTACTGGTGCTCCACCTGCCACTTTTCTGTGGCCCTCCTAACGTCTTGGCTCGATCCTCATAGTATTACGTGTAATCAATTTCTATGGATATTGCTAATGACACAAGCTCACCAAAATTCCTGAGTCGCAAGGCACTTACCTGTCATCGAATAAGAGCCTTAAGCCCTTCCTGAAACTTAATCCACTTCTCGCATTCTGATGCCACGGTAGATGGAGCAAACCTGTCTAGCTCATTAAACTTTACTTCATATTCCCAAACAGACATATCACCCTGCTGCAATCTATAGAATTCAACTGCCTTCTGGTCTCTATACCCTTGCAGAACATATCGATCATAGAACAGCTCCTTAAACCTATCCCAACTGATATTCCCATTGTTCTCCAAGTGTTTAGCCTGCTTCCACTAGGTATTGGCACCACCTTCGAATTTATATGCAGCAAACTCCACACGATACTTAGCTGGCACACCAAGAGTATCAAGTGTTTCACGATCAAGTCCAACCAATATTTTGCCACTTGTGGGTCCCCATTTTCGTCGAAGGTCGGTGTAGACGCATGCCAAAATTCCTTAAAGTACGCATGTCGATGACTAACATCAGAATCTTCTGGCCTTGCCTTAGCTGCCATCTATCGAAAAGCAGCAAACATGGCCCTCATCATGCCTTCATCATTTCCAAACTCGGCATCACTTGTTGAATGATGTCTAGTTGTCATTCTCTCACTTCTGAAAACAAAATTGGGACTGTTAGTAGTATTTTATTGTCGTACATATGTGTGCACATATGTGATACCATTCTGCCACGCCTCAAAGTACGGGAGGTGACATGGCAGGTTAATTAAGTTAATTAAATGAAAATTTAGTTAAAACCTGAGTTTAAATATTTAAATTAATTATGAAAATGTGAAAATTTTGAAAACTTTTTAAAACAAGAATTTATGATAATTAAACAAATAAGAATAGCAAGGTAAACAATAAGAAAGTGTTGGAAACAAAGTGCGCAGCGGAATTTTAAAATTTCTCATCAGAGTAATTTTCAAAACACAAGTTTGACATGTTATATGTATAAATTAGACAGATCTTACTAACCTCAGTGTGCCGAAGAACCTTCGCAACCTGTGTAGAGAAGTAACGTTCCAGAAGAGCCTCAACCAACTGGTCTTCTTTGCTATTCTCTATCCACAACATGAGTGAGTGTGGGCTCACACGTACAGCTCTTCCACCGGTGACTCTCCTTCCAACCAATAGAGAGAACCCAAAGCTAGTGCTCGTGATTTGTGAACAAAAGCTCTCAGGGAGTTTTCAGATGCTCACTAGAAGAGTATCACTCTTAATCTCTCAAATTGATCTCTTAGTAAATCATGAGACTCACTCCCTTTATATAGCTATTGGTCCTAGGGTCAGTCCATATCAGATTAGGTCTCAAAAACTCAAAACAGAATCAAATTCGAATCAGTATCTGATAAGATCCACGTGAAAATGTGTAATCTTATCTCCCACTGATCGGCAGGCCGATCAGGCCAGTTCGGCAAGCCGAACATGTCATCCGGCAGGCCAAACTCCCGAGAAAAAATCTCCGCGAATCTTTTATTTTCCACCCGAGAATCTAAAGGATAAAGTCTCAGTTTTGATTCAAATAACCCAATAGAGAAGTTATCTGATCAAAACAAACTTTATCAAGATAATCTCTAAGAAAATAAATCAATTCACAATAATTCTACAAGTTTATCTTGTTCTAATTTGTCCAAAATTGAAACAACCGATAAACAGAGAAGAATTATCTGATCGCAATAATTTAACAAGTTTATCTTGAACTAATTTCTTACAAAATTAATTCAACCGATAAACAGACATGAATTATTTGATTCTTACAAATTTTAAACCAATCTGATAAATCCGACATAAGTCACCAATTATTGGAAAAGCATGCCGTGTCATTACAGGATTTTGTGAGCTAGCAAAGGGGACCAAAATGGACCTATAAAGTTCAAGCTCATGATAATTATGAAACCCAATATCCCAGATATACATTTTACAATTATCAACTCCAACGCTACTCCACTAAAAGCTTGGAGCTACACTCTCGAACTTTATAGAATTACGAAGCTCATGTAGCTAAGTCTCCATGACATATCATAGTGTATCGCATCCCCATATGATTATCCATAATCGGCTTAAGGACAAGTTCTGTCTTACCTTCCCGATTATTTTTATCTTACGTTCCATTGTCTCACCATTAGAAAACTTACCATCTAAAGATAGTATACCATTCGGTTACACCTATGTATCCAAATGGTTGATCGCTTCGGTTTTCCAATTACAGGACAACGCATATAAGAGGATATCATTACTCCTAAAGAGGAGCTATGGATTCCATATCTATGAATAACAAGTCTACGCTATCAAGAGTCATGCCTCCAACATACCGGCATGCATACCACTATAGAGATGTGGGTGTCACCTTTGGCACATCAAAAGACACAAGTCAAGACAACGGGCCCACTATTCATCTCAGGATTAAGATACAATACAAATGACTGTCTAAAGTGAATCGATTTGCCAAGACAGAATTATTAATCCAAATCAATTCACTTTATGTCCCGATCCAACACATCGTCACCTATGACAACGCGCCAATGTTTCTATTCACGGAGTCCAACTCCGATGGCCAAGACAAACCATCTCCCATAAGGGATATAGACAACATAACAATCTTTACATGAATAAAGTGCCCAACTTTATTCCCTCTATTGCGGATCATATGTTTTAGACCGTCACCTTAAGAATCGTGTCTTCCGCATAATCAGTCCATCATATGCCCAATTCTTAAGGTTTAGACTGATAGTCTCAGACTACTGTTTGCTTATCATACATTCAACAAATATGAACGTAAAGAGGACAAGATTTGGTATATATATAAATGAATAAATTCTTTATTAATAAAAATGTCTCCAAAAACGTATTACATTTTTACTCCTTAGGGCATACATGTCTAACAATCTCCCACTTGCACTAAGTGAGTAAATACAGCAAATTTTGCATCCCCATAGCTTCCACATGCCTCTCGAAGACTCTCCTAGTAAGTGTCTTCGTAAATGGATCAGCTAAATTGTCCTCTGACGCGATCTTGCACAACATGATATGCCTGCCCTCAACGAAGTCCTTTATCACATGATATTTCCGATCAATATGTTTACTCTTCTTGTGAAATCTTGGTTCCTTAACATTAGCTACCGCCGCACTGTTATCACAGTACAGTGATACCGCTTTATCCATACCAGGAACTACCTCAAGATCCCCAAGGAACTTGCGGAGCCACACTGCTTCTTTCGAAGCATCACTAGCAGCCACATACTCGGCCTCCATCGTTGAATCTGAAGTGCAATCTTGCTTCGCACTTCTCCAACTGATGGCACCGCCGCCCAGAGTAAACACAAACCCCGAAGTCGATTTCCTAGAATCCAGACAGGATTGAAAATCCGAATCAGTGTATCCTAGAGGAGTCAAGTCCTCACACGAATACACAAGCATATACCCTCGAGTCCTTCTCAAGTACTTGAAAATATGCTTTACCGCAACCCAATGGTTCGGTCCTGGATCCGCCTGAAATTGACTTACAATCCCGACCGCATAGCTAATATCCGGTCAAGTGCAAAGCATGGCATACATGAGACTACCCACTGCCGAAGCATAAGGCACCTTCTTCATGTATTCTCTTTCTTCATAAGACTTTGGAGAGTCTTTCTTAGAAAGAGTAATTCCAGACCTAGATGGTTGCCCACCTTTCTTGGAATCCGGCATTGCAAACCTCCTGAGAATTTTATCGATGTACCCAGCCTGAGACAAAGCTATCATTTTGTTCTTCCTATCCCGAAAGATCTGGATATTGAGAACAAAATTAGCCTTACCTAAGTCCTTCTTGTCAAATTGTTTGGTCAACCATAATTTGACCGATGACAACGCCCCAACGTCATTGCCAATTAGCAGAATGTCATCTACATAGAGCAGCAGAAAAACCACATTCCCATCCTTTATGTGTTTATAAACACATGGTTCATCCACATTTTGTGAGAACCCATAAGTCTTGATCACTTGATCAAATCTTATGTTCCAAGAACGGGATGCCTGCTTAAGTCCATAAATTGACTTTAGCAACTTACAAACCTTACGCTCTTGACCTGGGACCTTGAACCCATTTGGTTGTTCCATATAAATGGACTCATCAAGATAGCCATTCAGAAAAAGCCGTCTTGACATCCATCTGCCAAATGTCGTAGTCGAGAGCGGCAGCTATGGACAAGAGAATCTGGATGGACTTAAGCATGGCTATAGGCGAAAAGGTTTCCTCATAATCGATTCCTTCCTTTTGCGTATAACCCTTAGCTACCAGTCTAGCCTTAAAGGTTTCGACCTTTCCATCCACTCCTCTTTTCCTCTTGTAGATCCACTTACACCCTATGGGTTTTACCCCTTCGAGAAGATCCACAAGCACCCAAACCCGATTAGTCTCCATAGACTTCATCTCAATGTTCATGGCCTCTGTCCAGAGTTTTGAATCAACATCCTCCATAGCTTCCGCGTAAGTATAAGGATCCCTGTCATGTTCATCCGGTTCAGCCAAAAAGACCTCCCCATTGAACATATACCTCTCAGGTTGACGCCCGATCCCCCCACTACGCCGAAGCCCCTGAGGTTGTTGTTCAGGTTTGTTTGGTTTTTCTACACCGATCGGAATGGTTTCGTTCGGAACCTCCAGAGTGAACGGATCACCCCTTAACTCCTCAAGCACCACTTTGCTTCGAGGTTTAAAGTTGTCCATGTAACTCTCCTCAAGGAAAGTTGCATTAGTTGAAACCACGACTTTATTTTCCTTTGGGTTATAAAAATAACCCCCTTTAGTCCCTTTTGGATATCCTACAAACACGCAAACTTCCAAACGTGCTTCCAACTTATTCGGATCCTTAAACAGGACATGAGCCGGACATCCCCATATGCGAATATGGTTTAAGGATGTCTTACGTCTTGTCCACAACTCGTGAGGAGTTTTAGGGACTGATTTTGAAGGCACATTGTTCAAAGATAACATGCGGTTTGTAGTGCATATCCCCAAAAGGATAAAGGCAATGATGAATAACTCATCATGGACCTAATCATGTCCAACAAAGTCCTATTCCTTCTCTCCGCTACGCCATTCTGCTGTGGAGTGCCCGGCGCAGTCAAATGGGATAAAATCCCATTCTCTAACAAGTGTCCTAAGAACTCATCAGAAAGGTATTCCCCACCTCGATCAGATCGAAGTGCCTTTATGGGTCTACCCAATTGCTTTTCCACTTCAGCCTGAAACTCCCTGAACTTATCATAAGTTTCACTTTTGTGGTGCATTAGGTACACATACCCATATCTCGAGTAATCGTCAATAAAAGTGACGAAGTACTCATACCCTCCTCGTGCCCGGATGTTCATCAGTCCGCAAACATCACTATGCACAAGTTCTAGAACCCCTTCGGCCCTATTGCCCTTAGACCCGTATGGTCTTTTGGTCATTTTACCCTCCAAACAAGATTCACATTGAGGTATAGATTCCACCTTTAAGTGACTTAAAGGTCCATCCCTCACCAACCTTTGAATCCTATTCAGGTTAATATGGCCAAGGCGCAAATGCCAAAGATAAGTCTTATTAGAGTGAGAAGTTTTAAGTCTTTTTGAGTCATTATCATTTATCTCAGCATTAAGCAATAAGTCCATCTTAGGTTTGATAAAATATAGATTATTTTGCATCCATCCAGAACAGATAAAAGATTTGTTTTTACGAATCACCACTTTTTCATTAAAAGATACCACATAGGTGTCTTTAAATAAAGAAGATATAGAAATTAAATTTCTTTTAAATTTAGGAACATAAAAACAATCTCTCAAAATTAAATTCCTATAATTATCAAAATAAAGATGGACATCTCTCACTGCTTCCGTTGAGACCAAGGATCCATCGCCCATCCGAAGCGTTAAGTCTTCACGAAGTAGACTTCTCGTTTCTTTGAATCCCTGCAGAGAAACACAAACATGATTAGTTGCACCGGAATCTATGACCCAGATGTCACTAGATTCCTCAACCAAACAAGTTTCTAAATATAGAAGATCACACCTACCTCCCTTGGAAAGGAAGTCCTTGCAATTCTTCTTAATATGCCCGACCTTTCCACAGAAGAAGCACTTAAGCTTCTTTGGGTTCTTCTTCTTCTTCTTCTTGCTCTTGGTTGCAGGAAGAATAGAAGACTTCCCACTCTTGGCCCATTGCTTCTTTCCATTCCCAGAGTTAAGATTGTCACCAGAAGCAGCTACCATGTTGGCCTCACCACCTGCAGGAGACTCCTTGATCAGCAGTTCAAACTCCTGTAACTGTTTCATCAGTTCTGTCAAGGTCATATCCCGTCTATTTCTTAGATTAAAAGTAGCTCTAAACAGAATAAATTCCTTAGACATAGTCTCAAAGACCATAGTCATCTGAGTTTTAGCATCGATGTTGGCTCCATTGGTTTGAGCCTCAGCGAGGTAACCCATGACCAACATCATGTGCTCCTTTACAGATGTCCCCAGTCTCTGTCTACAGTTTAAGAGTTTCTGAAGCGCCCCTTGCCGCTTTGTTATGGCCTGGCCTCCAAACATGTCCTCAAGATTATCCAAGATCTGCTTCGCAGTCTCATAATCCTGATGTTGAGCCTGCAACACGTTGTTCATACTAGCCATAACATAGCAGCGGGCCTGATCATTAGCATCTTTCCAATGGTCGTACGCTTGGAATTGCTCATTACTTGAGTCTCCCGTAGGCTTGGGAGGGCAAGGAGTTGTCAGAACATATTTCAGTTTCTCAAAGGATAAGACGATGTCCAGGTTTCTTTCTTAATCGTTATAATTCTCACCGGTTAATTGGTTTTTGTCAAGTATCAAAGATAAAGCGTTTTTAGACATTTTTAATCTACAATAAAGAATCATATACCAAACATAAGCAAACATATACAATAATTTAGTAAGATAACACAATCATGTAAAATCATACAAATGTGCTTATGTGTCAAAACCTTGAAAATATCACAACCTTACAACGATTATTCCCAACTCAGAATTTAACAAGCTCCTAGGGGAGTCATGCCAAATTCAATCAGGAACACGGATCCCCTCTTGATTAATATATGCCATCCAGGACCCGTATGATCCAGCATATACTAATAATCGTTTCTTTGGCCATTAATTTTATTAACAGAGCTCCTAGGGGAGGTTAATAATAAAATTAACGTGAGTGTATAACCATCATTTCAATATTTTATCCATGATTTATAATCACCACCTAGGGGTGTGCAACCATAAATCATACTAAAATACCTTATCCTTTTAGAGATCCAATCTGGTACATGATAGAAATCCCTTCCTAGGGGTTGGGACCACCATGTTCTTCCTATGGACCAACGATGGAGGCCTTAGGTCCTCTCTTCGAAAACCTTCTCCCACTCAATCTTTTGAAGTCAAGGTTTTATTTTAAAATTATGAATGAACAATTTTAATATGAGTGGCACTCCCTATTCTATATGACATGTTGTCAATATACATGGTAAATCATATTATAATGCAGACAAGCAAAGCAATCAAGCAAAGCTACAAGCAAAATAATAATTACCGTAATATTATGGTTCCACCCTAGAGAATAGAAAACTAAGATTAAAAGAGAATAATCGAGACATTTTTTGATTCTTCATCCTTGAATCCTCAAGCTGTATCCTTCTTCATGTAATATCCATCTTCAAGTCTTCAATCTCGAATGAATCAAATACTTCATATTTCCGGTCATATCCAAATTTAATGTTTCTTAGAATCGTCCCAAAAATAAAATTAAAACTACATCGAAAAAATTGCACCTTTTCTGGACTCCTGGCAGCTCTCGGTCGACAGACCGATCTAGGTGATCGGCCTGCCGATCATGGAGGTTCGGCCTACCAAACATGAAGGTTCGGCCTACCGGCAGAGCACCAAAATTTCTGCCCCACTGTCGGCCTGCCGGACCACACATCCGGCTTGCCGATCTGTGACCTTCGGCTTGCCGAACTGTGAGGTCCGGCATGCCGTCCGAGCAGAAAACCCTCAATCTAGAAAATATAATTTTAATGCAATTCATCAATTCTATTTTCAACGATTTAAAAACATAAAATTAGAGACTCAGGAAATACTTGGAGGCGCCATCATCAATCTTCAAAATCTGACTTCTCGATCCGTCTTTTTAAAATAATTATTTAATTACAAAATTCTTACAAATTAAAAATTAAATAACAATTCCTAGACGGAGATGATAGTCCGCCATCTAATTACATGAAAAACCTAGATACACATTCTAACCTCTAAGGAACCATAACCGGTATTAATTAATTAATAAATAATTAAACAATTATTTAATCAACCATAATTAATTAATAAACATTCACCACATAATCCATGACAACATATATATTATATAGAAACCTAGAGTGCCATCTCTCTATAAAATTCAATTCAAGCATAGGAGAGATTAAGATCACAAAATTTATGCGTATAACATGATCACAAACTTGCAAATTTATGTAAAAACCTCGGCTCTGATACCAATTGTTGGAAACAAAGTGCGCAGCGGAATTTTAAAATTTTTCATCAGAGTAATTTCTAAAACACAAGTTTGACATGTTATATGTATAAATTAGATAGATCTTACTAACCTCAGTGTGCCGAAGAACCTCAGCAACCTGTGTAGAGAAGTAACGTTCCAGAAGAGCCTCAACCAACTGATCTTCTTTGCTATTCTCTATCCACAACTAGAGTGAGTGTGGGCTCACATGTACAGCTCTTCCACCAGTGACTCTCCTTCCAACCAATAGAGAGAACCCAAAGCTAGTGCTCGTGATTTGTGAACAAAAGCTCTCAGGGAGTTTTCAGATGCTCACTAGAAGAGTATCACTCTTAATCTCTCAAATTGATCTCTTAGTAAATCATGAGACTCACTCCCTTTATATAGTTATTGGTCCTAGGGTCAGTCCATATCAGATTAGGTCTCAAAAACTCAAAACAGAATCAAATTCGGATCAGTATCTGATAAGATCCGCATGAAAACACGTAATCTTATCTCTCGCTGATCGGCAGGCCAAACATTCTGATCGACAGGCCGATCAGGCTAGTTCGGCAGGCCGAACACGTCATCCGGCAGGCCGAACTCACGAGAAAAAATCTCCGCGAATCTTTTATTTTCCACCCGAGAATCTAAAGGATAAAGTCTCAGTTTTGATTCAAATAACCCAATAGAGAAGTTATCTGATCAAAACAAACTTTATCAAGATAATCTCTAAGAAAATAAATCAATTCACAATAATTCTACAAGTTTATCTTGTTCTAATTTGTCCAAAATTAAAACAACCGATAAACAGACAAGAATTATCTGATCGCAATAATTCAACAAGTTTAACTTGAACTAATTTCTTACAAAATTAATTCAACCGATAAACAGACATGAATTATTTGATTCTTACAAATTTTAAACCAATCTGATAAATCCGACATAAGTCACCAATTATTGGAAAAGCATGTCGTGTCGTTACAGGATTTTGTGAGCTAGCAAAGGGGACCAAAATGGACCTATAAAGTTCAAGCTCATGATAATTATGAAACCCAATATCCCATATATACATTTCACAATTATCAACTCCAACGCTACTCCACTAAAAGCTTGGAGCTACACTCTCGAACTTTATAGAATTACAAAGCTCATGCAGCTAAGTCTCCATGACATATCATAGTGTATCGCATCCCCATATGATTATCCATAATCAGCTTAAGGACAAGTTTTGTCTTACCCTCCCGATTATTTTTATCTTACGTTCCATTGTCTCACCATTAGAAAACTTACCATCTAAAGATAGTATACCATTCGGTTACACCTATGTGTCCAAATGGTTGAGCGCTCCAGTTTTCCAATTACAGGACAACGCATATAAGAGGATATCAATACTCCTAAAGAGGAGCTATGGATTCCATATCTATGAATAACAAGTCTACGCTATCAAGAGTCATGCCTCCAACGTACCAGCATGCATACCACTATAGAGATGTGGGTGTCACCTTTGGCACATCAAAAGACACAAGTCAAGACAACGGGCCCACTATTCATCTCAGGATTAAGATACAATACAAATCACTGTCTAAAGTGAATCGATTTGCCAAGACAGAATTATTAATCCAAATCAATTCACTTTATGTCCCGATCCAACACATCGTCACCTATGACAACGCGCCAATGTTTCTATTCAAGGAGTCCAACTCCGATGGCCAAGACAAACCATCTCCCATAAGGGATATAGACAATATAACAATCTTTACATGAATAAAGCGCCCAACTTTATTCCCTCGATTGCGGATCATATGTTTTAGACCGTCACCTTAAGAATCGTGTCTTCCGCATAATCAGTCCATCATATGCCTAATTCTTAAGGTTTAGACTGACAGTCTCAGACTACTGTTTGCTTATCATACATTCAACAAATATGAACGTAAAGAGGACAAGATTTGGTATATATATAAATGAATAAATTCTTTATTGATAAAAATGTCTCCAAAAACGTATTACATTTTTACTCCTTAGGACATACATGTCTAACAGAAAGTAATAAGGAAATAAAAAGAAACGAGAATGGGTCCCACTGACCCACATCTTATGCACACACATAGTACTAACAATATTATATTACAACCACAGTCCAAGTAAATAGAGAGGGAGTTAGGATATTACATGCCTTGATTTTATTATTTAAATAACTTACTGAGTTTTTTTATTGCTCTTGTGTCCTGTCTGTGGACTCTTCTCTGATCCTAAGCTAATATTCACCTAGATGGGGAGCAAAGTTTTAAAAACAAATAAATCGTGAGCGAAAGGCTCCGTAGGACTATAATTTTTTTAAAAAACATTTAATTTCAAAAGAAAAATGTATTTAGAAAATAGACTTAAATACATAAATAAAATTTAATAAAAATTGTTCTTACCAAATCGTTTATGGGTCAACCAGAAAGAATACCATTTTCTTTTCCTAGGCAAACCATATGTATAACACCACCATAGTGGTCCAACTAGGTTTCAGGACCTGCCCCCAAGGTCGCACACTACACGACCCGATTTCTGGTATGGCATCATGCCCTTATGTTCATTTCTATCATTATTTAAAATCCATTTACTAGGAATTTTCATTTACATTCATTATGGGGGTTCATTATGAAATTCACCTCCACCCACGGCTTATAAAAATAATCGATAAAAATTCCTTTTTCAATCAACCGTTGAAAACATTTTGATAAAAACCCTTTTTAAGGCCAAAATCATTTGAAACTGGGTTAGCAAAGAAATGGATAGAAGTCCTACCTCAATACTCGTGCTGGTCTCCCACATCGTAACCCCAGTCTGTCATGCGTCAGCTCTACGGAACCACGAGCAACCTTAATTACATATAAACTGAGCCTATCAATATCTAGTTCAAGATATTCTACGTTGCTAAACTATTTTATGGTGTCCTAATGTACCATTTGTATTTATAAAATCATATTGTAATGTTAAAATCTCAATTGGGGTTCAAAACAGTAAAAACAGATGAAAAATAACAAAATTTCACCATGCCTGGTAGGCCTACCGGTCGCCCTGGTTCGAACGGCCGAACTGCACTAGAAAACCAGGTCTGATCGGTCGAACTTTTCCAAGTTCGGCCTGCCGGATGTATGAATCCGGCCTGTCGATCCTATGAATCCGGCCTGTCAACTGGAAAAATCTAGAAACTTTTAGGTACGGGTTCTCGGCCTTCTAAGTCCAAATCCTCATTTCAACCTTTTTTTCTCAGTTCTCAGGCATGGAAAACAATCATAGATGATAGAAATACATTATAAAAAACTTTTTAACTTATTTAAACAAGATTCACACAAAAACTTTGAATAAATCCAAAATTAGAGAAAATTAGAGAAAAATGAAAACACTTGATTCAAATCCGTTTTTAGCTAAACTAAGCTTAGATTCTAGTTGTTTTAAGTTCCTCTAACTAAGATCAAGGGTTTTCTAAGCTCAAATAAACTTAGATTTCAAAATACCAAGAAAATTGAAAAGTTTAGAAAAGTTTTAAAATTTGAAAACTAACCTCGAATTGAAGCTTTAAATCGTGTTTTTGGTTGATCAATCACGTTCCCGAGCCTCCAATCCACTAAACCAAAGGTTAGGGCTCAATTTAATTCAAAAATTTGAAGAGGAAATGAGAGAGGAAAAGAGAGGCAAGTGAGAGGGAGAGAGGCGAGCGAGAGAGAGAGAGAGGGAGTGAGAGAGAGCTGAGTGAAAGAGAGGGAGTGAGAGATATAAATAGAGGGAAAAGTGAGAGGTTTCACTATACAAAAACCGTATGCCGCCTATGGTTTTGTAAAACGAGATACATTTGGCATTTGACAAATTGTTTTGTTTCAAAATTCAAAATAACAATCGAAAATAATTAAGCGTAATTAAAAACCATTAAAATAATAAAAAACAACATTAATTTAAAAATTTCATAAGATGATCAAATTAAGTTTAAAACATTCATTATGGCACACTAATCTACCATGTTACATTCTACTATCACTTGATTAATTCTGTGGCGTTACAAGAAGGGTAAGCTAAAGCGAAAACAGTAAAACTAAGCACATGTGGAAACAATAAAGAATGATAAAAAATGTAAATAATTGTTTAAATAATGTAGACTACTAAACAAATTGTTTAAATAGTTGTTTCTACTAAATAATTGCTTCCAAATTTTATTTTGTTCAACGCATTTCTTCAAGAACGAGAATTTGTCCAAAAAGTAGGTTTCATAATTTCATATATTTCTTTGTGGAGGAAGTCGATTCTTCTTTGCGCTTCATCGTGGAAGATCTATATATTCTTTTTGTTTCGACAGTCGGTGAAACTTGAGACATTGCTCTTTCTTCGGCCCATTAAATTAATCGAGGTAAAAAATTTCCATGGTTGTATGAAAAATAAATGTTGCATTGATATGAGCAATTTTACTAATAGTAAGTATGGACTCTACTGTGCATGTAGAAAATTGGATGAAAAAGTATTGGATATTGACTTATTTGTTGAAAGAACATGTTTTGGCGAGTTTTGAATACCATTGGTGGATTATGGGTGGAAAATGAAAGTTCAGTATGTACATTTAAGGTTTTACTGTCTTAAAAAATTGTTTTTTTTAAAAAAATTTTTGATATAAGAAGTAGTTGTTTTATTGACCTTTGCATTAGGTAGTTCAAGAAGAAAATCCAATCTGACGATTTGAGCTGTCTTGATTATTGCTTTTCATTTGTTGATATTGCTTCTGTTTTATTCTAGTATTGTTTTCATTTTTTATCAATTGTTGATGTAATTAATAGCATAATAACTGGATATGTTAGTTCTTGTGAATTTGTTTAGCGGAATATGTAATTTTTTCAGAATGAAAGTATACTTCATTGCTTGAGGTAATTTAATACTTCGTAAATGACAAAATTGATACTGAAACTAAGTGTAAATGATGCAATTGAAAGCATAATTTTAAAAATTGACTACTATTGTAAAGTTGTCTTTTGAGTATGTCTTTAAGGAAAGAAGTTTAATGGTGGTATTCATAGGTTTTGAAATCCCCCTTGAATGGATATGTTACCTTTTGTGGAGGTAAAGTGTTTAAAAAAATTGCTCATCGAATTTTTCATTTTTTATACATTTTTTGCATTTATTTATAGAAGTGAATTTAACATAGCTTATGAATGGGGTGACCAAGAACAAATTAACTGATTTTGTAAGATAGATTATGTTAGATAAGATATATGTTTTTTGAAAACCCAATGTTGAAATAGACTTAATTTATTCACCCATTAATATACATTCGAATTGTTCCCCCTTTTCTCTCTCTCTGTTTTTTTTTTTTTTTTGTTTATCCATTTTGGTTTCTGATTGAAGTACTATATTTCTATCGTGTCGTGATCTAAGAGGTTGTTGTTTTGTTGGGTATTTAACATCAATTAGCAAAGGAAAAAGTGAAGGTCATTAAAGTTGTTTTGAGTTTACAATGCACTTCACTTTGCCTGATTTTAAAACCAAGCACATTTATCTTCAAAATTCTAAGCTGTTACTTTTCTATGTTTTGGGTTATAATAATAAGTAAAGAAGATACAATAGTAATCACATTTTAGTTCATTTTGTAGAAGTGGATTTAAGCAACAGATAGGATCAGCTTGGATCGTTAATATTTTTTCTCTTTGATTTCAAGATTCTAATTCAATTATATTCTTTTCCTTTTCCATTTAAAACTTGTGATAATGATGTTTAAAAATTTCTTGTTCCCAACAGCTATGGTCTGAACAACAGGACTAAGGAAGGCCTTGAATGATCCCGTCAACATCTGTGGTAGAAAACAATTTGAATCGTGTTATGCAATTTCGTTGCTCTCCCAGAAGATTGGTTAAACGATGTCATGGAATGAGCAAAGAGCAGCTGAATTTGGTGAGGCATATGGGGTCTGGTAACTTGTTTGGGTTGCCAAGCCTCAATAGTTGCCATAACCTTATGATGTGGTCGCTTGAAAATTTCAATGTCACTGGCCGTTCTATCACCTTCGACAGGAAGGCCTATATACTTAAGGCTTCTTTGTTTTTTGTTGTAATGGGAGTAAGAGACAGCGAAGATGATCTCGAGCAGATAGGATCAGATGAGGAAGTGAAGTGAAGGAGGTTTCAAGTGAAGCGGGAGAACGAAAATCTAACTGTTGAACAAATGTACAAGGACTTAAAAGGCACTGTTGCTGCGGGAACTTTTTGTTAGAAGATTTGTGCTATTTATGATTGGTATGGTCCTGATGCCAACCAGATCAGTGAAGGTTAGAGCTTTAATCCTCCGCTCAACCACAGGCGTCCACAGTATGAAGAATAAGAACCAGGCAACCCATTCGGTGAATTTTCTTGTGAAGTCAATTTGGGATTTCAAGGACAAGAGGGGCTTGTTCATTTCCATATGTGTGTATTTCCTCCAAGGATGTAAAGACTAATTTTGTACGAGAGTTTGTCCTTTAATTTATATTACAATGATTATAATCACTTCACTATGTGAATAAGTCTTTGACTAGTTCTTATTCATTATATTCGAGTCCTATATCTTCACCACGTTGAGACCAAGGCTGTTTTTTCTTGGATTGATAAGTGGGACGGTTTTGTAGGAAGAAGAGTACGTTATTTCATTGCTTTTGTGCGATTTGTCACGTTGTAAAATAATAAAGCAGGAGTCTATTCTATCTATTTTGGTATATACCTAATCGTGATGAAATTAAAACAAATGTATATGGGGGTGTTCGTAATTGATGTTGCGAGAAAGGAAAGGCAGTTGGTCGAGGGTTAAGTCGTGAATCTGGAGGCCGACGTAATGGAATCCAAGAATCAATTGCAATACAAAAAGCAAGAGATTAGAGATATGATAAAGTTAGTGCAATCTGCCATTGAAGGCGGGGTCTATACGGTGGACTTCCAGTTGGTCCTAAGCTGGTCTTAAGCTGTATTCCACTTAGAGGGGAGATGGGTTGAAAACAAAGAAAAATGTGAGCGGAAAGCTCAGTAAGACTAAGTTTTGAAAATTGTTAAATTTAATATAAAATTTATCATATAGAAAAATATTTTGAAAACAGGAATAAATGAATCCAATTAAATCATTCTTACCAAAATAGTCCTTTATTCATTTGAAAATAAAATCCATTATGAAGTCTTGGGCAAACCATAGTAAATCACCACCGTAGTGACCTAGTTAGGTTTCGAGACCTGCCCCCAAGGTCACACTCTACACGATCCAATCTCTAAATATGGCATCATGCCCTCATGTGTATTTATCATTATTTAAATCACATGTTACCGGGTATTCTTAATTACATTCATCATTTGATTCATTATGAACATTCATTCTTAGGCAAGTAATGAAAAATATTAAAAAGTTTATCTAAACCGTTCCTTGAAATTCGTTTTAAAAGAAATCATTTTGTAAGAAATCATTTTGAAAGAAGTCATTTTGTGGCCAAAGCCCCCTTGTGAGAACATTTAAAACATTTTATCATTTATTGAAAACATTTTGGAAGAATCCTTGGAGGTCAAAATCATTAAAAACTTGGTTACCAAGAAAGGGGTAGAAGTCCTACCTCAATATTCTGCACCGATGCCCAGCACCGTAGTCTCGACCCACTATACACTAGCTCCACGGAACCACGAACAACCTCAAATTTGAGCTTTGATTCACGTTTGTGGATGTTACTTCCCAACTTCCAATTTGACTAGAAATTGAAGCTTGAACTCAAAATTTTGAATTGAGAAGAGAGAGGAGAGAGAGGCAGCGGTGAGAGGGAGAAAGAGAGAGAAAGAGAGCTGAGAAAGAGAGTGAACGAGAGTGAGAGAGGAAGAGGGTGAGGGAGAGTTAAACAAATAAGGAGCGGGTGGTTTTGTTGTGAGGAAACCATGTGCCACCAATGGTTTTGCACAAAGAGATATAATTGGCATTTGATAAATTGTTTTGTTCCAAAATTCAAAATAACATATAAAACAATTAAAATAATGGAAAGATGAAATAATTTGGAAAATGCTACAAAATAATCAAATTAAGTTCAAATTACATTTAGGCACACTAATACACCATTTTATACACTAATAATACTTAATTAAATTTAGGATGTTGCAATTCTCCACCCCTAAAAGAAATTTTGTCCTCAAAATTTGGAATCAACTCAAAAACAAAACAAATGCGAGTACAACTCTCGCATAGTTGATTCTAACTCCGGAGTCGCTTTACCAACTCCATGATGCTACCACATGACTTTCACTAATTGAATTTCACGGCGTTGCAAACTTATCACTCTTCGATCAATAATCTAAATCGGTACCTCTTCATAGGCATTGTCTTCCTAAATTTGCACAACATGACATGAAATAACCTTGCTTGGTTCAGGCAGACGTTTCCAAAACATCGACACGTGAGATACGTCATGCACATGAGAAAGCTCAAGAGGAAGGCTGAAACAATATGCAACCACAGAAACACGTTGAGATATCTCAAACGAACCAACATACCTTGGTGCAAGTTTCCCATTTACATCAAAGCATGAAATACTCTTACGCGGAGAAACCTTTAGGAGAACGAAATCCCCTACTTTGAATCCCAAAGGTCGACGCTTCTAGTCAATGTAACTCTTCTACCTACTTGAGTAGCTCTCAACCAATCACGAATCATAGTAACCCTTTTCATTGCTCCCATGGATCTTTATAGGTCCGATGACGATCTTGTCCTCCAGTTTTGCCCAACACACTAGTGATCTACTATTGGAAAAATATTACGCAATAGAATTTTAAAAATTTTATATCAGAGTATTTTTCAAAACACAAGTTTGACAGGCTATGTGTATAAATTAACCAGATCTTAGTAACCTTTGAATGCCGAAGACCTTCCACAATCCGTGAAGAGAAGTAACGTTCCAGAACAGCCTTAACCAGCTAGTCTTCTTTGCTATTCTCTATCCACGATTGGAGTGAGTGTGGGCTCACACGCATAGGTCTTCCTCTAGGTAACTCTCCTTACAACCAATCGAGAGAACCTAAAGCTAGTATTCGTGATTTGTGAACAAGAGCTCTCAGGGAGTTTTCAGATTCTCACCAATAGAGTATCACTTTTAATCTCTCAGCTTATCTAAGTAACTTTTAAGACTTACTCCCTATTTATAGAGGTTGGGTCTAGGCTTAGTCCTTATCAGATTATGTCTCAAAATTCGAATCAGAGTCAAATTTGGATCAATATCTGATAAAATATGCATAAAAATGCATGATCTTATCCTCCGCTCATCGGCAGGCCGAACACCAGGATCAGCATGCTGAACTACCGAATAAAATCTCAGCGAATGTTTTGTTTCTCACCCAAGATTCTATAGGATAAAGCCTTAGTTTTAATTCAAATAACCCAATAGAAAAGTTATCTAATTAAAACAACTTTATCTAGATAATCTCCAGGAAAATAAATGAATTCCCAATAATTCTACAAGTTTATCTTGATCTAATTTATTCAAAAATTAAATCAACCGATAAACAGACAAGAATTATTCGATCCCAATAATTCAACAAGTTTATCTTCAATCAATTTTATCACAAAATTAATTCAACCAATAAACAGACATGAATTATCTGATTCTTCTAAATTTAAACTAATCTGATAAATCTGACATAAGTCACCAATTATTGGAAAAGCACACCGCATCGTTACAAGATGTTGTGAGCTAATAAAGGGGACCAAATGGACCTATATAGTTCAAGCTCTCGATAATTATGAAACCCAATATCCCAGATACACATTTCATAATTATCAACTCCAACGCTACTCCACTAAAAGCTTGGAGCTACACTCTCGAACTACATAGAATTACGAAGCCCGTATAGCTAAGTTTCTATGATATATCATAGTGTATCGTATCCACGTAGGATTATCCATAATCGGCTTAAGAAAAAATTCTGTCTTACTTTTCGGATTATTTTTATCTTAAATTTCATTATCTCACCATCGAAAAACTTACCATCCAAAGACGGTATATCATTCGGTTACACCAATGTATCTAAATGGTTGAGCACTTTAGTTTTTCAATTATAGGATAACGCATATAAGAGGATATCACTACTCCTAAAGAGGAGCTATGGATTTTATATCTATGAATAACAGGTCTACGCTACCAAAAGTCATGCCTCCAACGTATCGGCATGCATACCACTATTAAGATGTGGGTGTCACCCTTTGGTACATCAAAAGACACAAGTCAAGACAACGAGCCCATTACTCATCTCAGGATTAAGATACAACACAAATGATTGTCTAAAGTGAATCAATTTGCCAAGATAGAATTATTAATCCAAATCAATTCACTTTATGTCTAGATCCAACACATCGTCACCTATGACAACGTGTCAATGTTTCTATTCATGGAGTCCACCTCCGATGGCCAAGACAAACTATCTCCCAATTGGGATATAGACAACATAACAATCTTTACATGAATAAAGTGCCCAACTTTATTCCCTCGATTGTAGATCTTATGATTTAGACCATCACCTTAAAAATTGTGTCTTCCGCATAATCTGTCCATCATATGCCCAATTCTTAAGGTTTAGACCAACAGTCTCAGACTATTGTTTGCTTAACATACATTTAACAAATATGAACATAAAGAGGATAAGATTTGGCATATAAACAATAAATAAATTCTTTATTTATAAAAATGTCTCCAAAAACTTATTACATTTTTACTCCTTAGGGCATACATGTCTAACAATCTCCCACTTGCACTACGTAAGTAAATATGACAAATCTTGTATCCCCATAGCTTCCACATACTTCTCGAAGACTCTCCCAGTAAGTGTCTTCGTAAATGGATCAGTTAAATTGTCCTCTGACGCGATCTTGCACACCGTGACATGCCTGCCTTCCACGAAGTCCTTTATCACATGATACTTCCGATCAATATGCTTACTCTTCTTGTGGAACCTTGGTTCCTTAGCATTAGCTACCACCGCATTGTTATCATAGTACAGTGATACCGCCTTATCCATACCAGGAACTACCTCAAGATCCCCAAAGAACTTGCGGGGCCACACTGCTTCTTTTGAAGCATCACTAGCTACCATATACTCGGCCTCCATTGTTGAATCCGAAGTGCAATCTTGCTTCACACTTCTCCAACTGATGGCACTGTCCCCCAGAGTAAACACAAAACCCAAAGTCGATTACCTAGAATCCAAACAGGATTGAAAATTTGAGTCAGTATATCCTAGAGGAGTCAAGTCTTCACTCGAATACACAAGCATATACCCTCGATCCTTCTCAGGTACTTGAAAATATGCTTAACCGCAACCCAGTGGTTCGGTCCTAGATCTGCCTGAAATCGACTTACAATCTCGACCGCATAACTAATATCAGGTCATGTGCAAAGCATGACATACATGAGACTACCCACTGTTGAAGCATAAGGCACCTTCTTCATGTATTCTCATACCTCCTCAGGCTTGAAGAGTCTTTCTTAGAAAGAGTAATTCCAGACCTAAATGGTTGTCCACCTTTCTTGGAATCCTGCATTGCAAACCTCCTGAGAATTTTATTTATGTAGCCGGCCTAGAATAAAGCTATCATTTTATTTTTCCTATCTTGAAAGATCTGGATACCAAAAAAAAAAAATTAGCCTCACCCAAGTCCTTCATGTCAAACTCTTGGTCAACCATAATTTGACCGATGACAATGTCCCAGTGTTATTGCCAATTAACAGAATGTCATCTACATAGAGCAGTAGAAAAACCACCTTCCTATCGTTAATGTGTTTGTAAACACATGGCTTATCCACATTTTGTAAGAACCCATAACTCTTGATTACCTAATCAAATCTTATGTTCCAAGAATGGGAAGCCTGCTTGAGTCCATAAATTGACTTTAGTAGCTTACAAAATTTACCCTCTTGACCTTGAACCCGTCTGGTTGTTCCATATAAATGGATTCAACAAGATAGCCATTCAGAAAGGCCGTCTTGACATCCATCTGTGAAATCTCATAGTCGAGAGCGGCAACTATGGACAAGAGAATCCGGATGGACTTAAACATGGCTACAGGCGCAAAGGTTTCCTCATAATCGATTCCTTCCTTTTGCGTATAACCCTTAGCTACCAGTCTAGCCTAAAAGGTTTCGACCTTTCCATCCACTCCTCTTTTCCTCTTGTAGATCCACTTACACCCTATGGGTTTTACCCCTTTGGGAAGATCCACAAGTTCCTAGACCTGATTAGTCTCCATAGACTTCATCTCTATATTCATGGCCTCTATCCAGAGTTTTAAATCAACATCCTCCATAGCCTCTACGTAAGTATAATGATCCCTGTCATGTTCATCCAGTTCATCCAAGAAGACCTTCCTATTGAACATATACCTCTTTGGTTGACGCCTGATCCTCCCACTACGTCGAAGTCCCTTAGGTTGTTGTTCAGATTTGTTTGGTTTTTCTACACTGACCGAAACGGTTTCATTCAGAACCTCTAGAGTGATCAGATCACTCCTTAACTCCTCAAGCACCACTTTGCTTCGAGGTTTAAAGTCGTCCATGTAACTCTCCTCAAGGTAAGTTGCATTAGTTGAAACCATGACTTTATTTTCCTTTGGGTTATAAAAATAACCCCCTTTAGTCCCTTTTGGATATCCTACAAACACGCAAACTTTCGAAAGTGCTTCCAACTTATTCGGATCCTTAAACAGGACATAAGCCGGACATCTCCATATGTGAATATGGTTTAAGGATGTCTTCTTACCCGTCCACAACTCGTGAGGAGTTTTAGGGACCGATTTTGAAGGCACATTGTTCAAAAGATAACATGCAGTTTGTCGTGCATATCCCTAAAAAGATAAAGGCAACGATGAATAACTCATCATGGACCTAACCATGTCCAATAAAGTTCTATTCCTTCTCTTCGCTATGCCATTCTGTTGCGGAGTGCTTGGCGCAATCAAATGGGATAAAATCTCATTCTCTAATAAGTGTCCCAAGAACTCATCAGAAAGGTATTCTCTACCTCGATTGGATTGAAATGCCTTTATGGGTTTGCCCAATTGCTTTTCTACTCTAGCCCGAAACTCCTTGAACTTGTCAAAAGTTTCGCTTTTGTAGTGCATCAGGTACACATACCCATATATTGAGTAATCGTCAATAAATGTGACAAAGTACTCATATCCTCCTCGTGCTCGGATGTTCATCGGTCTATAAACATCACTATGCACAAGTTCTAGAACCCCATCGGCCCTATTGCTCTTAAGACTGAATGGTCTTTTGGTCATTTTACCCTCCAAACAAGATTCACATTAAGGTATAGATTCCACTTTTAAGTGACTTAAAGGTCTATCCCTTACCAGCCTTTGAATCCTATTTAGGTTAATATGACCAAGGCACAAATGCCAAAGATAAGTCTTATTAGAGAGAGAAGTTTTAAGTCTTTTAGAGTTATTATCACTTATCTCAACATTAAGTAGTAAGTCCATCTTAGGTTTGATAAAATATAGATTATTTTGCATCCATCCAGAAAAGATAAAAGATTTGTTTTTATGAATCACCACTTTATCATTAAAAGAAACCAAATAGGAGTCTTCAAATAAACAAGCTACAGAAAATAAATTCCTTTTAGATTTAGGAACATAAAATCAATCTTGCAAAATTAAATTCCTATAGTTATCAAAACAAAGATGGACGTCTCCCACTGTTTCCGCTGAGACCAAGGATCCATTGCCCATCCGAAGCATGGAGTCTTCATGTAGCAGACTTCTCGTTTCTTTGAACCCCTGTAGAGAAACACAAACATGATTAGTTGCACCAAAATCTATGACCTAAATATCACTGGATTCCTTAACCAAACAAGTTTCTAAATACAGAAGATTACACCTACCTCCTTTGGAAAGGAAGTCCTTGCAATGCTTCTTTATATGCCCAACCTTCCCACAAAAGAAGCACTTAAGCTTCTTCGGGTTCTTCTTCTTCTTCTTCTTGCTGCTCCTAGTGCTAGCAAGAATAGAAGACTTCTCGTTCTTCGCCCGTTGCTTCTTTCCATTCCCAGGGTTGGAATTGAAACTAGGAGTAGCTACCATGTTGGCCTCTCCACCCGCAGGAGACTCCCAGATCAGCAGTTCGAACTCTTGTAACTATTTCATTAATTCTGTTAAGGTCATATCCCGCATATTGCTCAAATTAAAAGTAGCTCTAAACAGAATAAATTCCTTTGACAGAGTCTCAAAAACCTTAGTCATCTGAGTTTCAACATCGATGTCGGCTCCATTGGTTTGTGCCTCTACGAGGTAACCCATGACCAACATCATGTGCTCCTTTATAGATGTCCCCGGCCTCTGCTTATAGTTAAGAAGTTTACGAAGTGCCACTTGCCACTTTGTTATGGCTTGGCCTCCAAACATGTCTTCATGATTATCCAAGATCTGCTTCGCGGTCTCATAATCCTGATGTTGAGCCTGCAGCACATTATTCATGCTAGCCATAACATAGAGTAGGCTTGATCGTTTGCATCTTTCCAGCGATCTCACACTTGGAATTGCTCGTTAGTGGAATCTCCCATTGGATCGGGAGGACAAGGGGTTGTTAGCACAGATTTCAGTTTCTCAAAGGAAAGGTCGATATCTAGGTTCTGTTTCCAATCATTATAATTCTCTCCGGTTAATAGGTTTTTGTCAAGTATCGAAGATAAAGTGCTTTTAGACATTTTTAATCTACAATAAAGAATCATATACCAAACATAAGAAAACATATCATAATAATTTAGTAAGATAACACAATCATGTAAAAGCATACAAATGTGTTTATGTTTCAAAACCTTGAAAATTTCACAACCTTACAATGATAATTCCCAACTCAGAATTCAACAAGCTCCTAGGAAAGTCATGCCAAATTCAATCAGGAACACGAATCCCCTCCTAATTAATATATGCCATCCAGGACCCGTATGATCTAGCATATATTAATAATCGTTTCTTTGGCCATTAATTTTATTAACAAAGCTCCTAGGGGAGGTTAATAATAAAATTAACGTGAGTGTATAACCATTGTTTCAATATTTTATCCATGATTTATAATCACCACCTAGGAGTGTGTAACCATAAATCATGCTCAAATACCTTCTCCTCTCAGAGATCTAATCTAGTACATGATAGAAATCCCTTCCTAGAGGTCGGGACCACCATGTTCTACCCATAGACTAACAATGGAGGCCTTAGGTCCTCTCTTCGAAAACTTTCTCCCACTCAATCTTTTGAAATCAAGGTTTTATTTTAAGAATATGCATGAACAATTTTAATATGAGTGGCACTCCCTATTCTATATGACATGTTATCAATATACATGGCAAATCATATTATAATGCACACAAACAAAGCAATCAAGCAAAGCTACAAGCAAAATAATAATAACCGTAATATTATGGTTCCACCCTAGAGAATAGAAAAATAAACATTACAAGAGAATAATTGAAACATATTATCGATTCTTCATCCTTGAATCCTCAAGCTGTATCCTTCTTCATGTAATGCCCATCTTCAAGTCTTCAATCCCGTATGAATCGAATACTTCATATTTCCAGTCATATCCAAATTTAATGTTTCTCAGAATTGTCCCAAAAATAAAATTAAAACTACATTGAAAAACTACACCTTTTCTAGAAAAATTTCTAGCTCTCGATCGGCAGGCCGATCTAGGTGATCGGCCTGTCGATTCATGAAAGATCGGCCTACCAAACTAAAAGTTTGGCCTACCACCAAAGCCTCCTGATTTTTGCCTTGCTGTCGGCCTACCGATCTGCGACCATCGGCCTGCTGAACTAGAAGGTTCGGCATGCCAATCGAGCAAAAATCACTCATTCCAGAAAATACTATTTTTAATGCAATTCATCAATTTTATTTTCAATAATTTTAAAACATAAAATTAGAGACTCAGGAAATACCTAGGAGCGCCATTATCAATCTTCTAGATCTGTCTTCTCTGAATGATTATTTAATTACAAAATTCTTACAAATTTAAAATTAAACAATGATTCCTAGACGGAGATGATAATCTGTCATCTAATTACATGAAAAACTAGATACATATTCTAACCTCTAAGGAACCATAACCGGCATAAATTAATTAATTAATTAATAATTAAATAACAATTTAATCAGCCATAATTAATAAACATTCACCATATAATCCATGACAACATAAAATATATAGAAACCTAGAGTGCCAACTGTCTATAAAATTAAATTCAAGCATAGAAGAGATTAAAATCATAAAATTTTTACATATAGCATAATCACAAACTTGTAAATTTATGCAAAAACTATGGCTCTGATACCAATTGTTGGAAAAATAATACATATCAAAATTTTAAAAATTTTATATCAGAGTATTTTCCACAACATAAGTTTGGCACGCTATATGCATAAATTAACAAGATCTTACTAACCTTTGAATGCCAAAGACCTTCCGCAATCCGTGAAGAGAAGTAACGTTCCAGAAGAGCCTCAACCAACAGGTCTTCTTTGCTATTTTCTATCCACTCTTAATCTCTCAACTGATCTAAGTAACTCCTAAGACTTAACCCCTATTTATAGAGGTTGGGTCTAGGCTTAGTCCTTATTAGATTATGTCTCAAAAATTCAGATCAGAATCAAATTCAAATCAAAATCTGATAAAATCCGCATAAAAATGCGTGATCTTATCCTTTGCTCATCAGCAGGGCGATCTACCTAATCGGTAGGCCAAACATGCATCATCGGTAGGCCAAACATGCATCATCGGTAGGCCAAACACCAAGATCGGCATGTCGAACTGCTGAATAAAATCTTAGCGAATCTTTTATTTTCCACCCAAGAATCTATAAGATAAAGTCTTAGTTTTAATTCAAATAACTCAATAGAAAAGTTATCTAATTAAAACAACTTTATCTAGATAATCTCTAGGAAAATAAATGAATTTCTAATAATTCTGCAAGTCTATCTTGATTTAATTTATTCAAAAATTAAATCAATCGATAAACAGACAAAAATTATCTGATCCCAATAATTCAACAAGTTTATCTTGAATCAATTTTATCATAAAATTAATTCAACCGATAAACAGACATGAATTATCTGATTCTTCCAAATTTAAACTAATCTGATAAATCTGACATAAGTTACCAATTATTGAAAAAGCATGTCGTATTGTTACAGGATGTTGTGAGCTAGCAAAGGGGACCAAATGGACCTATATAGTTCAAGCTCCCGGTAATTATGAAACCCAATATCCCAGATATACATTTCATAATTATCAACTCCAACGTTACTCCACTAAAAGCTTGGAGCTGTACTCTTGAACTACATAGAATTACAAAGCCCGTGTAGCTAAGTCTCCATGATATATCATTGTGTATCGTATCCCTATAGGATTATCCATAATCAACTTAAGGATAAATTCTGTCTTACCTTCCAGATTATTTTTATCATATGTTCTATTATCTCACCATCGAAAAACTTACCATCCAAAGGCGGTATACCATTCGGTTACACCTATGTATCCAAATGGTTGAGTGCTCCAGTTTTCCAATTACAGGATAACGCATATAAGAGGATATCACTACTCCTAAAGAAGAGCTATGGATTCCATATCCATGAATAACAGGTCTACACTACCAAGAGTCATACCTCCAACGTTCCGGCATACATGCCACTATTAAGATGTAGGTGTCACCCTTTGGTACATCAAAAGACACAAGTCAAGACAACAGGCCCATCATTTATCTTAGGATTAAGATACAACACAAATGATTTTCTAAAGTGAATCGATTTGCTGAGACAGAATTATTAATCCAAATCAATTCACTTTATGTCCCGATCCAACACATCGTCACCTATGACAATGTGCCAATGTTTCTATTCACGGAGTCTACCTTCGATGGTCAAGACAAACCATCTTCCAAAAGGGATATAGACAACTTAACAATCTTTACATGAATAAAGCACCCAACTTTATTCCCTCTATTGCAGATCTTATGATTTAGACTGTCACCTTAAGAATCATGTCTTTCGCATAATCTGTCCATCATATGCCCAATTCTTAAAGGTTTAGATTGACAGTCTCAAACTATTATTTGCTTAACATATATTCAACAAATATGAACGTAAAGAGGATAAGATTTGGTATATTAATAATGAATAAATTCTTTATTATAAAAATGTCTCCAAAAACATATTACATTTTTACTCTTTAGGGCATACATGTCTAACATCTACATGGTCATCCATAAAGTGCCTTGAATGGTGCCATACTAATACTCGTTTGGTAGCTGTTGTTGCACGTAAATCGTCCCAGATGCCAACACAAATCTGCCAAAATCTAATACACATGCACATAACATACCTTTCAAGATTTGAATGACTTGCTTGGACTGCCCATCAATCTAAGGATGAAAAGCGATGCTGAAATTCAAGTCCATTCCTAAATCTTCCTAGAAACTCCTCCAATACTCAGTGTTAAATCGGGTGTCTCCATCGGAGGTGACGGATAGTAGAACTCTATGCAATCTCACTATATTTTCCAAATACAGCTCCCCAAGAACTCTTCTTGAACATGTCAACCTAATTGGTATGAAATGCATCGATTTTGTTGACATATCAGCGACAACCTAAGTCGCATCATGCCTTTGCTCTGTCGTCGACAATCCAATAAGGAAATCCATCGTGACATGTTCTCATTTCCACCCTAGAATAGGAAGTGGTTAAACCTATCCAGCGGGCTTCTGGTGTTTGGCTTTTACCTAGAGGCAAGTTACACACCTGGTGACATACTCTTGAACATCCTTCTTCCTACCTATCCATCAATATTGTCTCTTCAAATCATGGTACATCTCCGTGCTCCCTGGACAAATAACAAACTGGGATCTGTGAGCTTTGTCCGTTACGGCCTTCATCATTTTTGCAATTGTAGGTTTTGCCAGATGTTCCCTGAAGTACAACGACCTGTTTGCATATGTCTTCCATTCCATGAACTGTTCCCCGTTCTAAATTTGCATCGATATTCCGGGTAGGTGCTAATCTTGTTAGACATGTATGCCCTAAGGAGTAAAAATATAATAAGTTTTTGGAGACATTTTTATCTATAAAGAATTTATTCATTATTACTATACCAAATCTTGTCCTCTTTACGTTCATATTTGTTGAATGTATGTTAAGCAAATAATAGTCTGAGACTGTCAATCTAAACCTTTAAGAATTGAGCATATGATGGGCAGATTATGCGGAAGACATGATCCTTAAGGTAACAGTGTAAATCATAAGATCTGCAATCGAGGGAATAAAGTTGGGCACTTTATTCATGTAAAAATTGTTATGTTGTCTATATTCCTATTGGGAGATGGTTTGTCTTGACCGTCGGAGGTGGACTCCATGAATAGAAACATTGGCGCATTGTCATAGGTGACCATGTATTGGATCGGGACATAAAGTGAATCGATTTGGATTTATAATTCTGTCTCGGCAAATCAATTCACTTTAGACAATCATTTGTATTGTATCTTAATCAATTCACTTTATGTTGTCATGAATTATGTGGTGAATGTTCATTAACTAATTATCGGGACATAAAATGGTTATTTAATTATTTATTAATTAATTAATTTATACCGGTTATGGTTCCTTAGCGGCTAGAATGTGTATCTAGGTTTTTCATGTAATTAGATGGCAGACTATCATCTCTATCTAGGAATTATTATTCAATTTTAAATTTGTAAGAATTTTGTAATTAAGTAATTATTCGGAGAAGACGGATCTAGAAGGTGGATCGAAAAGAATGATGATGGTGCTCTCAGGTATTTTTTGAGTCACTAATTTTATGTTTTTGAATTGTTGAAAATAAAATTGATGAATTGCATTAAAAATTGTATTTTCTAGAATTAGAGATTTCTGCTCGATCGGCATGCCGAACTGTGCCGATGGTCACAGACCGGCAAGCCAAACTTGAGGTTCGATAGGCCATAGGTAGGATAGAAATAAGGTGGCTTTGGCGACAGGCCAAACTTCTAGTTCGACAGGCCGAACTTTCATGAGTCGGCATGCCGATCACCCAGATCGGCCTACCGGTTGAGAACTAGCAAATTTCTAGAAAATGTGCAGTTTTTTCATTGCAGTTTTAATTTTATTTTTGGGATAATTTTGAGAAACATTAAATTTGGATATGACCAGAAATATAAAGTATTCGATTCATACAGGATTGAAGACTTGAAGATGGGCGTTACATGAAGATGGATATAGCTTGAGGGTTCAAGGATGAAGAATCAATAATATGTCTCGATTATTCTCTTGTAGTCTTAGTTATCTATTCTCTAGGGTGGAACCATAATATTACGGTTATTATTATTTTGCTTGTAGCTTTGCTTGTCTGCATTATAATATGATTTGTCATGTATATTGATAACATGTCATATAGACTAAGGAGTGCCGATCATATTAAAATTGTTCATGCATGATCTTAAAATAAAACATTGATTTCAAAAGATTGAGTGGGAGAAGGTTTTCAAAGAGAGGACCTAAAGCCTCCATCGTTGGTCCATAGGCAGAACATGATGGTCCCGACCCTTAGGAAGGGATTTCTATCATGTACCAGATTGGATCTCTAAAAGGATAAGGTATTTTAGCTTGATTTATGGTTGCACACCCCTAGGTGGTGATTATAAATCATGGATAAAATATTGAAATGATGGTTATACACTCACGTTAATTTTATTATTAACCTCCCCTGGGAGCTCTGTTAATAAAATTAATGGCCAAAGAAACGATTATTAATATATGCTGGATCATACGGGTCCTAGATGGCATATATTAATCAGGAGGGGATCCATGTTCCTAATTGAATTTGGCATGACTCCTCTAGGAGGTTGTTGAATTCTAACTTGGGAATTATCCTTGTAAGGTTGTGATATTTTCAAAGTTTTGACACATAAACACATTGGTATGTTTTTATATGATTGTGTTATCTTACTAAATTATTATTATATGTTTGCTTATGGTTGGTATATGATTCTTTATTGTAGATTAAAAATGTCTAAAAATAGTTTATCATCAATACTTGATAGAAACCATTAACTGGAGAGAATTATAATGATTGGAAATGGAACCTAGATATCATCCTTTCCTTTGAGAAACTGAAATATGTATTGACAACCTCTTGTCCTCTCGAGCCTACGGGAGAGTCATCTAATGAGCAATTCTAAGTGTACGATCGCTGGAAAGATGCAAATGATCAGGCCCACTGTTATGTTATGGCTAGCATGAATAACGTGCTGTAGGCTCAACATTAGGATTATGAGACTGCGAAGCAGATCTTGGATAATCTTAAGGATATGTTTGGAAGCCAGGCCATAACAAAGTGACAAAGGGAGCTTCAAAAACTCTTAAACTATCAGCAGAGACCGGGGACATTTGTAAAGGAGCACATGATGTTGGTCATAGGTTATCTCACTGAGGCACAAACCAATGGAGCCGACATCGATGTTAAACTCAGATGACTATGGTATTTGAGACTCTGTTAAAGGAATTTATTCCATTTAGAGCTACTTTTAATTTGAGCAATAGGCGGGATATGACCTTAACAAAATTGATGAAATAGTTATAGGAGTTTGAACTGCTAATCAGGGAGTCTCCTCTGGGTGGAGAGGCCAACATGGTAGCTGCTTTTGGTTCCAATCCTAACTCTAGGAATGGAAAGAAGCAACGGACCAAGAACAGGAAGTCTTCTATTCCTGCTAGCACCAAGAGCAAGAAGAAGAAGAAGAAGAAGAACCCAAAAGTGCTTCTTCTGTAGGAAGGTCAGGCATATCAAGAAGCATTGCAAGGACTTCCTTTCCAAAGGAGGTAGGTGTGATCTTCTATATTTAGAAACTTGTTTGGTTGAGGAATCCAGTGACATTTGGGTCATAAATTCCAGTGCAACTAATCATGTTTGTGTTTCTTTGCAGGGGTTCAAAGAAACGAGAAGTCTGCTGCATGAAGACTTCACGCTTCGGATGGGCGATGGATCCTTGGTTTCAGCGGAAGCAGTGGGAGACATCCATCTTTATTTTGATAATTATAGGAATTTATTTTGCAAGATTGTTTTTATGTTCCTAAATTTAAAAGGAATTTAATTTCTGTAGCTTGTTTATTTAAAGACTCCTACTTGGTTTCTTTTAATGATAAAGTGGTGATTCGTAAAAACAAATCTTTTATCTGTTCTGAATGGATGCAAATTAATCTATATTTTATCAAACCTAAGATGGACTTATTGCTTAATGCTGAGATGAATAATAATGACTCTAAAAGGCTTAAAACTTCTCACTCTAATAAGACTTATCTTTGGCATTTGCGCCTTGGTCATATTAACCTGAATAGGATTCAAAGGTTGGTAAGGGATGGACCTTTAAGTCACTTAAATGTAGAATCTATACCTCAATGTGAATCTTGTTTGGAGGGTAAAATGACCAAAAGACCATTCGGGTCTAAGGGCAATAGGACCGAAGGGGTTCTAGAACTTGTGCATAGTGATGTTTGCAACTGATGAACATCCAGGCATGAGGTGGGTATGAGTACTTTGTCACATTTATTGACGATTACTCAATATATGGGTATGTGTACCTGATGCATCACAAAAGTGAAACTTTTGACAAGTTCAAGGAGCTTTGAGCTAAAGTGGAAAAGCAATTGGGTAGACCTATAAAGGCACTTCGATTCGATCGAGGTGGGGAATACCTTTCTGATGAGTTCTTGGGACACTTATTAGAGAATGGGAGTTTATCCCATTTGACTACGCCAGGCACTCAACAGCAGAATGGCATAGTGGAGAGAAGAAATTGGACTTTATTGGACATGATTAGGTCCATGATGAGTTATTTATCATTGCCTTTATCCTGTTGGGGATATGCACTACATACCGCATGTTATCTTTTGAACAATGTGCCTTCAAAATTGGTCCCTAAAACAACTCAGGAGTTGTGGACGAGTAGGAAGACATCCTTAAACCATATTCGCATATGAGGATGTCCGACCCATGTCCTGTTTAAGGATCCGAATAAGTTAAAAGAACGTTCAAAAGTTTGCGTGTTAATAGGATATCCAAAAGGGACTAAACGGGGTTATTTTTATAACCCAAAGGAAAATAAAGTCGTGATTTCAGCTAATGCAACTTTCCATGAGGAGAGTTACATGGACGACTTTAAACCTCAAAGCAAAGTGATGCTTGAGGAGTTAAGGAGTGATCCGATCACTCTGGAGGTTCCAAATGAAACCGATCTGATTAGTGTAAAAAATCCAAACGAACCTGAACAACAACCTAAGGGGCTTCGACATAGTGGGAGGATCGAGCGTCAACCTAAGAGGTATATGTTCAATAGGGGGGTCCTTTTGGCTGAACCGGATGAACATGACAGGGATCCTTATACTTACGCAGAGGCTATGGAGGATGTTGATTCAAAACTCTGGACAAAGGCCATGAACATAGAGATGAAGTCTATGGAGACTAATTAGGTTTGGGAGCTTGTAGATCTTCCCGAAGGGGTAAAACCCATAGGGTGTAAGTGGATCTACAAGTGGAAAAGAGGAGTGGATAGAAAGGTCAAAACCTTTAAGGCTAGACTGGCAGCTAAGGGTTATACGCAAAAGGAAGGAATCGATTATGAGGAAACCTTTTCGCCTGTAGCCATGCTTAAGTCCATTCGGATTCTCTTGTCCATAGCTGCTGCTCTCGACTACGAGATTTGGCAGATGGATGTCAAGACGGCTTTTCTGAATGGCTATTTTGATGAGTCCATTTATATGAAACAACTAGACGAGTTCAGGGTCACAGGTCAAGAGGGTAAGGTTTGTAAGCTGCTAAAGTCAATTTATGGACTTAAGTAGGCTTCTCATTCCTAGAACATAAAATTTGATCAGGTGATCAAGACTTATGGGTTCTCACAAAATGTGGATGAACCATGTGTTTATAAACACATTAAGGATGGGAAGGTGGTTTTTCTACTGCTCTATATAGATGACATTATGCTAATTAGCAATGACATTGGGGCATTGTCATCGGTCAAATTATGGTTGACCAAGCAGTTTGACATGAAGGACTTAGATAAGGCTAATTTTGTTCTCGGTATCTAGATCTTTCGGGATAGAAAGAACAAAATGATAGTTTTGTCCCAAGCTGGCTACATAGATAAAATTCTCAGGAGGTTTACAATGTAGGATTCTAAGAAAGGTGGGCAACCATCTGGGTCTGGAATTACTCTTTCTAAGAAAGACTAGCCAAAGTCTTATGAAGAAAGAGAATACATGAAGAAGGTCCCTTATGCTTCGGCAGTGGGTAGTTTCATGTATGTCATGCTTTGTACACGACCGGATATTAGTTATGCGGTCGGGATTGTAAGTTGATTTCAGGCGGATTCAGGACCGAACCCCTGGGTTGCAGTAAAGCATATTTTCAAGTACCGAAGAAGGGCTCGAGGGTATATGCTTGTATATTCGGATGAGGACTTGACTCCTCTAGGATATACTGACTTGGATTTTCAATCTTGTTTGGATTCTAGGAAATCAACTTCGGGTTTTGTGTTTACTCTGGGCGGCGGCGCCATCAATTGGAGAAGTGCTAAGCAAGATTGCACTTCAGATTCAATGATGGAGGTCGAGTATGTGGCAGCTAGTGATGCTTTGAAAGAAGCAGTGTGGCTCTGCAAGTTCCTTAGGGATCTTGAGGTAGTTTCTGGTATGGATAAGACAGTATCACTATGCTGTGATAACAGTGCAGCAGTAGCTAATGCTAAGGAACTAAGATTTCACAAGAAGAGTAAGCATATTGATCGGAAGTACCATGTGATAAAGGACTTCATTGAGGGAGGACATGTCATGGTGTGCAAGATCGCGTCAAAGGACAATTTAGTTGATCCATTTACGAAGACACTTAATGGGAGAGTCTTCGAGAAGCATGTGAAAGCTATAGGGATGCGAGATTTGTCATATTTACTCACTTCGTGCAAATGGGAGATTGTTAGACATGTATGCCCTAAGGAGTAAAAATGTAATAAGTTTTTGTAGACATTTTTTATCAATAAAGAATTTATTTATTGTTTATATACCAAATCTTGTCCTCTTTACGTTTATATTTGTTGAATGTATGCTAAGCAAACAATAGTCTGAGACTGTCGGACTGAACCTTAAGAATTGGGCATATGATGGATAGATTATACAGAAGACATGATTCTTAAGGTGATGGTCCAAATCATAAGATCCGCAATTGAAGGAATAAAGTTGGGCGCTTAATTCATGTAAAGATTGTTATGTTGTCTATATCCCTATTGGGAGATAGTTTGTCTTGACCATCAGAGGTGGACTCCGTGAATAGAAACATTGGCACGTTGTCATAGATGACGATGTATTGGATCGGGACATAAAGTGAATTGATTTGGATTAATAATTCTGTCTCTATAAATCGATTCACTTTAGATAATCATTTACGTTGTATCTTAATCCTGAGATGAATAGTAAGCCCGTTGTCTTGACTTGTGTCTTTTGATGTACCAAAGGCTAACACCCACATCTTAATAGTGGTATGCATGCCGGTACGTTGGAGGCATGACTCTTGATAGTGTAGACTTGTTATTCATGGATATGGAATCCATAGCTCCTCTTTAGGAGTAGTGATATCATCTTATATGCATTATCCTATAATTGAAAAACTAAAGTGCTCAACCATTTGAATACATAGGTGTAACCGAATGGTATACTGTCTTTGGGTGGTAAGTTTTTTGATGGTGAGATAATGGAATGTAAGAAAAAAATAATCGGGAAAGTAAGACAACTTGTCCTTAAGCCAATTATGGATAATCATATGGGGATACAATACACTATAATATGTCATGAAAACTTGGCTATACGGGCTTCGTAATTCTATGTAATTCAAGAGTGCAGCTCCAAGCTTTTAGTGGAGTAGCGTTGGAGTTGATAATTATGAAATGTATATCTAGGATATTGGGTTCTGTAATTATCGGGAGCTTAAACTATATAGGTCAATTTGGTCCCCTTTGCTAGCTCACAACATCCTGTAACGATACAACGTGCTTTTCTAATAATTGGTAACTTATTTCATATTTATCATATTGGTTAAAATTTAGAAGAATTAGATAATTCATGTCTGTTTATCGGTTGAATTAATTTTGTGATAAAATTGATTCAAGATAAACTTGTTGAATTATTGGGATTGGATAATTCTTGTCTGTTTATTGGTTGATTTAATTTTTGGATAAATTAGATCAAGATAAACTTGTAGAATTATTAGGAAATCATTTATTTTCTTAGAGATTATCTAGATAAAGTTGTTTTAATCAGATAACTTTTCTATTGGGTTATTTGAATTAAAACTGAGACTTTATCTTATAGAATCTCGGGTAAAAATAAAAGAACCACGGAGATATTTATTCAACAGTTCGGCCTGCCGATGGGTCTGTTCGGCCTGCCTATCATCCTGATCAGTCTGCCGATGAGCGAAGGATAAGATCACGCATTTTTACACAGATCTTATCAGATATTGATCCAAACTTTATTTTGTTTTAAATTTTTAAGACCTAATATGATAAGAACTGACCCTAGACCCAACCTCTATAAATAGGGAGTAAGTCACATGAGTTATTCAGATCAATTGAGAGATTAAGAGTGATACTCTGCTGGTGAGAGTCTGAAAACTCCTTGAGAGCTTTTGTTCACAAATCACGAACACTAGCTTTGGGTTCTCTCGATTGGTTGGAAGGAGAGTCACCTAGAAGAAGAGCTGTATGTGTGAGCCCATACTCATTCTGATCGTGGATAGAGAATAGCAAAGAAGACCAGTTTGTTGAGGCTCTTTTGGAACATTACTTCTCTTCACAGATTGTGAGAGTTCTTTAGCATTCACAGGTTAGTAAGATTTGGTTAATTTATACATATAGCATGTCAAACTTGTGTTTTGAAAAATACTCTGATGTAAAATTTTTAAAATTCCATTGCATACTATTTTTCCAACAATTACAACCACAGTCCAATACAAAAAGGAAATTAAATATTACATGCCTTGATTAAGTGATACAATAACCTACTCAGGGTCTTCTACTGCTTATGAGTCCGATCAGTGGACTCTTAGTTGGTCCTAAGCTGTATTCCACCTAGAAGGGAGATGGGTTGAAAACAAGGAAAAATGTGAGTGGAAGGCTCAGTAGGACTAAGTTTTGAAAATTGTTAAATTTAATATAAAATTCATCATATAGAAAAATATTTTGAAAACAAGAATAAATAAATCCAATTAAATCGTTCTTACGAAAATAGTCCTTTATTCATCTAAAAATAAAATCCATTACGAAGTCTTAGGTAAACCATAGTAAATCACCACCATAGTGGCCCAACTAGGTTTTAGGACCTGCCCCCAAGGTTCCACTCTACACGACCCGATCTCTGAATATGGCATCATGCCCTCATGTATTTATCATTATTTAAATACCATGTTACCGAGTATTCTCAATTACATTTATTATTTGATTCATTATGAACATTCATTTTAGGCAAGTAATGAAAAATACTAAAAAGTTTATCTAAGCCGTTCCTTGAAATTCGTTTCGAAAGAAATCATTTTGTAAGAAATCATTTTGAAACCAATCATTTTGAAGGAAGTCATTTTGTGGCCAAAGCCCTCTCGTGAGAACATTTAAAACATTTTATCATTTATTAAAAACATTTTCAAAGAATCCTTTGAGGTCAAAATCATTAAAAACCTGGCTACCAAAAAAGGGGTAGAAGCCCTTGTTAGACATGTATGCCCTAAGGAGTAAAAATGTAATACGTTTTTAGAGATATTTTTATCAATAAAGAATTTATTCATTTATATATACCAAATCTTGTCCTCTTTACGTTCATATTTGTTGAATGTATGTTAAGCAAATAGTAGTCTGAGACTGTCGGTCTAAACCTTAAGAATTGGGCATATGATGGGATGATTATGCGGAAGATATGATTCTTAAGGTGATGATCTAAAACATATGATCCGCAATCGAGGGAATAAAGTTAGGCGCTTTATTCATGTAAAGATTGTTATGTTGTCAATATCCCTTTTGGGAGATGGTTTGTCTTGATCATCGGAGTTGGACTCCGTGAATAGAAACATTGGCGCGTTGTCATAGGTGACGATGTGTTGGATCGGGACATAAAGTGAATTGATTTGGATTAATAATTTTGTCTTGGTAAATCGATTCACTTTAGACAATCATTTGCATTATATCTTAATACTAAGATGAATAGTGGGCCTGTTGTCTCGACTTGTGTCTTTTGATGTACCAATGAGTGACTCCCACATCTCAATAGTGGTATGCATACCGGTACATTGGAGGCATGACTCTTGATAGCGTAGACTTGTTATTCATAGATATGGAATCCATAGCTCCTCTTTAGGAGTAATGATATCCTCTTATATGTGTTGTCTTGTAATTGGAAAACTAGAGCGCTCAACCATTTGGATACATAGGTGTAACCGAATGGTATACTATCTTTCGATGTTAAGTTTTCTAATGGTGAGACAATGGAACGTAAGATAAAAATAATCGGGAAGGTAAAACAGAACTTGTCCTTACACCGATTATGGATTATTATATTGGGATACGATACACTATGATATGTCATAGAGACTTAGCTACATGAGCTTCATAATTCTATAAAGTTTGAGAGTGCAGCTCCAATCTTTTAGTGGAGTAGCGTTGGAGTTGATAATTGTGAAATGTATATCTGGGATATTGGGTTTCATGATTATCATGAGCTTGAACTTTATAGGTCGATTTTAGTCCACTTTGCTAGCTCATAAAATCCTGTAACGACACAGCGTGCTTTTTCAATAATTGGTGACTTATGTCAGAATTATCAGATTGGTTTAAAATTTGTAAGAATCAAATAATTCATGTCTATTTATTGCTTGAATTAATTTTGTAATAAAATTAATTTAAGATAAATAAGAATCAAATAATTCATGTCTATTTATTGGTTGAATTAATTTTGTAATAAAATTAATTTAACATAAACTTGTTGAATTATTGGGATCGGATAATTCTTGTCTGTTTATCGGTTGATTTAATTTTGGATAAATTAGATCAAGATAAACTTGTAGAATTATTGTGAATTGATTTATTTTCTTAGAGATTATCTTGATAAAGTTTGTTTTGATCAGATAACTTCTCTATTGGGTTGTTTGAATCAAAACTGAGACTTTATCCTTTAGAATCTCAGGTGAAAAATAAAAGATTCGCAAAGATTTTTTCTCGAGAATTCGGCCTGCCGATGGAGCCTGTTCCACCTGCCGATCAGGCTGTTCGCCCTATCAATCAGCGAGAAATAAGATTACGCGTTTTCACGCGGATCTTATCAGATATTGATCCGAACTTGATTCTATTTCGAGTTTTTGAGACCTAAGCTGATAAGGACTGACCCCAGGACCAATGGCTATATAAAGGGAGTGAGTCTCATGATTTATTCAGATCAATTAAGAGATTAAGAGTGATACTCTTTTAGTGAGCATCTGAAAAACTCCCTGAGAGCTTTTGTTCACAAATCACGAACACTAGCTTTGGGTTCTCTATCTTGGTTGGAAGGAGAGTTATCGGTGGAAGAGCTGTACGTATGAGCCCACACTCACTCCGGTTGTGGATAGAGAATAGCAAAGATGACCAGTTCGTTGAGACTCTTTTAGAACATTACTTCTCTTCACAGGCTGTGGAGGATCTTCACACAAAGGTTAGTAAGATCTGTCTAATTTATACATATAACGTGTCAAACTTGTGTTTTAGAAATTACTCTAATGAAAAATTTTTAAAATTCTGCTGCACACCGCGTTTCCATCAATTGGTATCAGAGCCATGGTTTTTACATAAATTAACAAGTTTGTGATCATGTTATACGCATAAATTTTGTGATCTTTATCTCTCCTATGCTTGAATTGAATTTTATAGAGAGATGGCACTCTAGGTTTCTATAAATTATATATGTTGTCATGGATTATGTGGTAAATATTTATTAATTAATTATGGTTGATTAAATTGTTGTTTTAATTATTTATTAATTAATTAATACCGGTTATGGTTCCTTAGAGGTTAGAATGTGTATCTAGGTTTTTCATGTAATTAGATGGCGGACTATCATCTCCATCTAGGAATTGTTATTTAATTTTAAATTTGTAAAATTTTGTAATTAAATAATTATCCGGAGAAGACGGATCTAGAAGAATGATGATGGCTCCCCCAAGTATTTCCCGAGTCTCTAATTTTATGTTTTTTGAATTGTTGAAAATAAAATTGATGAATTGAATTAAAGTTGTATTTTTTGGAATAAGTTTTTCTGCTCGGTCGGCATGTCGGACATCATAGTTTGGCAGGCCGAAGGTCATAGATCGACAGGCCAGACGTATGGTCTGGCAGGCCGACAGCGGGGCAGAAATTGGGGTCCTCTGCTGGCAGGCTGAACTTTCCGTTCGGCAGGCCGAACCTTCATGGACCGGCAGGCCGATGTATTAGACCGGCAGGCCGATGAAGCATGACCGGCAGGCTGATCACCCAGATCGGCCTGCCGACCGAAAGCTGCCAAGTGTCCAGAAAAGGTGCAATTTTTTCGGTGCAGTTTTAATTTTATTTTTGAGACGATTCTGAGAAACATTAAATTTGGATATGACTGGAAATTTGAAGTTTTTGATTTATAACGGGATTGAAGACTTGAAGATGGGTATTGCATGAAGAAGGATACAGCTTGAGGATTCAAGGATGAAGAATCGATAAATGTCTCGATTATTCTCTTGTAATCTTAGTTTTTCTATTCTCTAGGGTGGAACCATAATATTACGGTTATTATTATTTTGCTTGTAGCTTTGCTTGATTGCTTTGCTTGTCTGCATTATAATATGATTTACCATGTATATTGATAACATTTCATATAGGATAGGGAGTGCCGCTCATATTAAAATTGTTCATGTATAATTTTAAAATAAAACCTTGACTTCAAAAGATTGAGTGGGAGGAGGTTTTCGAAGAGAGGACCTAAGGCCTCCATCGTTGGTCCATAAGAAGAACATGGTGGTCCCGACCCCTAGGAAGGGATTTCTATCACGTGCCAGATTGGATCTCTAAAAGGATAAGGTATTTTAGTATGATTTATGGTTGCACACCCCTAGGTGGTGATTATAAATCATGGATAAAATATTGAAACGATGATTATACACTCACGTTAATTTTATTATTAACCTCCCCTAGGAGCTCTGTTAATAAAATTAATGGCCAAAGAAATGATTATTAGTATATGCTGGATCATATGGGTCCTGGATGGCATATATTAATCAAGAAGGGATCCGTGTTCTTGATTGAATTTAGCATGACTCCCCTAGGAGTTTGTTGAATTCTGAGTTGGGAATTATCGTTGTAAGGTTGTGATATTTTCAAGGTTTTGACACATAAACACATTTGTATGATTTTACATGATTGTGTTATCTTACTAAATTATTATATATGTTTGCTTATGTTTGGTATATGATTCTTTATTGCAGATTGAAAATGTCTAAAAACGCTTTTTCATCGATACTTGACAAAAACCAATTAACCGGTGAGAATTATAACGATTGAAAACGGAACCTGGACATCGTCCTATCCTTTGAGAAACTGAAATATGTATTGACAACCCCTTGTCCTCCCGAGCCTACGGGAGACTCAAGTAATGAGTAATTCCAAGCGTACGATCGCTAGAAAGATGCTAATGATCAGGCCCACTGCTATGTTATGGCTAGCATGAACAACGTTCTACAGGCTCAACATCAGGATTATGAGACTGCGAAGCAGATCTTGGATAATCTTGAGGATATGTTTGGAGGCCAGGCCATAACAAAGTGGCAAGAGGCGCTTCAAAAACTCTTAAACTGTAGACAGAGACCAGGGACATTTGTAAAGGAGCACATGATGTTGGTCATAGGTTACCTCGCTGAGGCTCAAACCAATGGAGCCAACATCAATGCCGAAACTCAGATGACTATGGTCTTTGAGACTCTGTCTAAGGAATTTATTCCGTTTAGAGCTACTTTTAATTTAAGCAATAGACGGGATATGACCTTAACAGAACTGATGAAATAGTTACAGGAGTTCGAACTGCTGATCAGGGAGTCTCTTGCTGGTGGTGAGGCCAACATGGTAGCTGCTTCTGGTTCCATCCTAACTCAGGGAATGGAAAGAAGCAACGGGCCAAGAATGGGAAGTCTTCTATTCCTGCTGCTACCAAGAGCAAGAAGAAGAAGAAGAAGAACCCAAAGAAGCTTAAGTGCTTCTTCTGTGGTAAGGTCGGGCATATAAAAAAGCATTGCAAGGACTTCCTTTCCAAGGGAGGTAGGTGTGATCTTCTATATTTAGAAACTTGTTTGGTTGAGGAATCCAGTGACATCTAGGTCATAGATTCCGGTGCAACTAATCATTTTTGTGTTTCTCTGCAAAGATTCAAAGAAATGAGAAGTCTGCTACGTGAAGACTTAATGCTTCAGATGGGCGATAGATCCTTGGTCTCAGCGAAAGCAGTGGGAGATGTCCATCTTTACTTTGATAATTATAGGAATTTAATTTTGCGAGATTGTTTTTATGTTCCTAAATTTAAAAGGAATTTAATTTCTGTATCTTCTTTATTTAAAGACTCCTACATGGTATCTCTTAATGAAAAAGTGGTGATTCGTAAAAAAAAATCTTTTATCTGTTCTGGATGGATGCAAAATAATCTATATTTTATCAAACCTAAGATGGACTTATTGCTTAATGTTGAGATGAATGATAATGACTCAAAAAGACTTAAAACTTTGCACTCTAATAAGACTTATCTTTGGCATTTGTGCCTTGGCCTTATTAACCTGAATAGGATTCAAAGGTTGGTAAGGGATGGACCTTTAAGTCACTTAAAGGTGGAATCTATACCTCAATGTGAATTTTGTTTGGAGGGTAAAATGACCAAAAGACCATACGGGTCTAAGGGCAATAGGGCCGAAGGGGTTCTAGAACTTGTGCATAGTGATGTTTGCGGACCAATGAACATTCGGGCACGAGGAGGGTATGAGTACTTCATCACTTTTATTGATGATTACTCAAGATATGGGTATGTGTTCCTGATACACTACAAAAGCGAAACTTATGACAAGTTCAGGGAGTTTCAGGCTGAAGTGGAAAAGCAATTAGGTAGACCCATAAAGGCATTTCGATCTGATCGAGGTAGGGAATACCTTTTTGATGAGTTCTTGGGACACTTGTTAGAGAATGGGTTTTTATCCCATTTGACTGCGTCAGGCACTCCACAGTAGAATGGCGTAGCGGAGAGAAGGAATAGGACTTTGTTGGATATGATTAGGTCCATGATGAGTTATTCATCATTACTTTTATCCTTTTGGGGATATGCATTACAAACTGCATGTTATCTTTTGAACAATGTGCCGTCAAAATCGATCCCTAAAACTCCTCATGAGTTGTGGACAAGAAGGAAGGCATCCTTAAACCATATTCGCATATGGGGATGTCCGGCTCATGTCCTGTTTAAGGATCCGAATAAGTTGGAAGCACGTTCGGAAGTTTGCGTGTTTGTAGGATATCCAAAAGGGACAAAAGGGGGTTATTTTTATAACCCAAAGGAAAATAAAGTCGTAGTTTCAATTAATGCAACTTTCCTTGAGGAGATTTACATGAACGACTTTAAACCTCGAAGCAAAGTGGTGCTTGAGGAGTTAAGAGGTGATCCATTTACTTCGGAGGTTCCAAACGAAACCATTCTGATCGGTGTAGAAAAACCAAACAAACCTGAACAACAATCTCAGGGGCTTCGGCGTAGTGGGAGGATCGGGCGTCAACCTGAGAGGTATATGTTCAATGGGGAGGTCTTTTGGCTGAACCGGATGAACATGACAGGGATCCTTATACTTACGCAGAAGCTATGGAGGATGTTGATTCAAGACTCTGGACAGAGGCCATGAACATAGAGATGAAGTCTATGGGGACTAATCGGGTATGGGAGCTTGTGAATCTTCCCGAAGGGGTAAACCCATAGGGTGTAAGTGGATTTACAGAGGAAAAAAGGAGTGGATGGAAAGTTTGAAACCTTTAAGGCTAGACTGGTAGCTAAGGGTTATACGCAAAAGGAAGGAATCGATTATGAGGAAACCTTTTCGCCTGTAGCCATGCTTAAGTCCATCCGGATTCTCTTGTCCATAGCTGCCGCTCTCGACTACGAGATTTGGCAGATGGATGTCAAGACGGCTTTTCTGAATGGCTATCTTGATGAGTCCATTTATATGGAACAACCAGACGGTTTCAAGGTCGCGGGTCAAGAGGGTAAGGTTTGTAAGCTGCTAAAGTCAATTTATAGACTTAAGCAGGCATCCCGTTCTTGGAACATAAGATTTGATCAAGTGATCAAGACTTATGGGTTCTCACAAAATGTGGATGAACCATGTGTTTATAAACACATTAAAGATGGGAAGGTGGTTTTTCTACTGCTCTATGTGGATGACATTCTGCTAATTGGCAATGATGTTGGAGCATTGTCATCGGTCAAATTATAGTTGACGAAGCAGTTTGACATGAAGGACTTGGGTGAGGCTAATTTTGTTCTCGGTATCTAGATCTTTTGGGATAGGAAGAACAAAATGATAGCTTTGTCACAGGCCAGATACATAGATAAAATTCTCAGAAGGTTTGCAATGCAGGATTCTAAGAAAGGTAGGCACCCATCTAGGTCTGGAATTACTCTTTCTAAGAAAGACTCTCCCAAGTCTTATGAAGAAAGAGAATACATGAAGAAAGTGCCTTATGCTTCGGCAGTGGGTAGTCTCATGTATGCCATGCTTTGCACACGATCGAATATTAGCTATGCGGTCGGGATTGTAAGTCAATTTTAGGCGGATCCAGGACTTCACCATTGGGTTGCAGTAAAGCATATTTTCAAGTACCTAAGAAGCACTCGAGGGTATATGCTTGTGTATTCGAGTGAGGACTTAACTCCTCTAGGATACACTAATTTAGATTTTCAATCTTGTATGGATTCTAGGAAATCAACTTTGGGGTTTGTGTTTACTCTGGGCGGCGGTGCCATCAGTTGGAGAAGTGCGAAGTAAGATTGCACTTCGGATTCAACGATGGAGGCCAAATATGTGGCGGCTAGTGATGCTTCGAAAGAAGCAGTGTGCTCCGCAAGTTTCTTGGGGATCTTGAGGTAGTTCCTGGTATGGATAAAGTGGTGTCACTGTACTATGATAGCAGTGCGGCGATGGCTAATGCTAAGGAACCAAGATTTCACAAGAAGAGTAAGCATATTGATCAGAAGTATCATGTGATAAAGGACTTCGTTAAGGGCGGGCATGTCACGGTGTGCAAGATTGCATCAGAGGACAATTTAGCTGATCCATTTACGAAGACACTTACTGGGAGAGTCTTCGAGAGGCATGTGGAAGCTATGGGGATGTGAAATTTGTTGTATTTACTCACTTAGTGCAAGTGGGAGATTGTTAGACATGTATGCCCTAAGGAGTAAAAATGTAATACGTTTTTGGAGACATTTTTATCAATAAAGAATTTATTCATATATATATACCAAATCTTGTCCTCTTTACGTTCATATTTGTTGAATGTATGTTAAGCAAACAGTAGTCTGAGACTGTCGGTCTAAACCTTAAGAATTGGGCATATGATGGGATGATTATGCGAAAGACACGATTCTTAAGGTGATGGTCTAAAACATATGATCCACGATCAAGGGAATAAAGTTGGGCACTTTATTTATGTAAAGATTGTTTTGTTGTCTATATCCCTTTTAGGAGATGGTTTGTCTTGACCATTGGAGTTTGACTCCGTGAATAGAAACATTGGCACGTTGTCATAGGTGAAATGTGTTGGATCGGGACATAAAGTGAATTGATTTGGATTAATAATTCTATCTTGGCAAATCGATTCACTTTAGACAATCATTTGCATTGTATCTTAATCCTAAGATGAATAGTGGGCCCGTTGTCTCGACTTGTGTTATTTGATGTACCAATGGGTGACTCCCACATCTCAATAGTGGTATGCATGTCGGTACGTTGGAGGCATGACTCTTGATAGCGTAGACTTGTTATTCATAGATATGGAATCCATAGCTCCTCTTTAAGAGTAATGATATCCTCTTATATGCATTGTCCTATAATTGAAAAACTGGAGCGCTCAACCATTTGGATACATAGGTGTAACCGAATGGTATACTATCTTTGGATGGTAAGTTTTCTAATGGTGAGACAATAGAACGTAAGATAAAAATAATCGGGAAGGTAAGACAGAACTTGTCCTTAAGCCGATTATGGATTATTATATGGGGATACGATACACTATGATAACTTAGCTACATGAGCTTTGTAATTCTATAAAGTTCGAGAGTGCAGCTCCAAGCTTTTAGTGGAGTAGCGTTGGAGTTGATAATTGTGAAATGTATATCTAGGATATTGGGTTTCATAATTATCATGAGCTTGAACTTTATAGGTCCATTTTGGCCCCCTTTGCTAGCTCACAAAATCCTGTAACGACACGGCGTGCTTTTCCAATAATTGGTGACTTATGTCAGAATTATCATATTGGTTTAAAATTTGTAAGAATCAAATAATTCATGTTTGTTTATTGGTTGAATTAATTTTGTAATAAAATTAATTTAAGATAAACTTGTTGAATTATTGGGATCGGATAATTCTTGTCTGTTTATCGATTGATTTAATTTTGGATAAATTTGATCAAGATAAACTTGTAGAATTATTGTGAATTGATTTATTTTCTTAGAGATTATCTTGATAAAGTTTGTTTTGATCAGATAACTTCTCTATTGGGTTGTTTGAATCAAAACTGAGACTTTATCCTTTAGAATCTCGGGTGGAAAATAAAAGATTCGCGGAGATTTTTTCTCGGGAGCTCGGCCTGCCGATGGAGCCTGTTCGGCCTACCGATCAGGCTGTTCGGCCTGCCAATCAGCGAGAAATAAGATTACGCGTTTTCACGCAGATCTTGTCAGATATTGATCCGAACTTGATTCTATTTCGAGTTTTTGAGACCTAATCTGATAAAGACTGACCCTAGGACCAATGGCTATATAAAGGGAGTGAGTCTCACGATTTACTCAGATCAATTGAGAGATTAAGAGTGATACTTTTTTAGTGAGCATCTGAAAAACTCCCTGAGAGCTCTTGTTCACAAATCACGAACACTAGCTTTGGGTTCTCTCTATTGGTTAGAAGGAGAGTCATCGGTGGAAGAGCTGTACGTGTGAGCCCACACTCTCTCCAGTTGTGGATAGAGAATAGCAAAGAAGACCAGTTGGTTGAGGCTCTTCTAGAACGTTACTTCTCTTCACAAGCTGCAGAGGATCTTCATACAAAGGTTAGTAAGCTCTGTCTAATTTATACATAGAACGTGTCAAACTTGTGTTTTGAAAATTACTCTGATGAAAAATTTTTAAAATTCTGCTATGCACCGCTTTTCCATCAGCCCTACCTTGATATCTTGCACCGATGCCCAACACCGTAGTCTTGACCCACTATACGCTGCTCTACGGAACCATGAACAACCTCAAATTCGAGCTTTGATTCGCGTTTGTGGATGTTAAATCTGGCTTCCTAGCTTCCAATTCAACTAGAAATCGAAGCTTGAACTCAAAATTTTGAATTAAGAAGAGAAAGGCAACGAGTGAGAGGGCGAAAGAGAGAGAAAGAGAGCTGAGAAAGAGAGTGAACGAAAGTGAGGGAGGAAGAGGGTGAGGGAGAGTTAAATAAATAAGGAGGGGTGGTTTTGTTGTGTGAAAACCGTGTGCCACCCACGATTTTGCACAAATTGATATATTGGCATTTGATAAATTGTTTTGTTCCAAAATTTAAAATAACATATAAAA